>OX421449.1:52645486-52662986 GCA_949126865.1 Montipora capitata
AAGTTCGGGCTGCGGCGGCTTCAAAGAGTTGACGCGATTCGGGCAGAGCCTCATTTTCTCCTCCTCAGTAAAGAAAAAGACAAAAGGAGGCTCTGCTCGCAGGGTGGCAACAAGCTTGCACGCTCGGGATTTCTCGCTTAGTCCCGCAAGATCAAAGATCATTTTTTGGTGTTTTATCCCGTATAATAAATCCTTTATTGACGAAGCTTCTTTGATCAAGATGGCTGGACATTGGCCTCGTTCTTTTTTTGCGTGTTTATGGAGCTCGCGTAAACACGCAAAAAAGGAACTTGGCCAATATCCAGCCATCTTGACCGAAGAAGTCAATAACCCATATAAACAAAACTTAATTTATCCAGGGAATCCAAATTCACAACTAAGTGTTTTCCCAGGGAGCCGTCCGCTATAAATACTTGTAATGATGTTAAAGTATAAAATGGACTTAAAGATTTCACTAACTACATTTCAATTAATTTCAATCTAGTTAACTAAATCAGTCTTTACAAATGAATAAAAGTTATTTAAGGTAGTGGCCTCCTTAGCCTCGCGAGACAGATTATGCCATGCAACAGCACCCCTGTATCGGAAGCTGTTTTTAAGGGCTTCGGTGTTTGGCCTTGGAATGAATAGATTATGTTTAGAAGTTCTCAGATTGTGGTTATGAATGGTGTTAGTATTGGCAAATTTTTCGGCTAAATACAAAGTCACTTGGGTGGTGTTGGTTTTAAACATGAAGGTCTTCAGTTGTTTATCACTTCTGTCTGCGAGGCTACAAAGACCAGTTGAGTTCCTGGAGTATCTGAGCAGATCGAACTTCCTAGCTAGCCCCAGTTATAATACGAGCAGCTCTAATTTGTAATTTCTCAAGTTTGTCACTTAAACCATTACCAGTACTTCCCCAGACGAAATTGCAGTAGTCAAGGTGGGGCAGGGCCAGTGCTTTAATTATGAGAATTGATTGAGGATATGTTGATTTGAGTCTTCTAAGAGCTGCCAGTACTTTAGTAATCTTTTGAGTGACCTCAGAAATATGATGACCCCATGATAATGTTTCATCTAGGTTTACTCGTAAGCATTTATAGGTTTGAGCTCTTTCTGTTGAATGGCCATCAAAAGAAATGTCAGGTTCACCAGGTATTAAAGATACGGCTTTGTGCCGAGTCCCAGTAAACAAACATTTGGTCTTTACTGCATTTAAACTTAATCGATTTGCATCGAGCTTCTGTTTTCGATGATGAAGGTTAGATGTTAGGGATTTAAACAAATCGTCAGGATTTTTAGATGCTTAGGTTAGATTGATATCGTCAGCGTACATTCTCACGTCTGAAAGAAGATTGCAGTTTGGTAAGTCATTTATATATAATAAACTGAATAGTAGCGGTCCGAGGATTGAACCCTGTGGAACCCCGCACCGTATGTGACTGGTTTCAGATTTATAATTACCCATCGACTGTGACCTGTGTTCTATCAGACAAATAATTTTTAAAGAGATTTTGTGAAGCACACCTAAACCCATAAAACTGTAATTTCGATTAGCGGATCTCGTGATCAGTGGTATCAAATGCCTTTTTTTAAAGATCGATGATTGTCAAGTCATTGTCAATATTTAAATACCAGTTGTCTGTCATGTCGATAAGGGCTGAGAGGGTCAAGTACAAGGGGCCTAAAACCGGATTGAAATTTAGATAGCAGATTGTTATCATCTAGAATGTACATACCTCGTTAAAGATTGCCTTTTCAAAAAGTTTTGCAATTAACAGATAGAACTGAAATAGGCTTATAGCTGCCTTGGTTAGTCTTGGTGTCAGCTTTGAAGTTTGGGGTTACTTTAGCACTATTCCATTCATTAGGGATAATTCCAGTGGTAATAACTGCATTGAAAATGTATAGAAAAGAAGGCGTACAGGAATTCGATCAAAGCCATCAGCCTTGTCTGCTGGAAGGTCGGCTGCAAGTTTGAATAAAAATCATCAAGGGTAATAAGTTTAAGTTCAAAGTTTGCTTCACATGGCTTGGTAAAGTCTTGAAAGTTCACTCCAGGAGGAGTTATCATGGACGCTAGGTTTGGGCCTATATTAGTGCAATTATTCAGAGCTTCCACGGATCGGTTATCTCATCATCGTCAATCATACGTTTTGTTATGTGGGTTGTCTTCTTCTTTCTTGAAAGTATAGTGTTGATTCCATTCCAAGTTGCCTTTACGTTACCAAGATTAGTTGTGAAATAGGAATTACAGTATTTCTGTTGTAATAATAAATAATAATAATTAATTAATAAGATTTATATAGCGCCTTTTCCAGCGCTTTACATCAGTAAATAGTTTTGGTTTCACTTCTGATTGGTTGAAAAAGTGGCGCGAGAGCTTTGAACCAATCACTGAGTGAAGTAAAGAAAAACCAAAGCAATTCCCTAATTACTTTCGACACTCGATTGAAAACCGCTCTAGCTACGAGCTTCAGTTCAAAGAAAATTGATGTTTTCAATAACCGTGTTTTGCAGCTTTCAGTTTTCATACTCGCCCCCAAGGAAACTTTCAATGCAATTTCTCTCAAAACTTGTACTGTAAGAATCTCTGTGCCGTTAAGAGTATCCCGAGTAAAGGTCAGTAAACGCTGACTTCAGCGTGTTGTGGAAAAGTAAAATGTACGTCAAGTTGTCACGCTTTTGACGAATGCGTGACGAATTAAAAAAAAAAGATATATCATGTGAGAAGACACCACATGGTCATTTTTCGCGCCATTTTACGCGTCGATTCATCGATCGTTCGCTCGCACTCTTCGTCTTTGCTTGAATCCTCATCGAAACGTGGGAAAGATGCCGTTAATCGAAGATGAAAGCGAGTATGAGAAGCAGAGACGTTTAAGGATAGAAGAAAATAAGGCTATGATAGAGAATCTGTTCCCAAAAGATGCCCGACCAGCTTATGCCGTCGAGTCACCGAGGCAAAACAACAGGGCCAGCGTGAAGCGAAGGCGTTCTGAAACTATGATTTCCTTACCAAGGAGAAAACTTCCGAAACGAAAAGCTAAGTCTTCAGTCAGCAAGTACGATTCAGAAAACGATAGCGAGGAGGCGGGGGACGAAGAAGATGCAGATGATCTTTATTCACCACCGAATATGATTGTGAAATTATGGCCCTGGCAGCGCGTTGGCAAGGACGATAAAGATAATGAGTTAGCAAATTGGCAAGGACTTCATCCAAGTTGGCAAGTTGACGATGACCCCATCTCCTCACCGAAACCCAGACGGCGTCCTCATGGACCATTAAAGCCACAGCCCAAGTTAATGGTAGAAATCACCGAGAAAGACCTAGTCCTCGTCGCAGATCGAGTAGCTGATAAGAGATACAATAAGAATGGGACAACATGTCACCAATGCAGGCAGAAAACCGATGATCTCAAGACAGTGTGCAGGAATGAGGAATGTCATGGAACCAGAGGGCAGTTCTGTGGACCATGCCTAAGAAATCGCTATGGTGAAGATGCTAGGAAGGCTTTGATGGATCCTGCATGGCACTGTCCACCTTGTCGAGGAATTTGTAATTGCAGCTTTTGCATGCCGAAGAGAGGTTTTAAATGTACTGGAATTTTGATTCATGTGGCAAAGGAACGTGGATACACCGATGTTAAATCTTTTTTGGGTGATTAATAATATTGTTCTTTAATGACCTAAATGCTTTTGCCTTTAATTTTACTAATTATTGACTTCATGGCTGACTGTGCTAGACTTTTGGGGGTATTTTAAAATGACGAGCTTCTTGAAATGTAATTAAATTTTCATTGGAAGTGTTATTGTAATGTATATTTTTTTTATGTAATCAAATTATCATTATTTTGGTGAGCATTAAACCAGTCAATTATATTTACAAGCTAATGGTGTCTTAACTTCATTATGAAATGGATGATAAGGCTGAGATGAACATACCCGTGGCTCATTCAATTGAAACATCTGGGGAAGACTTTGGATTGAGTCGAGGGAGATAGAAGCATGATAAGAATAATTCTTGTGTGCCAAAAGTGAGCAGTGTCAATTATCAAGGTCCAAACACTTGGAATAAGTTGCATGCAGACCTTCCAACTCTCACGCATTTTGCGTGAGACACACGCATTTGATATATTTCTCACGCTGTCATGCATGTAGTTTCCCAACGGGATAAATGTGCCCATTATGTCCCTGTAAAATACCGTAAAATATTCACGTGTAAGGACGATAGTATATATTTAACACGTTGAAGTATAGGTTAATGCTGATAGCTAGTTGCGAGCTAGTCAGTGTTGTTGTTTTGTAAATACGAAAACCCAGAACTTTTAATTCTTAAACGGCAATATTAATCAAAGAAGTTACATAAATCATTGAATGCAGATGTCAAAAAAGTGTTACTTTTGAGATGTTATGGGACATTTTTGTACCTTTAGAATTTTGTAAATCTTTTCTAAAAATGCAGAAAATCGCATTTCAGGGACTCAAATTTTCAAAATTTTTCCCGGGGGCCATGCCCCCGACCCCCCCTAGGTGACTGCCTGCTGATGGCAGGCAGTAGCCTGGGCTATTGTGCCCAATCTCACTCATTTTCAAAACAGAAAGTCGGAAGATCTGTGTATGCAAATTTTGTGATCTTTTCCTTGTAATTTTCATTATCCAAGATTGGTTAATTCCTTATGTAACATTCATTGTTTTAACGAATGAAATGATAAATGAAATGAATCGTATATTGAACTGTGGATATGTAATCAAGTGAAGCTATGATATCTCGCAGTTATGAATGCAATTTTAGAAATTACGTAGAGAAGCAGGAAAATTCAGAACTTCAACGGGGTTTGAACCCGTGACCTTGCGATACCGGTGTGATGCTCTAGCCAACTGAGCTATGAAGCCACTGATGTTGGGACCTGGTCATTTGTGGGTTCATAATAATGTTCCCATGATGATTGAACTTCATTATGAAATGGATGAGAAGGCTGAGATGAACATACCCATGGCTCATTTAGATGCAAGGATCATAGCTTCACTTGATTACATGTCTGCAGATCAATATACGATTCATTTCATAAATCATTTCATTTGTTGATTCATTCATCACAGGAACATATGAACCCACAAATGACCAGCGCCCAACATCAGGGGCATCATAGCTAGTTGGTTAGAGCTTCGCACCGGTATTGCAAGGTCATGGGTTCAAACCCTGTTAAAGTCCTGAATTTTTCAGGCTTCTCTACGCAATTGCTAAAATTGCGTTCGTAACTGCAAGGATCATAGATTCACTTGATTCTTTCTGTTTTCTCCCCTTAGTCAAGTTAAGCGTGAAATGGTTCTTTTCAATGAATTTGCATATTTGCTTGTCAAAGGTCGACGACTGTGCCACAGTAAAGATGACATTCCCTTGGGGTGTAGGTTAAGGTGGGACCTCTACATCTAAGAGCAACAAAGGGGCCTGATTTCTTGTTTATTCCATGAAATTTTCCAGCCATCAGATCTTTGGGAATAATCTCATTTTTGCTAAAAAGTAGTAGGGAATGGGTAATAAAAGACTTGTCCAGAATTGCATGGCCATCACTTTCTGCAGAAATGGTCAGTTCCATGAAATATTTAGTCCCAATGAGGTTTGAATTCAAAAGAATACCAACTTAAATGTGCCATTACACCATGCAATAATAATATTATTATTATTATTATTATTATTATTATTATTATTATTATTATTATTATTACTATTACTAGTAGTAGTAGTAGTATTCAATGTCAATGAATACGTATTATTCATTATTTTGTTTCAACTTGCAATATTTTGTAAAAAAAAAAAGATTTGGCCAACTTTTCCGCCATATTGATTTTGGGTTCACGTCTTGTTGTTTTCCTGGCTCCACAGCTATGATGCCGGGGTACCAGGCATCGGCTTCCGAGAATGCTTATGATTTTTTTTTTAGGTTTTTTTTTTTTTTTTCAATCCGACCGACCGACCGACCCAATATCAGAAAACGCATTCGACGGTAAACAGAAAAAAAAAAGGGGATGGCCTTATAACCATTGTGGGAAAAAGAATCGTGAGAAATGTCTTTTTGTGGATATTTTCCACTGTGCAACATTTTTCCTTGGAATTTGAGTGGCAACAAATTATATTGTGAGAGGAATTATTGCACAAAAAGTTTGCTTTATGCAAACTGGACTTGTTTAAGATATCGTCTTTGTAGAACAGGCCTTGTTTAATGTTGAGATTTATTAGGACTGAGGAAAATCTAAGGGTGCCGTCCTTTTGTCAGAACTGGCCGGCCAGACCCATCACTTTAAAAAGAAATAATTGCAACAATTTGAAGAAACACTTGCATGATAATCCCTCTCATTTTTCTGGAAGAGTATATATCATCCTCAAAATGTGTTAATTTGAAGGCGTTGTAGAATAAATCCTTCTAATTTCCTGGTCTGGCCAGTCAGTTTTGTCAAATTGAAAGCATGCTCGGTTTATTTATGAGCATGGCCAAATAAATGCTACTCATATTTGACAACAATGATGATAATAATAATTCTTGGCTTTCTGTTGAACAGAACAACCTGCAAGATGGTATTCAAACTCTGCAGTCATAAACACTGCCATGTAGCGATTGTTTTAACATACTATCTTTCTGTCTTCTGGAGGATTAGGGGGGCTCCCAATGACTGCAGAGGGCTGCATTCTGCCCATATCTTGCAAAAACTCTCCACCCAATCAGACACCACACCCAAACAACCAACTACCAATGGCATAATCTTTGTTGACATCCCATGCATCTTCCTGAAATAATAATAATAATATAATAATAAAAATAACAATATTATAATAATAATATAATAATAATAATAACAACAACAATATTATATAATATATAATTATTATTAATATTAATATTATTATTATAATAATGATTATTATTATTATTATTATTATTATTTAAAAAAGAAGAAGAACAGCAATCACAGCAACAGCTTAGCTGATGTAATTTGTACTGTAGGTGATCCATCTATTAAAAGACAATATCTTCATCTTTAAATTGAGAGAAACTAAAGAGCATCTATCATATATCTAGAGTATCATTCATAAAGCGAGGAAAAATAAATGAGTAACAATAGACCAAATGCAAATAAAATGGGCTCCATTAAGTTATTCTTTTATCTTAAGTTTGTTCAAATTAGTCTGACTAGCCTTGTTTTACAATGAATAGGTTTAGTGGGAAGAGTAATTAATTATTGCTTTCTGCCAATGCACCATAAGTTGCATTTACATAATTATGCATTTATTGTTTTGTTGTCTTTTCTCTGCCATTCCTTTCATCAAAAACCAATGTAAAGTGATTTCGTCTGCTCTTTAAGTTGATTTGCAGTTTCCCCAATAATTATTAGTGAATCAATTGTGCTCGCCTACGTTATTAGTATAATTATACTTAAAAACAGTGGATAGCGTTGAACGCATGCGCTGATTGGCTACTCATACTTATACTATTGGCTATTCATACTATTTGTGCCCAAAAATGTAATCTTTGCAGGAATAAATGAGTAAAATCATATTTATTTTTGTGCTATATTATCTCACTGTTTTAGTATATACTAAAACAACTATTCACCTCAGTAGTGGTGGCTAGTTTCGGATATTTACCTCGCCACTTCGCGGTTCTATAAATATCCACCACTAGCTACCTCTACTTTGGTGAATAGTTACTAATTATAAAATGATGATGATGATGATAACGGTGGCATTGTTGACGTTTCCACCACTGCTGAGGATGATCATTATCACTTCTACGTTTTTCCTAATCTGAAGTGCATTGGTGTCACCAGATATTCTCCCAAAACAATCACAACACTTCAGAACATGGACATGGAGAAGATTGACCTGGATCTTGTTGTCAGTGTTGTCACCTACATCTCACTTCACATGGAGGTTTGTTCCATTGGCACAATAAGGAAAAGACAAGAGGCTGCAAGTAGCCTTTACTTTGGCCAACTTCTGTTTGACAAGTCAATAACCCATGGTGTTTCCTGGTCCTGGGAAGCATCGGAAAATATATTGAATGCTTGACTTGAAGTTGGAAGTTTCTTTAACTGATACCGTATAGCTATAAAAGTGGTTAATAGAAATACACATTTATGAATCAAGACAATCCAAAATTCTATGAAAATTAAAGATTGGGAAAAAATGATGATCGAAAATCGGGAGGAAAATCACCATCCAAAGAAATTCCAAGGGGAAAACTATGCATACAGAGGGGAAATTATACTATATGCCTCAGGGCTAATGTTGAATGATCATCACCGTAGTTAATAGTAACGTTTTAATTTATTTTAAAGGAAGGAGCCATACTTGTTTTCCTGCCCGGATGGGATGATATTAGCAAAGTGCATGACAAGTTGAAGGATGTAAAAGTTTTCTCTTCAGGTATCCAAGACAAACATTTTTGTTTGATATCTTTAAAAAATTGTAGTGATCCTACAACTAATGTGGGTTGTATTGCCATCACTTTTAGTTTTCAGTTTGTAAGTTTGGGTTGTTTACAAAATTAAGGATGTTGTGTAATTTTTTGTTTCAAAGGTAAATTTAGTATCATTCCTTTACATTCCATGATGCCATCAGCAAATCAAAGAGAGGTAATGTGCAACATTTTTACTCATTGAAAAGCCTGTTAATTTAAGGTTTTTTCAGTTTTTTTTTTGCGCAAAGCCTGCAACATCTTTATAAAATACTTGATACAAGTCCCTCAGATCAAAAGCCTGTTCACTTACCTCCCAAAGGTCTGAGACCTAATTGCTAAACCTTGTAGTTGCTGAATTTGATTTAATTTAAACACTTCTAGGTGCATCAGTTATTGTGTATAATTATATTAGTGTTATAAAATCAGTCATGTTTGCTGTATGAAGCAGAGATTGTATTACACTGTATTTTTTTTGCAGGTTTTTGACCGTCCCCCGAAAGGTGTCAGAAAGATTGTCATTGCCACCAACATTGCCGAAACCAGGTACAGCAACATTAGGTATTTCATGGGTAACCATGCTATTTACAACCTCCAGAAGAGATGGTCTCGTAGATAAGCTACACCCTCGATTTACAGCCCAAAATCTGACCAAAAAGGTGCGGTTTACACACAAGTGTTTACAATTATTTTTTTAAAGGGACCCTCCACTCTTACTACAGAATAAGTTTAAACTGAAGGAAATTATGTTTACTTACAAATTTCTTCGAGATTAAAACCTTTAAAACTTTATGGTTGCCCCATTGTTCTTATACAAAGAGATTTTGTCTAATAACAATGGGACAACCGTAACACGTCACAATTATTCAAGATGGCAGTGCCTGCGAAATGTGAAAACAAAAATTGGTGATTCTAAAACTAATATATTTTGGATACAAACACTTTTTTGAAAATACTTTAGACTGACTTGACTGTAATGGTTATTTCCTGTGATTTAAAGTTATTTTTTGTTGAAGTGGAGCTTCCTTTAATAGACGTAGATGTTGTTTTCCCTCTCAACTCTAAATAGTTATTGCCCCCCACTGATGGATAAAATCGTCTGGCATTTGACGGAGTAATATCTCTAAGTGTCGCTTTTTGGAGGCAAACTTTTTAGCCATTTTGTTTCTGTAGTTGTATCAGTTGCTTGGAGGTGAATAGTGCTTAAGTAGTCAAATTTGGTTTCACCAATCAGAACGTCCAAAATGTACTATTCATTTGTGTGGCCTGGTATGCACTACTACTAATAAAAAGTAATAATTTTTCACTTGAGACACACTGAAATTTTTGGTCAAGAGTAGTAGCCTATATTGAAGAGGGTAGTAATTTAGGTGAGCCATTTCCTAAGTCTGGAAAGTGTCAGGAATTATCTGCTTTTGTGAGTTGGTACTGCTTGTTAGGATAAAATGGGGGTTTCTTTACCTGAACTTACTACGTGTTATGCATAGGACATAAAGATTCTTACGAAGTACTATTAAAGGCAACTCTTGATAGTGGTCGTGATGTAGTGTACCCTAGAGAAAAATGATGTAGTTGCTTTGTCCTGGGCGAAGGGAAAACTGTAAAAAGGATTGAGAGTCATAGGGTGGTAGGTTTGATTCCTTCATAAATCTTTTATTTCCATTTTAATTTTTTTTTACCTATTGCCAAGTAATATTATTATTAGCCGATCAAGTACGGTAAGTTATAACCTTTTTCATCTTCAAAACTGATAGATTTTTGGGCATATTTGAACCTGTGGAAGTTCTAAACACTAATCTAATAAAAATTCTTAAATGAATGGGAGATACTCTGTGGGAAGTTTTTTTATTGTTGTTGTTTTAAATGTTTGTTTGCTGTCTTTTGCACAACTAGCATTACCATTGATGATGTTGTCTTTGTGGTAGATGGTGGCAAAGTGAAAGAAAAGGTAGGCAGTGAGATCAATGATGATATCTTCAGCAGTAATCAAAAATGTTACTACCACCAAATTTCTCACAAAAATCGTGATGAAATACCAGAATTTCTGCTGTCTAAAATCTGACCTCCTCATTCTTCTTAATGAACATACCACTTTCATGAAGCAGCTATTGATGTTGCCGTAGTTACTGCCAATTCTGGGAGATATTTTTTCAGACTTGCCATCTCTTTTCGGCTGATATTTCATGAAGATCTTATCTCCTTGCAGATACCAATGATATTTTTATCATCTTGGTTAAGTACATGTGTGCCATACCAGTAAATCCTTACCTACTAGTACTAACTACTAATTACACTGTTGGAGCTAAAATTCATTCTCACCTTCTTTCTCAGACTTACGATGTAAGCAACAAAATTGCCTGTTTGCAACCAGTGTGGATAAGCAAGGCTTCCTCTCGACAAAGGAGAGGTCGTGCTGGAAGGTGAGCATTGTTTGCAAAGAAAGAAATATTTTATGAAGCAGACATTATTATTATTATTATTATTATTATTATTATTATTATTATTATTATTATTATTATTATTATTATTATTATTATTATTTAAATTATCAACTCCGGACTCAACTGAAAGTCTGTGATTGGTTCTGGTTTAAAAGGAAGTCAAGGACTGGGACCAATTAAAACACGGCAAGGTTTTTACATCAAGTGGACTTTAATTTTCTGTGTCGTTTGGAAATAAACTATGCCTTTGTCATTAAATGACTGTATTGTTCATTATTTGGCATTGGTACAATCCCTTTAAAATCTTTTGCCTCATTCTCAGACACTGAGGTAAAAACTAGTAACAGTGAAAAGCGTTAATATATTTTCAAATATTTTGTCCATTTCCTCTGCAAATTGTTTCTGAAAAGGGTCATGGGATTTAAAAAGATAAAGGAAAAAATATTTCCTGGTTTCATTACCTTCAGTGTCTTCATTTTTGTGTACTAGTTTCAATTTTTTTGCTTGAAAGTCGACCGTGATTCAGCAAAATAACTACCAACGCTTTACGTTAGATTTTCTTGCTTGGAAAAGGACGATCACGTGTACAACACCGAAGGACTGAATTAGTGGGACAAAAGTACATATCATCAATTGACTAACTAGTTTGTGCAAGCTGAAAACTTCGCATGAAACTATAGTCCAAAACAACTGGTAGATCCCGTGGAAACTATTTTCCTGATGTATCACCAAACCTAGTAACATGTTACTCTGCCTGTGTGAAACAGGAACAAGAATAATTATCATTACCTGTTAGTGCAAGTGGGTTTGTTTTTCTTGACCACAGGGTTCAGCCTGGCTACTGCTTTCACTTATTCACTAAATTTCATGCCGATGCATTGGAAGATTATCAGCTGCCTGAGATGTTACGCACTCCACTTGAAGAACTGTGTCTTCAAATAAAGGTATTCACTCGAGATAACTTGTTGTGATTGTCAGTTAAACCGAAATAGCTCCCTAAACATAGCGTTTTCACACACGTGACCAGTACCCATGTTTCACTAAAACGAAGGGAACTGTTTTTTTCATGAAAATGTAGTCAACTCCCGTAGGGTATCTTTGGGACACAACTTGGCGAGTACTGTAGCAGCTCTTGTAAGCTGGCAATCGTTTGGTATTTTAGCAGAACTGCTATTTTCCCCTTATTTGGCCTTTGCTTTGGAACAACCACATCTTGCCGTCACCTGAAAACGCTCACGAAATCGCACTAAGCACGCTGAAATTCTAGTTCTTTCAATAATTATTATCAGAAACCCATAAGGGTTGAAACGTGTAACGGCCCCTTGTGTGCTGGGAAACAAGCTTCTGAATATTCAATTTGCTAAGTACCATATTTGGAACAACAAGAGCGAGGGGTTTCCAAATATGGTACTTAGCACCGAAACATTCAACCAATCAGTTCCCACTGAATATTCGGAAGCTGTGAACGCGCGTTACACGTTTCAACCCTTATGGGTTTCTGTTATTATTTATTGGTTTAATCATATTTTGTACCTCAAATGGACCTCTTTAGCTTCTACGTTTTGTTTTCCCATTTCAGACCACGTGATGTTCCCAAGGGAATTTTCTTTTTGTTTTTACATAAGTTATGCATACATATGCACGTGCAGAAGACGACATTTGAAAGAAACTTTTCCTTGGAGTAACATCACGTGGTTTGAAATGGGAAAACAAAACGTACAAGCTAAAGAGGTCCATTGATTTGCATTCCCTCCCACAGAGGTCCGGCGTCGCGCGTCGAGTGTGCTAATTATCTTTTGCGCTCTGGTTGGTTTTATAAGCTTGTTGATTGCATTTGTCTTTGCTAGATCCTCAAACTTGGTATGATCAGTCCTTTCCTGACCAAAGCATTACAGCGACCAGAGGAACAAGCAGTTACTAATGCGTTGGAAGTACTTCATCAACTGGTTGGTAATTCAGTTCACTCGGGATGCAACTGCACGCAGTCATTTGACTTTTTTCCAACGTTAAGGAACACTGTGAAAATTAAATCGAAAAAAGAGTTTCAAGCAAGTTTTAGCAAATTAATTGATTGATTAATTATTCATTAATGAGACCCACAGAGTTAGACCACAAGTTATGAAAGTAAGACCGCGTTGAAATATGATGTCGATTTTTTAATTCTCTTTTTATTGTGTTGTTATCGTGTAGACAACTACAGTATCATTTTCCTTTGGTGTCATTTCAGAATGCTCTGGATGCGAATGAAGAGCTGACCCCACTTGGATATCACCTAGCTGCTTTACCAGTGGATCCACGAGTCGGCAAAATGATTTTATTTGGTGCAATATTTTCCTGTTTGGACCCAGTACTGACGGTAGCGTCCGTTTTGGGTTTCAAAGATCCTTTCGTTTCTCCACTGGTAAGCAAGAGCGCTCAGGAAAGAAACGCTGCTAGGAAACTGCTTTTCTTTTTTGTTTTTGTTGTAATAACGCTGTTGTCAAGTGAGCGTAATAGAGTAGTTATAGACTGAGTGCTGTAAATTCATACTAATTATTTTGACCAATCACAACAGGCGTAAACAATCAAACGAGCCAATCATAGCGCAAAGCGAACATTCGCAGCCGGCAAAGGCAGCCGGCCTTAATCACGGGAAAACGTCGACCAATGAAAATTAAGCTTGGTCTTGCGTTTATTGGTCAACTTGAAAAACGAATCGCAACTTTTTGGCCAATCACCATGCGTTGTAAAACAAATTGAGAGAAAACACGTAAGTACTTTTCAAACCGAACATTCAATATTGTTTTACAGGGTAAGCAGAAGGAAGCAGAAGTAGCCCGCTCAAATTTTGCTGGTGATACGCGTAGCGATCATTTAGCTTTATTGAAAGCTTTCCAGGTGTGTTGCTGTCAATCATTTGTGTACAAATCTTGCTGAAATCTGAGAAGAAATGCTTCAAATGAGAGAACGAGTCGAACCCGGATTATAAAACCTCCTTTTAATTAAATGCCAATACCCACTGGATGAGCTTCTAGAGATTCCCAATTTTTGAAAGTTTTTGTAGTGGGTAACCGTTTCGAAATCGTTTTCAAAGGGTAAATACTTTACATCATGGGGAATGGGGAGTCAGGGTGGTTTATTGGTCAGCAACCGTACCTCCCACCTCTGTGACCCGGGTTCAACTCTGGCTCGGGTCTTATGTGGGCTGAGTTTCAGTCCATCTCAATCTGACTGCGAGGGTTTTTCTCCGGGTACTCCGGTTTTCCTCCCTCCTCAAAATCGGCCTATCAGGCTGTGGTGCTGTGCTCCTAGGTCATACATGGGTCGTGTGCAGGGGCCGAGCGCCTACTGAGGCAGCACAGCTCCTTTGGTCCGACCTCGTTTAGCTGCTCCCTTAGTAATTCAGTCTCCGACTGCGTTAAAGAGCGATTAGCAGGTCAGATATTATTATTATTATTATTATTATTATTATTATTATTATTATTATTATTATTATTATTATTATTAGTAGTAGTAGTATTAGTATTAGTATTAGTATTATTATTATTATTATTATTATTATTATTAGTAGTAGTAGTAGTAGTAGTAGTATTAGTATTAGTATTAGTATTATTATTATTATTATTATTATTATTATTATTATTATTATTATTATTATTATTATTATTATTATTATGGATAAGCTCAGAAATGCAGTTCCTTTTTTACCCTGTCCGTCTTAATAGTTATGCGTGACGCGTACGACTGAGATAATTTCATCGTGTAATTGTCATAAAATGCGTCGTGTGTTTTTGAGTCCTTATGGATCGGTCGCAAATTTTCTTGGTTTTATGCAGGGATGGGAGCAAGCATTAAGGCAGGGACGTGAAAGGGATTACTGCTGGAGAAACTTTCTTTCTGGAAACACCATGAAGGTAAAGTGATAGAGTCGGCATATTGTTTATACAAAAATTTGGTTTTATCAACGGAGTTGATAATGTAAATTGGCCACCGTACAGAGATTCGTCATTTATAGTTACGGAAAGGTCTTGAATTCTGATTTTTTTAGCGTCGAGAAAGCTTGCACACAGGCTACGTGTTGTGGGAACACTTGTCGGCCTAAGTGGAAAATACCATAAATACTCTGTCCCCCCAAATTTTTTGTTTTCTCTTGGGACCATTGTAAGTCCCAAGAGGAACAGGAAACAATGCTTATACAAAATTTGGGGACAAGCAAAGAGTATTATGGTATTTTCCGTCTCCGTCAATGGTAAAATTATTTCAGAGAATGCTACCTTGTACCTTAAACACGAAGGCGCGCTATGTAAGGAGGTCTTCCCTGGGAAGATCGAGGCTCATTTGTCAGTCACCGTTGACGTGCGTTGACGGGACTATAAAAGGTGTGGTGCCTTAGGCACATGAAAATGATTTATCAATCAACCGTGGACGCAACCGAGAGCTCTGTGATAATTTCTTCAATAAAAAAAAGCTTTTTATGGCAATGTGTCCGTAATATGCCATAAAATGTTATCTGTCGTTCTTTTTTCAAATTTCCAGTCCCTTTTTTTTTCGCGCTAGAAATATCTTTTCGGGCTTCCGTCTCTGTGTTGCTGTTTGTTGATCACCATCTTGGATAATTAATCAGTCGTGCTTGAATGAATTCGAACAAAAGCAGTGCGTGAAGCGCCCCCTTTTACAGTGCGTCTTCGTGTTTAAATGGTGATGTTTTTTTTTTTTTTCAAAATGAACGTTTTTGGGGTTTTTGGTCAATACTTAATCTAGCATGTGTTTCATTTTCAGATGATAAGAGACATGAAGCAACAGTTTTCTTCGCTTCTTCGTGAAATAGGTTTCCTTGACTCAGCGGATCCAAAAGCCCCGGCCGCTAATCAAAACTCAGGTTTTTTAATAGTTCAGATCTTTTCTTGGTTTTCTGCCATTATTTTATTTTCGTCTTTTCTAAGAATTATTGCTGTGTATTTCATTTTAGAAAATCTAAAGCTCGTGAAAGCTGTCCTGTGTGCAGGGCTATACCCAAATGTCGCAAGAATTGAACATCATCGAACATTTAGAAGGTACATTTAGAGATTATTACCTGCTGGTTTCCATGGGGATATTACTTGTACTTTATTTACTCTTTGTTTAACCTTGTAACTTTACATTTTGTACACTTAACAATTATTCGCCGAAGGCGAAGTGATTATCGGTGAATATTCACCGAGACGAAGTCGAGGTGAATATTCACCGTTAATCACTGAGCCTGAGGCGAATAATTGTTTTAGTATAAATGCACAGGTGATTATTTCAAAAAAGAGAAAAAAAAAACATTTCAACGCGAAATCATCTTCACTTACGGTGGCAAAACGACTACTGGCAGCCATTTTGTCCGTCGAGGTGATTATCGGCTGATAATCCGAGATAGCGAGCCAATGAGAGCGCCCGATTTTGTATAATCACCTGTGTGTTTATACTAAATACATTTATTGTAAAGCACCATTCTCGGCGGGGAAAAGCCCTGGAAACGAGATTGTTTTATTGTTATTATTACTTTTATTATTATATGGGTTTTTCGAAAGCGATTTTCTCGTTCGAACCGCCAGGTCTGGTTTATCTGAAATCTTGTCAGTCGGATTTATCTCCAGCTTGAAGCAAAACGAATTCTTGGAAGTGACGTCACGAGATATGCGCGATTTGTGTCAGTTGAAAAAAAAGGCTAGGAGATTTGATATTGGTTATTTGAGAAATCAGAATATCGAATGACTGACCCCCTTTATCCGGCGCAAACTCTTTAAAACATCTCGAAGGGAAAGAAGAAGGGCATGAATGCCTGATTGTCAATTATTGCAAGTGAATGCTGTGTATTGCAAGGTGTCGTGTATTTTACTGACAGTGAATTTGCAATTGTGGGTTTTTAGGCCACCAATTCTTCGAACCCATGAAGACGGTCGAGTGTATCTGCACCCCAAATCAGTGAATGCTCAGGTCACGAGTTTTGAGGATAACTTCTTAATTTATCATGAAAAGATGAAGTCATCTTCGGTAGGATACCACTCTTAATTTATTACTTTATGATCGCACGAGAGCAATAGTTTCTACAATCATGCATCGTTGCACTTTTCGATCATCGTCGTCGTTGTCGCCGTCAGCATCATCATCATCATCATCATTGTCATGACAATCGACCTCGTTTGTATTTTGGAGCAGGGTTGGCGCAGTGCCGTGTAAGATCGGTGGACGTTATTTGGGATAGACGAGAAGGACATTTCCTCTTTCACTTCAGTTACAGGAAGTTAACTCTGTACTTTTCTCATCAATGTAATTTGAGAAAGCACGTGATTAGGTTCCAATATTTTTAAAGAACTTGTAGATTGAGAAGGTTGATCTTGGACCATAAGCGACATTTGCATCTTTGATAACCACTAGACCATCGAAGCAAGCCGATGAGCAAGTGGGAGTTTCATAATATTTAAATGGATACCCTTCACCAAAATTGAAAGCTATTCGGTCTAAAATGGGTGTTAGACTTAAATACTTGTAGATAGCGTTATTCGAAATGGGTGCTTTGAATTCAACACTGTTGATCAGCGCTACACGAAATACTTGAATACCGTGCATGGGAATGTTACGACGGTGACCTTCTGATCTATGTATATCGTGTAGTTGTCA
>OX421449.1:52667986-52677986 GCA_949126865.1 Montipora capitata
AAAGGAAGCCAGCAAGGCAAACTGTTGCGAATAAATATCATGAACTTAAACCGTCAAGGAAAATTGTATGGTCAGGGAATGACACCTTTGGTTAAAGTTGTCCCAACTCGGAATAAATGGGAGAGGATACGAGATAAGCCAAAATATGAAGTAAGCATTATTCGATTTAAGGAATTCGCCTTGAATTGTGAGATCCATAAAAAGCTTAATTTGTGTTATGGTTACTCTGAGTAACCGTTGTCTGAACAAAAGTTTGGTTTTAACAAGAGACGTGTGGCTTGACAAAAAAAGCTTATGAATCCAAGCAGAGTTTGAACGGTTAGATGTAAATTTTGCTTTCGTTTTCGATAACATCCCAAATTTCTGCTGATTGTCGTGATTACCTAAACTATGCCAGATTCTGTCTTCCTCTTTTTGCTTGTAATATTAATTTATAAAGGAAAGACAAAATGTGGCATTATTTGTGAAGAAAACATCGGCAATAGTTGTAAAAAAAGAAAGCAAAGTGGCACACGAGCAGGTGGGTACACATAGCTGAAGGTTATCACAGTTTCAATTACACGGTAGCTGGATGGGGTGCCAGTCTGTAACAGGGATATTCCCAGCTTTACATGTATGTTGCCGGTACCCAATTTACATCTTGCTAAAGAGACAGTGTGGAGAAGTCTGGTGGCTGAGAAACAACACTGTGCCAGTGATTGAGCTTTACACTAACCCATCAAACCCAGGCCAGGGTTGGGAATATGGGGGGGGGGGGGGGGGGGGTATTACCACCACAGCACCATGTCTCCACACAACAATTCTTGTGCAATCAAGGTGGAGGTACATTGCAACTTGACACACTGTTGACTGAATCTCCATAATCGTTTCTTGGGTTCAAATTCTGGACTTGGTTTTGTGCCAGGCTCAGAGTTTGTAGGTTCTCTAGACACCGCTATGAGGGATTTTTATTCAGGTGCTACTTCTTTTTTTCTTCTCATCAAAAAACAACATTATTATTTGATCTTTAGTAGAGCAACTTTGATTGGATATGTTAACTTTAAAACAGTGCTTATTGTTGTTGTTATTTTTATTTCAGACAGTTGATGGGCAGTTCAGATTGTCATTCACTTATCGCTTTCCTGATCAGCGTAATGCAGTGCATTACTTTGCCTTCTGTTATCCATACTCTTATTCAGAATGTCAATCAAAGCTTGAGGAGTTAGATAGATCTTTCAAATGTCAACCGATGACCCTGTCGTCACCAAATGATGCTATCTATTATCATAGGGAGCTTCTTTGTTATTCATTGGACAATCTGAGAGTGGATCTTCTAACAGTGACATCAGCTAAAGGCATGACGGACAGAAGGGAGGACTGTCTGCCTCATCTTTTCCCCGATAAAACTGTTCCTAGGGCTCACATGTTTCAAGGAAAAAAGGCAAGAAATCATTTCTCACTAATTACGAGACTAGTGTAAAGAAAGTATAAAATTAATTACCGGTATGAGAGAAAATGGTAGGGTTATCCATTGAGACTACTGGCCCTCAGACCGTCAAATGTACTTATGCCTGGCCATCCCTTAATTACCTGGCCATCTTGAACCAACCATGTCCTAATCATTCCAGTACCTACCACACCACATATGCCATGGAAAAGGCAAAGGATTAGCCAGCGAACACAGATGTGTTTCCGGCAATCAGATCTTTCCCTGAAAAATAGCTATCTTTTGGGCGGAGAGAAACAACCGCCAGAAATATGTCTGTGTTCACAGGCTATGAAAGGATAGGGGCAAAAAATGAAATAGACAAATGGTCTGGAGAACATTTCAAATCCATTGGCTGCATTGTGCATTCTCTAATGTGATGAATCAGTAATAAGATCTAGTTATTGATCTATCGCTATGTTAATAATATTGATTGGGAGCTTTTCTTATTGTCAATGAGTCAAATTTGACTTTCTGGAATTTTTTTTTACTCTTGTACAACTGTAGGTATTCTTTTTGAGTGCAAGAGTGCATCCAGGAGAGACACCATCAAGTTTTGTCTTCAATGGATTTTTGGACTTTATTTTACGAAAAGATGATCCAAGGGCTGTGGTTTTACGGAACCATTATGTTTTCAAGATGATACCAATGTTAAATCCAGATGGTGTCAAACGGGGCCACTATCGTACTGATTCTCGGGGTACAAATTTGAACCGTGTTTACCTTGAGCCGGATCCTCTTCTTCATCCAACTATATTTGCTGCAAAAAGCATTGTCATGTATCATCACATCCATGGAGATGTTAACCAAATGTTGGATGCTGGGAATGCATGCAGGAGCCACCTAGATGAACACCATGAGGATGTGAATGATAGCATTGCAGATTTTGCAATTGAGAACAACATCTCTGATGTGGTTTTATTGCACACAGAGCTAAAGCCAGGCTCTCCAGATGCAGAATCAGTTAAAATGGAGTTACAAAATATAACATGTAAAACAGTTGAAGAGGCAGATGATGAAAACAATAACAAGGATAAGCACAGAGGTCTCCTGCTGTCTGAAGACGTTAGTGTTTTGCAAGTTGAGAAAAGTGTTTTACTGTCTTCTTCTGAGATTGATTCATCAAGCAATGAAACTCATCAGGAGAAATCTGTTGTTAATGGACTCTCAAAAGATAGCACAAGCAGTATATTAAGTGAAGGTCTTTCACAATATCCAGCTAATAATAATCCTTTAAAGAATTCACTTGTGGGAATGCTACAGAGTGAAACCTCAAAAGTGGGCAAATGTTTACCCAAGACTTCAAATGATATGAACAGTGGTGTAGCGTATTATGTGGATCTTCATGGCCATGCATCCAAGCGGGGCTGTTTTGTTTATGCAAATTACCTTGAGAACGAAGATAACTATGTGAGCTCCGTTTTGTTTCCAAAACTCATTTCTTTGAATTCAGCGAACTTTGATTTTTCAGCTTGCAACTTTACAGAAAAGAACATGTACAGCAAAGACAAGCGAGATGGAAGTTCAAAGGAAGGAAGTGGTCGCGTTGCAATTTATAAAGCTACTGGAATCGTTCACTGGTGAGTTACATCTTTATTAATAAGTAAGGGTGCACGTAGAACAAACTTAGTTTTCTCTGTATTATAGTACATGGTTACAAAGCAGACGACATGTACATTAAAAGTGACTTGTTTTTTTTAACTGTCGAATTGGGTTTATTTTCTGCCATAATGGTCAAGCAACGGTGCTCTGCTCTTGGGAAAAAAATGTAGGTTTGCTCTCCATCTGGGCAAGTGAAGTTTGCCTTAGTTGTCTTGTGTCAGGCCATCAGTGAGTAATTTCCGCATTGCAAAGAATGGTGTCAACAATAAATCCACAGTTTTTCCTACAGTGACACTAACTACTGTGGAATGTAAGTTTGGTTCATTGTCCACTTATAATCTTTCAAGTCAAGTAAGATTATTGGTACAATGTAAGCTTGTTATGTGCACTTTTAAGGATTATGCACACCTCTATTGGGCCTGAAATATGTTTAAGCAATGGCAATAAAACACTTAAATTTACTATCTACTAATCATGTACATAATCAAATTTTTCCTACCCTGTACAGTAAGTTTTCTTTTTGTCATAGCTATACACTAGAATGTAATTACAACTGTGGAAGGACTGTGAACTGTCTACCTCCTGCTACTTGTGACAGCGGTCGAGCCACACCACCTCCCGCTCCAGGCTTCCCACCCAAATACACACAAGAAATTTATGAAGAGGTAAAAATAATGTTATTGTCTCTGGGTCCATGTTTTTTACGCTGTATCTTTACTAAAGATCCTGCATAAAATAGTATTGTTAATGTGAAATGGCATCCCTTACTAAGATTACAAGGAAATCATCAAGCAAGCGTACACATCCTTCTTTGTGCATTCAGTAAAAGTTGCTGTGAGATAATTTACAAATAATACAGATATTTGATTCTACGAAGATACTAATAAGTAGATAAAATGTTTAAAACAAAATGATCCTTCACATAGGTTGGGCGTGCACTTGCAGTGGCTGTACTAGATATGAACAATTCCAACCCATGGACACGCCTTCCGCTCAGTGAGTTCTTGTCTTTGGATAGTGTGAGGAACTGGGTAAAGAGATTTATTAAGAGCTCCAAGAATGCACCTTCACTACCCAAGAAATTATCTCGTATTGTCACAAGGACATCAAGGTGTGTAAGTAAACCCTGCTGTCATCATCATTTGCCTAAGGATCTTCTCAGTTCTCTACAGGTCTGCATTTGACTGGAATTTTGTTAAACTATCCAGGCCACTAATTCATGAGTAACAGGCCTCACTGGATCTTCAAAGCAAAGATGTTTCCGGCATTGAAACTAGCAAACTCTTTGTTCTTGCTTTAAAGAAATGCCATATTTAATTGCAGAATTTACTGCAAGACTGTATCAAGGTTAGCTGACTTTTTAGGCTCTTATTAAGAACACCCACTAATTTAAGAACTCGTCCTTTGTAATCTTAAAGCTTGGTAGCTGGGGCGACAGCAGGCACTCGACAGAAGCTATCAGCTTTGACAAGTTCATCCAGTGACATGTCATCAGACAGCGCTGTTGTCAATGGAGGAAACCAAATGACAGAGACACAGCCAGCACAAAACGTGAAAGGCACTGTCAAGGAGGCTGGTATGTTAACACGTTTTGAAGTTTAACAATTTCAGCATCTGTCCTCGTATTGTGGATAAAATAATGACTTGTTGCACTGACTCTAACCTGAAAGCTGTAGCAAACTTTGACAATGTTACATCTGCATTAGATAAAAAATCCATCTATCTGATTCAGGACTATACAATAGTTATAAATGATTTAGGAACCACTTTAGAAACTGAAAAATTGTACTTCAACCCAACTGTTGTATATGCATCCTACACATCCTTTTGCCTTTTTACCTCGTGTCTGTTACCTCAGTTTTGATAATTCATGATATCATGCTCAACCTCATCCAATAATTGTTAATAATAGTTCACTCCTGATAATAATGGATATATAGTGATATAATTATTAACCCATTGCCTCGTGGGAGTGAGACTTGCTGTTACCGGTAATAGATTTCACTTTGTCTAATGCCAGACAATTTTGGGTAATGTTGAGCTTGACATATAATAATGCTTGTCCACTCTGCAGATGTGTCACAGGTGGGGCAAACAGAATATTAACTACCAGTAACTTGAGAACATCAATCCTGCACCTTTTAAAAATTCATTTACATGTACCTTTCGCAAATTGTAAAAGACCTTTTGTAGCTTGTTTTTACCCTGACCATGCCAACCCTGCTTTATACATAATAATAACTTCTTACTAACCGAGCGCGAGGGCCGTACTGGGGAATATTGGCCCAAGGTCGTGGCAGCTAGTACGGACCGAGCGCAGTGAGGTCCATACAAAAACGACCGAGGGCCAACATTCCCCAGTATGGCTCAAGCTAGCTTGGTTAGTAAGTATTTTATTACATAGTTTTTTAATTACCTTTTGCTTTGTTTTTGCAAGCCCGTAATCAGCCCATGGGCATTACGAGAGAATGATGCCTTACAATTCAGTCACAATTAGCCAATCAGAGCGCGCGTTATATCGGCTAAAAACATGCACAAGCCATATAATAAATATTATTAATGACCAGCTCAGTGTTTTCATACAGGTAAGAAATCATCCATAGAGACTGGTCTGTTAAAGAGGCCTTTGAACCTTGCAGCTACCCGCAGGTCCATGATAAAAGGAACTGGGAACATGATTGGTGGTAAAAATCAGGAGTGTTTCTCTTCATGTGGGGGCTTGCAGACAGCATCAAATAAGGAGCATTTGCCTGAAACTGGCTCTCTGAGACCCCATGTAAGTAGAGCACTTCCCTTTTTTATATAATTATTTTATACATGTATAATTTGGGTCTCACAACTGACATAACTTATCATTTAATTCTCTGTTTATTTGTAATGGACTTTCATTGGTGTACTAGGTTTACAAAACAAAAGAACAGCCTAGAGTGTCACTAGAACTTCCTAAAACAGTAAGTACCAGGTACTAATTTTTTGGGCAGAAAAAATAATTTTAAAATTATGCTTAAAATGTTAAGACCATCTTTCAAATTGGATTTAGCAGCACTCTTGTCTAGTGATATTCAACTTGACATTGGGGCTTGTGGGAACAGAAGAAAGGAAATTTTAATAATAGACTTGAAGTTGCTGTCATTATTCATGATTGCCACAGGTCTGTAAAATTGGGATGACTCTGCATGCTGCACACAAAAGTTCAAAATGGAAAACGGGACATTAAAATCATGTTGACCTTTTTCGTGCTTATCTACTGAATCATTCCTTTATTGTTATGTGTGCAAGTTTACTAGTCTAAGACTAAGTAGACTTTTTTTGGAAAAAGGGTCCAACCTTGAGACTGGTCCACAGCCTGCATCATCAGCCTCAGATCAATGTACAGTGCTTTCCACCTTCAAGCAAAACATTGTCACCATCCATTGAGATAAAAATTAGGTATGTTATGCTTGCTACTTTATTATGTCCCCTTTCCCAGGAAAAATGACAAAAAGAAGCCCCATGGGGGTTTAAATTAAAGAACGCATTGGATAATTCATCTGTAAGAAGTGTGTTATTTCTAGTGCAGATTAATGCAATAAGTGCCATTGAGTCCCAACAGTTATTTTAAGTAAAGCATTTGTAAAGAACCTGAATGTAGTTTTTTAACTGTGCAGAGTCTTAGTCTCTTCTATATTTTGACTTACGAAGATTGAAGGGTCTCTGCTCGTAGGGTAGTTGGTTAACTTGCCAGTAATAAGAAAAATTATATGGGAGTCACCAACTTTATTTTGGAGATAAAACAGTTTAACCCATTGACTGAAGACTAGATTTTACTCTGTCTAACGCCAGACAATTTTACTTGCAATGTGGGGGTGGTTTAGGATTCAATGGGATTAAAAGACAAAATGTGAGTTGTCAATTAGACTTCTAGCAAAACAGCATTGTGCAGTCAATCCTTCTAATGACTGACAACAACAACAACAACAAAATGTTTATTGTACCCCAGAGATTGAAATAAACTAAAATTACAAAAGTAATATTAAATAGAAATATGACAACTAAGGGGGACCGGCACCACCTGAGATTATTCCCTCCCAGGTTAGGGCTTTGTGATGAAACAGTGTCTTGAAAGTATCCACCTTGGAATTATAGCTCCACCCATGTAACTTCTTTGGTTTTCTTTTGTTAAAGCACTGCTGATGTCCACAAGAATTTTATTGCTTTTCACAGAGGTAAAGCAAGTACAAGCACTCCATCAGTAAATTGTCCAGTTAGCAATCACAGTGACGATGAAAGGAAGAAGAAATCTCATAGGCAACGCAAGAAAAATGGACGAAAGAAAGGTAGTTCTAGTCATTTGGAAACTTGGCCTTCATACAGTTTGTTTTTTACAATGACTGCAAAATTCTCATGTGCTCATTGACTAATTTTTATTGTCAATAAGCGAACAGACACATCAATTTATAATTTACTATGTGATAATGACACGATATTGCTTGCATCAGATTGAAGTTTCTTGCATTTTTGTCTTGCATTATTCTCGTGTTTTGACATAATTGTGACCCCTCTGCCTTTTTGTTATTGTAAAAAACAAATTGATGTCAGTTTTTCATGCGTCTGTCCTGTTATTGACAATGGATTTCGTCACAACATTGTCAAAGTAGTCTGCGGATCCACTCGGCTATCACCTCATGGATCCACAGCTACTTTGACAATGTTGTGATGAAATTCATGATCAACAACAGGACAGACGCATGAAAAACTGACATCAATTTGTTATTTAAATGGATTTCAGAGGAATTTGTTTTGCCTTAAGAGGGAAAAACTTCTGTCCCCTGCAGTTTGCTTCCTAGCTTGCCATCATGGGTGACTCTTAAACCTCTGAAACAATAATTCCTCTCCCTCTCAGGTTAGGACTTTAATAATGATATTATTGTCCCATCATTAAAGATCAAATCTGTTATTCTTTCAGAAAAAGGTGGTGAAGCTACACAAGTCTTTTTACCAAGGTGACCTTAAAAATAATATAAATTAAAATAATCTTTGTACTTAAAGTATTATGTATTCTAAAACTTTAATGAGAATGTATGTATTTTTACTCTTTTTCATATAAGTTATAGATATGAGACTGATGTTGATCTAGTTAAAGCAGCTGTTTTACTGCAGAAAATGTCATACTTCTTTAATCCTTGTTTTCTGTCTTCCTATTTCTCTCTCTACAAACTAACTTGTAGATTATACAAACTAACTTGTAGATTATTCTCTGGAGGTACTGTAAGATGAATATCTTTGTCTTGCTTTAAATTATTCACTGATATTTACTAAGCCTGAGGTGAATAACATTGTTTTTAGTATATTAATATTGCATAGGTGATTATTTGAAAAATATGCATTTTTTTAAAAATATGAACAACAGACGTAAACAATTATTAACTCAATATGGCGAAGAAGATTTAAAACAGTAAATTATTTAATTTCTTTGTCTGTCACCGTGACAAAACAGCTTGTGGCCAATTTTTGAAAAAAATGCTTCTAAAGATGATTATCACATATGAGTATCACCCAACTAGTGGACTAATGCAAATCCTGCATTTTGATTGGCTACGCTACTAGAGGACTATTAGTAATAGTCCTCAAGTAGCGAAAAGCATGACGCTTTCTTTCGTTTTATTCCCAAATAAATATATTTTCAACTTGCATTTGCTAACTTTATTATTGCCTTTTCTGTTCGACTAGTTGGGTGATACTAAGACAATTAGACCCGTAGCCCGCAAGGGCTAAATTATCACCTCAAGTGCAACCAATTAGTGCAGAGAATTTTCAATAATCACCAATGTAATTATGCTAATAATAATTATCAATAATAATAATTATTATCATTATTATTGTTGATACATATTAGTTACTTTTAAAAAATTCTTAGTATTTTAATGGCATAAGTTAACAGTTCTGCCCCTAAGACTACCTCATTGACTAGGAAAATCGTCTGGCATAAGAGAGTAAAATCTGCAAGTGTCATTCATTGGATAGAAATTATAAAAAGAGACAGTTTTTTTTAGTGGACTTAACCCAGAGGAATTTTTTTTTCAAGGTCGAAGAGAACGCTCAGTGATTCTAAATTAACAGACTGTTCATTTAGAATCAGAGAGCGTTCTCTCCGACCTTGAAAAAAAATTCCTCTGGCACCCAGGGTATAAGTAGACATGTCTGTTAACCATTTTGCAGCAAAGGGGTTCCCCTTCTACACTGTATGAGTGCAAAAATTTCCTGGTGCTAGACAGAGTGAAATCTACAAGTGACAAGTGTGAAAGAGGACTTTCACATTAATTAACCCATTGACTCCCAGGGGTTCCCCATTGACGAGTAAAATCGTCTGGCGTTAGGCAGAGTAAAATACTAAGTCTGGCCAGTTTCGGCCGGTTTGGATGCCAATGGGTTAAGGGCCCGACAGTCACACAAATATTCATGTAACGGTAGCTCTGCTCACCCCTTTTGCTGTTGTTGGGGGGCCTGATTTGTTCTGAACCATCTTGTATTTGACTTGCCAATAGAGTTTCTTTGTGATATGAGTGATGATATTTTATAGTATGCCTGAAAAATTATATCAAAAACTATTTATTCTGTACTGGGTGTTCTTGAACTCTGCTAATTTATTCCCAAAGGCCATCCGACGAAGAAGCTCCTGATTCAAATCAAGCAGCTTACAAAGATGATGACGATGATGATGAAAAAAGCAAGGGCCCTCAGTTGTCACGGCAAAATAGTTCCAAAAAGTTGGTGAGTATTTTACTTCAAGTTTATACACTGTAGTCAGCATGTTAGCTAAAGCCCCTTTTATTGTTCTTTTAAATTCATAACAGTTACATTGGAACGTATAGCATTCAAACTTGCACCACAAGTAACTCTTTTAAGGGGGGCTTATAACATTTTATCATTCTAAGTAAATTATTGACATTTCCT
>OX421449.1:52689228-52704228 GCA_949126865.1 Montipora capitata
TGTACTAGTGTGCACTACAAACCTACTGATTCACACAGTTATTTGTTGTATTCATCGTCACATCCATCACATGTCAAGAACTCCATTCCTTATTCTCAATTTCTTAGACTTCGACGTCTATGTAGTAATGACTCCGATTTTTCCAGCAAATCAGAGGAGATGTGCCAGTTCTTCGAGAAACGTGGCTATCCTGTCTCTGTGGTCAAAGCGGGCCATCATCGCGCCCAACAATTTGATCGAGAGTCATCACTACAAACGTCACAAAAAGATAAGAATGACAGAATTCCATTCGCCCTCACTTTCCATCCTCATAATCACGCAGTCAAAAGCATCATTCTTAGTAATTTTAAATTACTCCAAAATGATCCCGAGACCTGGTAGAATCTTTTCGCAACCTCCACTTATTTCATTCAAACGCGACAAAAACGTAGGCAACTTTTTAGTTAGAAGCGCGCTCAAAACTAACGAGCAACCCGGCACTTTCAAATGCGCGCGCTCACGATGCAAAACTTGTCTTTTCATTGTTAACACTAGCAAGATATCGGGGACCTAAGCGATCTGTTAAGATCAACCGATCGTTTCACATGTACCTTCCGCAAATGTCATTTATTGCATAACCTGTACGTTATGCAATAAATTATACATTGGTGAGACAGGTAGACGACCTAGGCGACCGATTCCCGCGAACCACCTTCGCGATGTTGAGAAGAATGACAAGGATGCATCTAAGCCAGTCGCTCGCCATTTTAATCTGCCTAACCACTTCCATTAAAACACAATGGCTATCTGCGGCCTTTCCCTACATCTAGGTACGACGGAAAGCCGTAAGAATCTGGAACAAAAATTCATCTTTCAAATCGGCACCCTTAATCCTCTCACGGTATTAACGAACGCTTTTCATTTAACTAATATATTCCTATTTTTCACGTTGCCATGTTACCACCAAATTAGCGTAGCTCCTACTCTACTATAAAAACTACACGTAACCCATAATCCCTCGATTCGCTCTGACGAAGGGCTAACGCTCGAAACGTCAGCTTTTAGAATCTCTGTACGGTGGCCAATTTACATTATCAACTCCGTTGATTAAAACCAAATTTTTGTATACTAACTTCCCCACCGACGCAAGCACCCACAGTTTTCTTTAGAAACTACCCCTTCATTCATTGTAGTTTTTATAGTAGAGTAGGGAGCTACGCTATTGGTGGTAACATGGCAACGTGAAAAATAGGAATATATTAGTTAAATGAAAAGCGTTCGTTAATACCGTGAGGATTAAGGGTGCCGATTTGAAAGATGAATTTTTGTTCCAGATTCTTGCGGCTTTCCGTCGTACCTAGATGTAGGGAGAGGCCGCAGATAGCCATGTGTTTTTTGGAGTGGTTAGGCAGATTAAAATGGCGAGCAACTGGCTTAGATGCATCCTTGTCATTCTTCTCAACATCGCGAAGGTGTTCGCGGAATCGGTCGCCTAGTCGTCTACCTGTCTCACCAATGTATAATTTATTGCATAACGTACAGGTTATGCAATAAATGACATTTGCGGAGGTACATGTGAAACGATCGGTGATCTTAACAGATCGCTTAGGTCCCGATATCTTGCTAGTGTTAACAATGAAAAGACAACTTTTGCATCGTGAGCGCGCGCATTTGAAAGTGCCGGGTTGCTCGTTAGTTTTGAGCGCGCTTCTAACTAAAAAGTTGCCTACGTTTTTGTCGCGTTTGAATGAAATAAGTGGAGGTTGCGAAAAGATTCTACCAGTCTCGGGATCATTTTGGAGTAATTTAAAATTACTAAGAATGATGCTTTTGACTGCGTGATTATGAGGATGGAAAGTGAGGGTGAATGGAATTCTGTCATTCTTATCTTTTTGTGACGTTTGTAGTGATGACTGTCGATCAAATTGTTGGGCGCGATGCAAAACTTGTCTTTTCATTGTTAACATTAGCAAGATATCGGGACCTAAGCGATCTGTTAAGATCACCGATCGTTTCAAATGTCATTTATTGCATAACCTGTACGTTATGCAATAAATTATACATTGGTGAGACAGGTAGACGACTAGGTGACCGATTCCGCGAACACCTTCGCGATGTTGAGAAGAATGACAAGGATGCATCTAAGCCAGTTGCTCGCCATTTTAATCTGCCTAACCACTCCAAAAAACACATGGCTATCTGCGGCCTCTCCCTATATCTAGGTACGACGGAAAGCCGCAAGAATATGGAACAAAAATTCATCTTTCAATTCGGCACCCTTAATCCTCACGGTATTAACGAACGCTTTTCATCTAACTAATATATTCCTATTTTTCACGTTGCCATGTTACCACCAATAGCGTAGCTCCTACTCTACTATAAAAACTACACGTAACCCATAATCCCTCGATTCGCTCTGACGAAGGGCTAACGCTCGAAACGTCAGCTTTTAGAATCTCTGTACGGTGGCCAATTTACATTATCAACTCCGTTGATAAAACCAAATTTTTGTATACTACTTCCCCACCGACGCAGCACCACAGTTTCTTTAGAAACTACTCCTTTAGCCAATGTGTAATTTAGGCTAACCGTAATGGCTTGCATGACTCCTATGACTTGGAGCCATGTGAACCGAGCAAGGAAGAAATCCCTTATCCCATTATAAGGAACAACGCCTGTATTCACGTTGTCTTGACCAACCTTTGCAGTATATTTTCCATTATAAAGGCAAACCGCAAGCTACCTAAGCTAACTGTAGGCCAACCGGTGTGACGTTTAGGCTAACCAGAGTGTTATTTAGGCCAATCAATGTGTTATTTTAATAGGCTAACCAGAGTGGCTCGCTGGCTTGCAGATTATCCGGAATGGTTGCAGTTTTGCTGGGATTTTGCAAAGCCCCCCAGGAATGATTAAATAGCTTTGCAACATTTTTTTTTTCTTGCTTGCAGCAGTGCAAGAATTATTTTTCTATTTCATTTGTGCTGCATGCAATTTTTTTCTTCCAACAAGCGCTTGCAGGAATTTTTTTTCAAAATCACCCACACCCTCCCTCAAGAGTTAAATGGTCGGCCCCTAAGAAGGTGTTGTTTTAGAACTCACCCCAGTCCTTTCGCGGAAAATGATCATTTTGAAGCCGAAATTGCCCCTTTGCCACTATTTATCATCGTGTTGCGAAGAAACGAGCTAGGTGACCCCCCATTTTTAATGGTTTTATTTACTCGTAATAGGTACACGGAAAACATAATTTAAGGAGAAAAACAGTTGGATAGTAGAAGTTGTAGTATTTACATATAAATGACGTGAAATTGCATTTGGTGGCCGACACTGAGTGCAAGGTGATGACTAGCGGTCCAATTAGCTTACATTTCTTTGCAAAATCAAGCAATTTGAAATCATTTTACTTAACGATTATAGCCCCGACAAACAAGTAGGTTCAAGTTTTCAGTAATATTCAGTAGCTTTTTCTACATAACAACAATTTTTCCGGTTGATCTGAAAGGTCATCAGTGACTCAAGTTGAACAACATCGTCTTCTTTTTCTGTTTGCCTTTTCATTGGTAAAATTCAAACCAAACTTTCTTTGTCATTCTCACTGAACAGGTTTTTGTGGATCAGTGGAGTGCTTTTTCTCTTCACCCCAGTTAGGCTTCTGCAGTGGAGTGAAACAGCAACAAGTCGCTCGTCCACCTTTAGCATAACAGAGAATCACGTGCTCAAAGGCTACGTTATTCACAGGCAGCAGAGTTATGACTTCCTTTCATGCGCTCATTTGTGCTTGACGCGATCGGGTTGTGCTTCAGTCAATTACGAAAACGTCAGAAACGGAATTTGTGAGTTAAATCGCCATGGGTCTTCAATATGCGTGACAAATGCTTTGATTCCTCAGCCAGGCTACTTGTTCGGGCTGTTGGTAAGTATTTTTTCACTTTGTTAAGTAAAATATGTTAGTTTACAGATTACAAATGTCTCGATCCTTTTTTGGTTGAAGTTTATGTGCATTCAAATAACTGAAATTTAGGCGAGGAATTTCTGGCTATCCTGCAATTAGATATAGGAAGTTCCATGAAGATTGCACCAAAATGTGCAGGGTGACGTCAACTAAAAAGACTCTTTAAAAGCTTCCTTCACAGATCGTTCCAGAACGTAAATACATTTTTACGACCCTTGGTGCCAGAGGAAGAACCGGACCTACAAGCACAGCCGGATACGATGGAACCTCATTGGAAGGTCAAGTCATTTTAGACAAAGGAATTCAAATATGGACTGTTCCCGTGACAGGAACTTACGTCATTGAGGCCTCTGGCGCTTGCGGTGCCAACGGCACTGATGCCGCTTCTCTACTGCTTTGGAAACTAGGTGGTTTAGGAGCAAAGATAACAGGGACTTTTCAGCTTGTTCAACGAACTCAATTAAAAGTCTTAGTGGGTTAAGAGGGTGGTACAAATGCCGATTTCACTGATAGGCCAGGGGGAGGGGGTGGCGGGAGTTTTGTCACTCTTATGGATGACACTCCACTTATCATTGCTGGTGGGGGAGGTGGTGGAGGAACAGCACGTGACAATTTCACAGACGGAGACCCAGGTCAGGCAACAAGAACGGGTCTCAGTGTGGTGGGACACAGGGGGGTGGGGGTCAAGTCTGCAATGCTCAAACGGGTAACAGACACCCCAGTTTGAATGCTGGAGGGGGAGCGGGGGTGTTAGGAAACGGTTCAGGGATCCGAATTGGGGAAGCACCCTTGAGTTTTAGGAACGGTGGAACGGGAGGAAAATGTCCGGTAGCTGACGGAGGCTTTGGTGGGGGATCATTCGCTTATATACTCGGGGGAGGGGGTGGTGGGTACTCAGGTTGGGGAGTATTCGGCACTTATCTAGAAGGAACTGCCGGGGGAGGAGGGTCGTACAATGACGGTAAGAATCAAAGGAACGAGGCTGGAGCTAATAAAGGGGACGGGAAAGTTATAATAACGTTACTAAATACTTAAACTGTCCAGATATGCAGCAATCAATCTTTATAAGTAGAATACCTTATTATAGGAAATCAACGTTCCATGAAATTAAGGTATTGGAAATTAACACGACTTTCGAATAAAGAAAATTAACGCGAAGGAGGAGGTAGAATTTCACGATAAAGGAAATTAACACGATTAAGACAGTTGGTGGTGACCACTGGAACAAATTTATTCAACAATGGATGCAAAAAAAAAATCACTGAACAAAACTGAACCCTATGGTCAACAAAACAGTTCTCAAAATTCGAATTAATGCAGGGGTTAACGGAAAGAAAAGCTAGAAAAAAAAGCTTGAACCTCATCTTATTGTTTTTATAGGTGTCATGAATGTCTGGAAAGGTTTCAAAATTAGGGTTAAAATAATGGAAATTAAGATCGCGGAAATGAACGCTGCACTTAATTAACGTCGCGGAAAATAACGCTCAACATAATTAGCGCGACTCAAATTAACGCGAATTTTAACGATTCATTTTAATTTCATGGAGTGTTAATTTCCTATAATAAGTTATAGAAATGGTTCCATAACGCAACGTCATGTTACGCTTGGATGGGTTCATATAACGTGACTGGGGCGCTTTCCTTTTGTCAGAACTGACCGGCCAGACACCTGCATGATAATCCCTCCTATTTTTCTAGAGGATTATACTGTCATCCTCGAAGTGTGTTAATTTGAAGGCGTTATTGTCAAATGGAAAGAAACCTTCGTTGGGGATTACGGCGGGATAAAAAAGAGTAAATCCAGGCCCAGTTTTCTCCGGCTCTGTGCCCTCCTTTTCTTTTGTTATCACAGCAGAGACGGATCCAGGATTTTTCTTGGGAGGGAGGGGTGCACCACTAAGGAATGGCGTAGCTGACTGGTGACGTTTTATTATTTGCAGAATACCAATGATTGTTATTAGAAAGCCTCAGGTCACCTGGGGGGGGGGGGAGGGTGCCCACCCCCTGCACCCTTCCCCTAGATCCGCCCCTGCACAGGTTCGTGTGGATAGTTAAAACGTAGATAGGAAAAAAAAAACCATGTGACTGAAACTTTAAGAAAAGAAGGAAGAACTATGGGACGAACCTTATTAAACCCAGGCTGCAGGTCCATTTGAGCATAGTTAAAAGAGGAGAATGGTTATGAAACGCGAGAAGTTTCTTTGTCGTGGGTTTTTGTTCTCTTTTTTGGCCTTGACCGTCCACAAAACACAATAGCTGTTTACTCCGTACTGAGGAACTAACTAATAGAAACGTGTTTGTTACGTAATTCATGCATAGTGTATGAGCGCAAAACAAAAGGTCGTGCACGGTCGTGGACTTTCCGACCTAAATCTTAGCATCTTTGTTTGCTCCATTGATGTTTGCCGAGCTTCCAAACCATTCCCCTCTATTAACTATGATTTGAGCATTAAATTGAGTTAAAAGTGGCAATGTAGAAGACGTTTATACCTATAAAAAGTCTTGAATGATTGATGTAAAAGTTGATTGACTAAATTAAAATGTTTAACACAGATAGACTGGCATTTCTCTTGTTTTCAAGATGGAACACCCTTTCGTAATGTTTCAATTTTTTCCAATCAGTTTGCATCGAACTTTTCGTTTTGTACATTTTGCTGAATTGATGGTTAGTATCTGACGTCACGGCGGCCATGTTGGTTTACAGAACAATGCAGTAAAATGTCATTTGGTTAATTTGACTCTATATTGTTACACAAAACTTGTGGGGCCATTTTCTAGAGTTTTGTACACCAACATGGCCGCCTCATCACGTGGATGAAAACTAAGAATACGTTTGTACCTATCTAGTCCTCTCTAAATTATTTGAATAATGCGAACACTTTCTAAATTACAACAAAATTAGACATAAAAATTGACAATTGCTTCACACTTTTCTTGTTTTCCAGAAATGAGCTTTGGCTCTCCGTGTTCCATAACGTAAGCCTAAAAGAAAACACTGAAAAGTTGGCTAACAATCAAGAGCCCCATTGGCGTAGTTTATGGCCTTTCCGACGCCACGGCGAGTACTTGCCACTAACCAACTCGCCATTACAGTTTCATCAAACTACAACTACCGTTATAAAAATGTTTTTTTGGTAGCGAAATGACAAGTGGTGAGATAAATGGCACCTTTTGGGCGCTGTAGAAATTTGCTTTAAAAGCAATTTTAAGTTTATGATTTTCGACGAGATAAACTTGTAGAAGAGATACTTCGCCTTTTAGTCTAACTCATTCTTTGTCTTGTTCCAAACCACGGGGTATTCATGTTTTTGGACAGTAATTCCAACAAAAACGAACACAAAGTTTTATGCAAGTTTGCGCATTTCGCAAACGTTCTAACAACAACAACCCAACAAACATAAAATGCCAACGAAACATCAAGAAGCGACGGCTATACTAAACAACTACCTCAAGCTCTTCCAAGGAAGTGGTTCCTTTCTCAATCTTCGCTCCGATACCTCTGTCATAACTTTTGTAACGCTCCTGAAAAAAAAAACGGAATTGTCATGAAAGGTTTACCACACATCGCCGTCGACATTTCTTACGCCACTTAAGTATATTATAAGAAGGACTGCTCACTCGAAATATTCATAAAATATATCACAAAAAGCACAACCCCTCGGCAAAAAAGAGGGTCGCTCTTGCTATTTCCGGAAAGACCCGGAAACGAAGTTTTGAAAAGGTTCATTCATATCAGCCTCAATTTCATGCTCGTTTCAACAGGAAACTGGCATATTGCCGGACAATGAAACGCTGTCGGGCCCATTGAGTGTCCACTCAGACGCGTTGAAATTGCTCCATGCGCGTGAATATCCTTTTGAACTCACCTTGACCAAAGAGTCTAAAGTCGCGTCTTCAATAAGCTTGGCAGCATTTTTTAAGCCACGAGCAAATGAGTCTATGGCACCTAAAACATTGAAACGCTCATACTAAATTAGAGTACAAAAGATGACGACAAAACATCCGCTGATAGTGGGTCACATGCAGGTGAGTAAACTTCGACTTTTAACGCGAGTTCAAGGGTGAAGGCAGCAGAGAATATGGCGCGAAATGGGAGACGAGCCAAATTTGAAACAGCAGAGAAAAAGGAACAGTTTGCTAATTTTGCGACTAAATTTAGCTTAAGTCAGAAAATCGTTCAACTCTACATGGAAACACTAAAAGTCCCTTAGTCTTGTTTTGATAAAGTAGTTATGGACCAACCACGAAACAAGCCTTTCTTATGGAGAAAGTAACATTTCACCTGATGATATTACCTGCCCATTCCGGATATCAGGTTGGTTTGGACAAGCTTGGGCTCATTGGTTCATTAGCTTAATGAAATAAAATTGCTCAAAGATGCATTGGGTTGGAGAGGAGAGCAGCCAATTTGACGAGACTTTCTAAAACTAGGGCCTTAACGTCACCCTAAAAAAAACGATTGCAAGTATACAAAAATTTGGTTTTATCAACGGAGTTGATAATGTAAATTGGCCACCGTACAGAGATTCTAAAAGCTGACGTTTCGAGCGTTACAAGTATAGCCGCCATCTTGTCTCACTAGAATGACTACGCCCCCAGGCTAAGAGTCCCAGCATGCCGCGGGCGTGCTAGTTCCAGTTCTACCCAGTAGGATACCACAAGCAATTACATGCTTACCAATATGAGCAATGAACATGTCCTCAAGGTCTGTGGATTCACGGCGAATTTTACAGTCAAAGTTTAGCGCACCCAGGCGCCAAGCCACCTTGTTCAATAATTGCCTGCGATTGAACTGGTCTTACTGACCTAATATATCTCTTCTCGAGTTTATTAAAACACTCAAAAAGCAACACATGTTTTCAAACAACAAGCTGGGAATGCGAAAATTAACTATATTTCAATTAGGGTACCTATCAGAGTGTAGTTTAAGTGCTATCTTTATTATATTATTCCCAGATAATCCATCTGAGAATTATACATTCTTCTTTGGTTATGCTCGACAGAGAAAAGATGTCGTCGATGTATCTTTTCTAAAGAAGTGGCTTGTATTAACTTAGTTTGATGATATCTGTTTCAACTGCAGCCATGAAAATGTTGGCAAAGGATACTGCGGTTTCGAGCGTTTGAAAGTGTTTTTTCCCGTGAATTTGAACAAGAAAGAATTTGCTTTCAAGATAGGACTCAACAAATCTTTGAGGAAGTGAGTAGGACGGTATCGGAGGGTTATATTTACGGAATGTTTCGTACGTCCCATAGACATTGGTGGAGCAGGCGCTTAGTAAGCCCAGCGGTAACAAAGGTAATTAGACACATAATATAGAAGACCAAAAACCTCATTTTTAACGCACAAATTATAGCACTAATTGGGTTATTCAAACAGGGGCAAAATTGTATCGTTTTATTGAAAACTACAGCCAAATTTTCCTTGTAATTTCGTGTTATAAACATCATTCCGAAAAATTAACTGTGAACTGTCAAAATGGCTTATTTTTAACCGTCAACCGTGAAAGGGGACCCCCCCTCCCATTGAGACCCTCTTAAACAAATGGGGCAAGGTGGCAAGGTGAATTTGGCCCTGCCGGTCTTACTCTCACTATCTGCTTGCCACTTAATAGCGGCCGCGTGGTAGCAGATTTCTTCCTTCTCTTCTTTCGCCGTGATTACTTCCATCAATGGGCACGTTCCATTAGTTGATTTTATAAACGAGGCTAATACATAGTTTTTGGGAAGAGTTCAGCCCCTTCTTTGTCTTTACCGTGGTCTTACAGATCTCGTTGACATACAAGACTTTTTGGTAGGTATACAGTCTGTAAGAGTTCGACTTTAAAACACTTAGAGATCTTGATACACTTTCACACCGACTTCATCTTCATCTTACATCTTCGTCTTGTCTTTACAAAACTAGACCCTCCCTGAGGGTACACTGGGTTGCCTGTGGTACGTGCACCGTTCCAGACAATTTTTTCAAGTTGGGGGGTCATTAAGACCATTTAAGGGGTCACTCAGAAGTCATACCAGCAGAGGCCCTTTGGCTCACAGGTTCTCACACGTTCGTACGACGAAAAAATCTGTCTTTGCGTAATATGTAGCTCTAACAGTGCACGATATTGTTTTGGTATTGTCTATCATTGTAGTGCCATGGTAGAAGCCTTGGGTAAATAGCCTGAGAAGACATGTGGTTACTAGTACTGAACCCAGAAGGATTGAAGAAAATAAATGGGAAGTGAGAAACATTGGCTTCTGGGCTGACATGTTGATAAACTTCTTTTCACCACAAGTTTAAGCGTGCCCTCTGAGCATCTGACAGCTTTGTAATACTAAAGTTTACTAAAGTTAACCCTCTCCGGCGGGATTAGTGTCTGGATGGGTGACCAAAAACATATACGCCTTCGTAAAACAGAAGCATTGGACCGAAAATACTATTAACGCTAACAAATGCGAACTTAGCAAGGTACAGATTTTGTTAGCTTGCTTTATGCAAAAACAAATATTGATGCAAAAGTAAATAAATATTGATACACAGTTTTCAGAAAGAGCAGAAGGAAGTTTCCAGGACGGTCGCTCGAGAATAACATATTTACGACCTGAAAACAACATTAATTTTGAACCGTGAATATAGAATATAAACAGTTACGATCAGCGACAAACATTTTGGGAGATTTTTGCTACGTTCAATTTTGTTATATTACGTTTTGGCTGCACAAATAAATCGCAAAATCGAAAGTGACATCGCCGGAATTCAGCGGGCGCCGTGATTACTAGTAAGTTACCGCGGCATGTTTACTTGCCAAACAGTGAAGCATCTGTGTCAAATGATGGCAAGATATCGGGGTTTCGTAAGTTTCTTTTTCTGTCAAGTGTTATAAAGTTTGACAATAAATGAGCGTATTCAAAACAAAGATCAACAATCGCCCACCATTGTTTCTGCAAAGTCAAAAATTTACTCTCCAAGACGAGATTATTTATCACCAGGTAATTGCATCATTTTGGAAATAGCAGCTACTTTATTATTCACCGGCGTCACAATTTCTTGCTGATTTTGGGGCTCATTTTGTTGAAACTCAAGCACGCTTCCAACAGACCTGTTTATTTTCATGAAACCTTTCCTGCTTACAGAGTTATACTAAAAATATCCTCCCGTATCACGTTTCAACCTCAATACACAACATGATATTATAATTCACAAAGGCAGAAAATATCACAGAATCCTTTTCCAGCGAAACATTTTATTGAAACAAACAACATAAGATGCACTAAAACGCCATTCGCGTTGCAATGACTTTCCATTGCTGGTTAACGAGAATAACAAACTCACGAGGCAAAATGTATATTTATATTTAATTAAGTTAGCACAACACAAAAACTCTAACCTCATTTTGACACGAAAATGCTTTACTATTGCCATAAAAACTATCCAGTTAAGCTCGCATATTATAAAACATGATGAATTCATAAAGGCCACCTTTCCAGCGAACAATTTTTTGAAACAAACAACATATTTGCTATTAGAGGCGAAAACCTCTTCCTACTTCATTGCGTGCGTGAAGACAAGAAACTCAATCGTGTCAAATTACCATGTACTTCAGGTTCAAACCCTTTCCTGAAGAACATTTTCCTTGAATAACAAGAAAATGCTTTACTATTGCCATAAAAACTATCCAGCACACATATATTAAAACATGATGAATTCATAAAGGCCACCTTTTCCAGCGAACAATTTTATGAAACAAACAACATATTTGCTATTATTGCGTGCGTGAAGTGAAAAAACTCAATCGTGTCAAATATGCGCAATATTACAACAAACTAAAATTTCAGGATCAAGCCGTTTCCATGAAGAACCGTTTCCTTGAATAATGAAGCACAAAATAGACGACAAGCTTTCTTTCAAATAATTCTTGGCTGTCACATTACCTGAAGACTGTGCAGAGTTGATCACAGATCCACTTAAGGTGTTCGATTCGTTCTCTGTCTTTGTTGAACCCATAAGTTACCAGAGAATTTTCCATTTGGTTTCAGTGTTCTACATAACAGCATACTTGGTAAATATTATTTTAGAAATGCAGCTCACTTTGATTTCTGCTCGACGGGCGACAGATTGTTGTCGAAGTCCATTACTCGTCGCTTTTGAGATTCCAGGTGTTGGTTTTCACCGCCTGCGTAGTTTATCCAACTGACTTGTTTAAGGATCCAGTAAAACGCCATTCACGTTACATGACTTTCGACGCCATTGCAGGCTAAGTTAATTGTTCTACTGTGTCCACCAGAGAAATCTACGCAGTTCCACTACCCTCTCGATCCTAAGAAAATACGCGCAGAAGGCTCTATGCACAAAGATACCACTTACCAGGGGAGAGACAGGCAAGACTTTTACCGACACGGAAGAAAAAAAAAAAAAAAACACCGAACAAATGCCCTCCATTTCTAGACTGGGTTTGCCATACGGCAACCCAGTAATAAAACAACTCGGGGTTTTATGAGAATAGACAGCTTCGTTTCCGTGTCCTGGGAAGAATAGTTTGCGATACCAATATGGCCGCCGTTTTTTTTGGTAAGGGACTCTCAAATGGTCTCTAATTTTACATGTCTCCTTCAAGGCGCTTGTATCAGTCAGTCAGTGTTAGGAACCTCCCTATGCACTATATCCTTGAGTCAATTTTGCGCGTATCTTTGTATTTTTAGAAATGAGGACTGGTTTACAAGTCCGACGCAGGCATAAGCACAACCAACATACGCAGACGCAGTAGGGTTTGATAATTGGTACCTTTCGTTAGAACAAAGGCACTAATTAACAAGCCATTGCGCCTGCGCATGTTGCTTAAGCTTATGCTTGCGTTGTACGTGTAAACCAGCCTTAACCCTTTACCAGGAGACTCACATTTACATCAATTTACATCAATTAGCCCAATTTGCACACACTGTGTTTGTTATCTTTGTCTTTATTTGACTTTACTCTGATTGGCCATTCTAAACAGTGCGTGCAGTCGAAGAACTCGTGGCGGTCTAAGTATAGAAAGATAAGCGCAAATGTTGCCTGAATTGGAAAGGCAACCTCATACGCAAGGGCTCCTGTCAGTGTGTCATCGTATGCTTCACGTCCCTCACAGATCATTCCAGAACGTAAATACATTTTTACGACCCTTGGTGCCCGCGGAGCAACTGGACCGACAAGCACAGCCGGATACAAAGGAACCTCATTGGAAGGTCAAGTCATTTTGGACAAAGGAATTCAAATATGGACTGTTCCCGTGACAGGAACTTACGTCATTGAGGCCTCTGGCGCTTCCGGTGCCAACGGCACTGATGCCGCTTCTCTATTGCTTTGGAAACTAGGTGGTTTAGGAGCAAAGATAACAGGGACTTTTCAGCTTGCTCAAGGGACTCAATTAAAAGTCTTAGTGGGTCAAGAGGGTGGTACAAATAACGATTTCGGTGGTCGGCCTTGGGGAGGGGGTGGCGGGAGTTTTGTCACACTTATGGATGACTCTCCACTTATCATTGCTGGTGGGGGAGGTGGTGGAGGAGCAAGTGAAAATTTCACAGACGGAGACCCAGGTCAGGCAACACGAAACGGGTCTCAGTGTGGTGGGACACAGGGGGGTGGGGGTCAAGTCTGCAATGCTCAAACGGTAAAAGAGGCCCCAGTTTTCCTGCTGGAGGGGGAGCGGGGGTGTTAGGAAACGGTGATTCAGCGACGGGACTTGGGGAAGCACCCTTGAGTTTTAGGAACGGTGGAACGGGAGGAAAATGTCAGTCAGCTAACGGAGGCTTTGGTGGGGGATCATTTGCGTTTGTACTCGGGGGAGGGGATGGTGGATACTCAGGTGGGGGAGTATTCGGTACTGTCAATAAAGGTACCGCGGGGAGAGGAGGGTCGTACAATGTCGGTAAAAATCCGGCAAACGAGGCTGGTATTAATAAAGGAGACGGGAAAGTTTTCATAACGTTAAAAAAAGATTCGTACCAGACGTTAGGGTATGATGCTCGTTGCAACAGCCCTGACTAAGCCGTCACGTGCAGCCTGCAGCGGTTAAATGAGCCAGGCTACTCTTTGGAAAAGAGTGCACCTCGCTCCCAGGGTCTCTCTTTTTCTTCCTCTGCACGGGTGATGACGTCGTTTTTGGCTTTCTTTATTAGCAACGATAAATGAAAATAAATCAGCTGTATGTCTGTGTTTTAGCGGCTAACCCTGTAATCCACCAGTAAAAAGAAATTTAGTTAAAGTTTACGCAATGGAATGGAAGAAATGGCAATGATAGTTAATAAGGTGTTGAATTTTTATTTTATTAAATGAAATGAATAAAACAAATTTTTGCACTGGTGATACAGGCATGCTTGCGAAAAACGAATTGTTTATCACCAGGGTTAAACTTAAAGAGCATCTGCAAACGAGTTAAGATCAATATTACCGTAAAGTTCCGATAGTAACGACCCCCCGAAATTAACATCAATTTTTTGTGGTCGCCAGTAAATCCCGAAAGTAGCGACCCCCACCCCCCTCTGAAAGTATCGACTCTCCCCCCCCCCGAAAGTAGCGAGACCAAGTTTTTTAAATTGTATACCCTATACTATTAATTTGTCAATCAATAGTCAAAATCTTAATGTACAGTAATATGTTCGTGCAGTGTCACGAATTGCTCACGATAAAGCACTTTAATTTACAACAAGGGGAAGCTTTATGCCACCATTCATCCTTGACATCAGTTCACTGATCTAGCGATGTAATAAAGAACCACCGTAAACCGGTATAATTTCGTATTAACAACAGAAAGGTTTTTTCAAATTGAAATTGAAAACTCTATATAGTTTTCTATATAGTTTTTTGCTGTATTTATCATTGTTATCTTCTTTTTATGAAACACAATCTATACATATGAAATGCATATAAAACGTTGTTCTCTTTTTAATTTTATGTTGTTCAGTTTTTTCAGTTTCGGAAAAAAACTCGCTCCAGCTCTATTTGTAAACGATTTTTGTTCCCCGAGAGTAACGACCCCCTGAAAGTAGCGACCCCCAAAGGCTGCTAATTCCGAAAGTGAGGAGGGTCGCTACTATCGGAACTCTACGGTATA
>OX421449.1:52709228-52724228 GCA_949126865.1 Montipora capitata
ATATGCAGCAATCACTCTTTATAAGTAGAATACCTTATTATAGGAAATCAACGTTCCATGAAATTAAGGTATTGGAAATTAACACGACCTTCGAATAAAGAAAATTAACGCGAAGGAGGAGGTAGAATTTCACGATAAAGGAAATTAACACGATTAACACAGTTGGTGGTGACTACTGGAAAAAATTTATTCAACAATGGATGCAAAAAAAATCACTGAACAAAACTGAGCCCTATGGTCAACAAAACAGTTCTCAAAATTCGAATTAATGCAGGGGTTAACGGAAAGAAAAGCTAACAAAAAAAGCTTGTACCTTATTTTATTGTTTTTTATAGGTGTCATGAATGTCTGGAAAGGTTTCAAAATTAGGGTTAAAATAATGGAAATTAAGAGCGCGGAAATTAACGCTGCACTTAATTAACGACGGTCGCGGAAAATAACGCTCAACATAATTAGCGCGACTCAAATTAACGCGAATTTTAACGATTCGCGTTAATATCATGGAGTGTTAATTTCCTATAATAAGTTATAGAAATGGTTCCATAACGCAACGTCATGTTACGCTTGGATGGGTTCATATAACGTGACTGGGGCGCTTTCCTTTTGTCAGAACTGGCCGGCCAGACACATGCATGATAATCCCTCCTATTTTTCTAGAGGATTATACTGTCATCCTCGAAGTGTGTTAATTTGAAGGCGTTATTGTCAAATGGAAAGCATCCTTCGTTGGGGATTACGGCGGGATAAAAAAGAGTAAATCCAGGCCCAGTTTTCTCCGGCTCTGTGCCCTCCTTTTCTTTTGCTATCACAGCGGGGACGGATCCAGGATTTTTCTTAGGAGGGGGTGCACCACTAAGGAATGGCGTAGCTGACTGGTGACGTTTTATTATTTGCAGAATACCAGTGTTATTAGAAAGCCTCAGGTCACCTTGGGGGGGGAGGGGGGGGAGGATGCCCACCCCTTGCACCCTCCCCCTGGATTCGTTCTTGCACAGGTTCGTTTAGATAGTTAAAACGTAGATAGAAGAAAAAACCATGTGACTGAAACTTTAGAAAAGAAGGAAGAATAATGGGACGAACCTTATTAAACCCAGGCTGCAGGTCCATTTGAGCATAGTTATTAGAGGGGAATCGTTATGAAACCCGACAAATATCTCTGTTGTAGGTTTTTGTTCTATTTTTTGGCCTTGACCGTGCACAAAACTATACCTGCCAACTTTTTCTGAGATATAGGCGTGAGATTTTTATTCTGGGAGCGCTGGGATTTTTCAAGCTGACACGATCATTTCCGAAGATGTCCGAAGACGTCCGAAGTCTTCCGAAGAAGTCCGAAGTCTTCCGAAGACGTCCGAATCTTTTCGAAGACGTATAAACGCGTGTAAACGCGAGCTCGCTCCCAGTGCTTTTCACTTCAAAAATCAGAGATCGCGAGAAAGGTATTGTCATTTATTTATTTTACACATGGTTTTCGTTCCTTATATGGGTCTGAGTTAACATATTTTTGGAAATTGTGTCAAGCAAGACGGCAACAACTCAATTTTTTTAATCAGGCGTGAGAACTTGGCCCGCAAGCGTGAGCCGGCGGGAGATCGAAGTTTTCAACCCGCAGGCGTGAGAGTTGGCAGGTATACAAAACACAATAGTTGTTTACTTCGTATTGAGGAACTAACCAATAGAAACGTGTTTGTTACGTAATTCATGCATAGTGTATGAGCGCAAAACAAAAGGTTGTGCACGGTCGTGGACTTTCCAACCTAAATCTTAGCATCTTTGTTTGCTCCTTTGATGTTTGCCGAGCTTCCAAACCATTCCCCTCTTATTAACTATGATTTGAGCATCAAATTGAGTTAAAAGTGGCAATGTTGAAGACGTTTATACCTATAAAATTCTTTAATGATTGATGTAAAAACTGATTGACTAACACAGATAAACTGGCATTTCTCTTGTTTTCAAGATGGAACACCTTTTCGTAATGTTTCCGTTTTTTCCAATCAGTTTGCATCGAACTTTTCGTTTGGTACATTTTGCTGAATTGATGGTTTGTATTTGACGTCACGGCGGCCATGTTGATGTACAGAACAATGCAGTAAAATGTCATTTGGGAATTTGACTCTATTCTGATGCAAAACTTGGGAAGTTCCCAAACGACCTTTTCGCTATTGTTCTTTCCAACAAGATGGCCGCCGTGACGTCACGTGCAATCAAACGATTTTCTATTGGGGGTTTTCATCTGACGTCACGGCGGCCATGTTGGTGTACAGAAGAATGCAGTAAAATGTCATTTGGGAATTTGACTCTATTCTGATGCAAAACTTGGGAAGTTCCCAAAAGACCTTTTCGCTATTGTTCCTTCCAACGAGATGGCCGCCCTGACGTCACGTGCAATCAAACGATTTTCTATTGGGGGTTTTCATCTGACGTCACGGCGGCCATGTTGGTGTACAGAACAATGCAGTAAATGTCTTTTGGGAATTTGACTCTATTCTGATGCAAAACCTGAGGGGCCATTTTCAAGTGTTTGTGCACCAACATAGCCGTCTCATCACGTGGAAGCAAACCAAGAATACGTTTATACCTATCTAGCCCTCTCTAAATCATTTAAATAATGTAAACACTTTCTAAATTACTAAATAATTAGACATAAAAATTGATAATTGCTTCACACTTCTCTTGTTTTCCAGAAATGAACTTTGGCTCTCCGTGTTCCATAACGAAAGCCTAAATGAAAACACTGAAAAGTTGGCTAACAATCAAGAGCCATATTGGCGTAGTTTATGACCTTTCGCCACGACGAGTACTTGCCACTAACCAACTCGCTAAGACAGTTTCATCAAACTACAACTACCGTTATAAAGATATGTTCTTTAGTAGCGAAATGACAAGTGGCGAGATAAATGGCACCTTTTGCGCGCTGTAGAAATTTGCTTTCAAAGCAATTTTAAGTTTATGATTTTCGACGAGATAAACTTGTAGAAGAGATACTTCGCCTTTTAGTCAAACTCATTCTTTGGCTCGTTCCAAACTTCGGGGTATTCATGTTTTTGGACAGTAATTCCAACAAAAACGAACACAAAGTTTTATGCAAGTTTGCGCATTTCGCAAACGTTCTAACAACAACAACCCAACAAACATAAAATGCCAACGAAAAATCAAGAAGCGACGGCTATACTAAACAACTACCTCAAGCTCTTCCAAGGAAGTGGTTCCTTTCTCAATCTTCGCTCCGATACCTCTGTCATAACTTTTGTAACGCTCCTGAAAAAAAAAACGGAATTGTCATGAAAGGTTTACCACACATCGCCGTCGACATTTCTTACGCCACTTAAGTATATTATAAGAAGGACTGCTCACTCGAAATATTCATAAAGTGTATCACAAGAAGCACAACCCCACGGCAAAAACGAGGGTCGCTCCCGCTGTTTTCGGAAAGACCACGGAAACGAAGTTTTGAAAAGGTTCATTCATATCAGCCTCAATTTCATGCTCGTTTCAACAGGAAACTGGCATATTGCCGGACAATGAAACGCTGTCGGGCCCATTGAGTGTCCACTCAGACGCGTTGAAATTGCCCCATGCGCGTGAATATCCTTTTGAACTCACCTTGACAAAAGAGTCTAAAGTCGCGACTTCAATAAGCTTGGCAGCATTTTTTAAGCCACGAGCAAATGAGTCTATGGCACCAAAAACATTGAAACGCTTATACTAAATTAGAGTACAAAAGATGACGACAAAACATCCGCTGATAGTGGGTCACATGCAGGTGAGTAAACTTCGACTTTTAACGGGAGTTCAAAGGTGAAGTATCTGGTGGGAGGGGTGGGTGAAGTTGGGAACAAGGGGAACTTGTGGGTTGGGAGGCAGCAGAGAAAATGGCGCGAAATGGGAGAAGAGCCAAATTTGAAACCGCAGAGAAAGGGGAACAGCTTGCTAATTTTGCGACTAAATTTAGCTAAAGTCAGAAAATCGTTCAACTCTACATGGAAACACTAAAAGTCCCTTAATCTTGTTTTGGTAAAGTAGTTATGGACCAACCACGAAACAAGCCTTTCTTATGCAGAAAGTAACATTTCACCTGATGATATTACCTGCCCATTCCGGATATCAGGTTGGTTTGGACAAGCTTGGGCTCATTGGTTCATTAGCTTAATGAAATAAAATCGCTCAAAGATGCATTGGGTTGGATAGGAGAGCAGCCAATTTGACGAGACTTTCCAAAACTAGGGCCTTAACGTCACCCTACAATGTCGTGATCATCAGCGCATGCAGATAAACTAACAAACGATTGCAAGTATACAAAAATTTGGTTTTATCAACGGAGTTGATTATGTAAATTGGCCACCGTACAGAGATTCTAAAAGCTGACGTTTCGAGCGTTACAAGTATAGCCGCCATCTTGTCTCACTAGAATGACTATGCCCCCAGGCTTAGAGTCCCAGCATGCCGCGGGCGTGATAGTTCCAGTTCTACCCAGTAGGATACTACAAGCAATTACATGCTTACCAATATGAGCAATGAACATGTCTTCAAGGTCTGTGGATTCACGGCGAATTTTACAGTCAAAGTTTAGCGCACCAGGCGGCAAGCCACCTTGTTCAATAATTGCCTGCAATTGAACTGGTCTTACTGACCTAATCTATCTCTTCTCGAGTTTAATAAAACAATCAAAAAGCAACACATGTTTTCAAACAACAAGCTGGGAATGCGAAAATTAACTATATTTCAATTAGGGTACCTATCAGAGTGTAGTTTAAGTGCTATCTTTATTATATTATTCCCAGGTAATCCATCTGAGAATTATACATTCTTCTTTGGTTATGCTCGACAGAGAAAAGAAGTCATCGATGTATCTTTTGTAAAGAAGTGGCTTGTATTAACTTAGTTTGATGATATCTGTTTCAACCGCAGCCATGAAAATGTTGGCAAAGGATACTGCGGTATCGTGCGTTTGAAAGTGTTTTTTCCCGTGAATTTGAACAAGAAAGAATTTGCTTTCAAGATAGGGCTCAACAAATCTTTGAGGAAGTGAGTAGGACGGTATCGGAGGGTTATATTTATGGTATGTTTCGTATGTTCGATAGACATTGGTGGAGCAGGCGTTTAGTAAGCCCAGCGGTAACAAAGGTAATTAGACACATAATATAGAAGACCAAAAACTTCATTTTAGCACTAATTGGGTTATTCAAACAGGGGCAAAATTGTATCGTTTTATTGAAAACTACAGCCAAATTTTCCTTTTAATTTCGTGTTATAAACGTCATTCCGAAAAATTAACTCTGAACCGTCAAAATGGCTTAAACAAATGGGGCAAGGTGAATTTGGCCCTGCCGGTCTTACTCTCACTATCTACTTGCCAGTTAATAGCGGCCGCGTGGTAGCAGATTTCTTCCTTCTCTTCTTTCGCCGTGATTACTTTCATCAATGGGCACGTTCCATTAGTTGATTGTATAAACGAGGCTAATACATAGTTTTTGGGAAGAGTTCAGCCTCTTCTTTGTCTTTACCGTGGTCTTACAGATCTCGTTGACATACAAGACTTTTTGGTAGGTATACAGTCTGTAAGAATTCGACTTTAAAACACTTAGAGATCTTGATACACTTTCACACCTACTGCATCTTCATCTTACATCTTCGTCTTGTCTTTACAAAACAAAACAACTCGGGGTTTTATGAGAATAGACTGCTTCGTTTCCGTATCCAGGGAAGAATAGTTTGCGACATCAGTATGGCCGCCGTTTTTTTTTGTTAAGGGACTCTCAAATGGTCTCTAATTTTACATGTCTCTTTCAAGGCGCTTGTATCAGTCAGTCAATGTTTGGAACCTCCCTATGCACTATATCCCTGAGTCAATTTTGCACGTATCTTTGTATTTTTACAAATGAGGACTGGTTTACAAGTCCGACGCAGGCATAAGCACAACCAACATACGCAGACCCAGTAGCGTTTGATAATTGGTACCTTTCGTTACAACAAAGGCACTAATTAACAAGAAGTCGATGCGCCTGCGCATGTTGCTTAAGCTTATGCTTGCGTTGTACGTGTAAACCGGTCTTAACCTTTTACCAGGAGACTCACATTTACATCAATTTACATCAATTAGCCCAATTTGCACACACTGTATTTGTTATTTTTGTCTTTGTTTGACTTTACTCTGATTGGCCATTCTAAACAGTGCGTGCAGTCGAAGAACTCGTGGCGTTCGAAATATAGAAAGATAAGCGCAAATGTTGTCTGATAGGGCCTGAATGGGAAAGGCAACCTCCTACTCATGGCCTCCTGTCAGTTTGTAATCGTATACTTCACGTCCCTCACAGATCGTTCCAGAACGTAAATACATTTTTACGACCCTTGGTGCCCGCGTGGTAACTGGACCGACAAGCACAGCCGGATACAAAGGAACCTCATTGTAATGTCAAGTCATTTTAGACAAAGTAATTCAAATATGGACTGTTCCCGTGACAGGAACTTACGTCATTGAGGCCTCTGGCGCTTCCGGTGCCAACGGCACCGATGCCGCTTCTTTATTGCTTTGGAATCTAGGTGGTTGAGGAGCAAAGATAACAGGGACTTTTCAGCTTGCTCAAGGGACTCAATTAAAAGTCTTAGTGGGTCAAGAGGGTGGTACAATTGCCGAATTCCCTGTTCAGAAAGGGGGAGGGGGTGGCGGGAGTTTTGTCACTCTTATGGATGACTCTCCACTTATCATTGCTGGTGGGGGAGGTGGTGGAGGAGCAGCACGTGAATATTTCACAGACGGAGACCCTGGTCAGGCAACAAGAAACGGGTCTCAGTGTGGTGGGACACAGGGGCGTGGGGGTCAAGTCTGTAATGCTCAAACGGGTAAAAGAGACCCCAGTTTTTCTGCAGGAGGGGGAGCGGGGGTGTTAGGAAACGGTGATTCAGGGAGGGGAATGGGGGTAGCACCCTTGAGTTTTGGGAACGGTGGAACTTGAGGAAAATGTCCGGTAGCTGACGGAGGCTTTGGTGGGGGATCATTCGCGATTGTACTCGGGGGAGGGGGTGGTGGATACTCAGGTGGGGTAGTATTCGGTACTGCCAATAAAGGTACCGCGGGGGGAGGAGGGTCGTACAATGTCGGTAAAAATCAGGCAAACGAGGCTGGTATTAATAAAGGAGACGGGAAAGTTTTCATAAGGTTAAAAAAATATTCGTACCAGACGTTAGGGTATGATGCTCGTTGCAACAGCCCTGACTAAGCCGTCACGTCCAGCCTGCAGCGGTTAAATGAGCCAGGCTACTCTTTGGAAAAGAATGCACCTCGCTTCCAGGGTCTCTCTTTTTCTTCCTCAGCACGGGTAATGACGTCGTTTTTGGCTTTCTTTATTAGCAACGATAAATGAAAATAAACCAGCTGTACGTCTGTGTTTTAGCGGCTAACCCTGTAATCCACCACTAAAAAGAAATTTTGTTAAAGTATACTCAATGGAATGGAAGAAATTGCAATGATAGTTAATAAGGTGGTGAATTTTAATTTTATTAAATGAAATGAATAAAACAAATTTTGCAGTGGTGATACAGGCATGCTTGCGAAAAACGGATTGTTTATCACCAGGGTTAAACTTAAAGAGCATCTGCAAACGAGTTAAGATCAATATTACCGTAAACTTCCGATAGTGACAACCCCCGGAAATTAACGTCAATTTTTTGTGGTCGCCAGTAAATCCCGAAAGTAGCGACCCCCACCTCCCTCTGAAAGTATCCACCCTCCCTTCCCAAAGGTAGCGAGACCAAGTTTTTTAATTGTATACCCTATACCATTAATTTGTCAATCAATAGTCAAAATTTTAATGTACAGTAATATGTTCGTGCAGTGTCACGAATTGCTCACGATAAAGCACTTTAATTTACAACAAGGGGAAGCTTTATGCCACCATTCATCCTTGACATCAGTTCACTGATCTAGCGATGTAATAAAGAACCACCGTAAACCGGTATAATTTCGTATTAACAACAGAAAGGTTTCTTCAAATTGAAATTGAAAACTCTATATAGTTTTCTATATAGTTTTTTGCTGTATTTATCATTGTTATGTTCTTTTTATGAAACACAATCTTTACATATGAAATGCATATAAAACGTTGTTCTCTTTTTAATTTTATGTTGTTCAGTTTTTTCAGTTTCGGAAAAAAAGCTCGCTCCAGCTCTATTTGTAAACGATTTTTGTTCCCCGAGAGTAACGACCCCCTGAAAGTAGCGACCCCCAAAGGCTGCTAATTCCGAAAGTGAGGAGGGTCGCTACTATCGGAACTCTACGGTATACCGAGGACCTAGGTAGCCTCTATCGCATGCAGGTGAATACTCATCATAAATACTGTTAGGAGTAAAATGTCAAGTGGTGGCACGATCGCAGTTTTAGGATCAATAAAAAATTGAAACTGATAAGAAACAGAGTTCGCAAAATAGAAAAGTGAGGCTCAAGTCGCACTCAAGCCCGAAATTTTCAGCCTTTCACGTCCCTCTTTAAGTTTCTTACTTGGAGGGTGGACACGCAAGCTCTCGGAGTGAATGATTCATGAATTGAGAAACGTTCATCAATTCTTTTTTTCATTTCAACTTAATATTTACTTTTAACTTTTTAATTTTAAAATTTGTCGCTCAGTGAAGTTAATGAATATATAGTTACCTAAGAAAGTAAAATAAATATTTAATTTCGAAGAGTTATGTTTTGCAGCAGTTTTTCATGCACAGCTGCACAAATTTGTCGGTCTTCTTGGCGATCGACTGGTTTCAAATAGTTAGTCTCAAGCCGTTTCACAGCCGCTTGTGAGTTCTCAAGCCTTGTGCCATTGTCACATGCTAGTCCTGCAGCAGATTTTTTCTAATCGGATAAAGGGAAGGTAAGCTTTGTCTCAAAGCGGCTAAGTTGCACCCAAGGCTTTATTTGAAATTTCTAAAAGGAAAAAAAAGCTTTATTTTCAGTGCTTTTTTGTTTGGATGTATTCCCGTTGCGCCGTCTAAGAGGTTATTTCGTAAATAATTAGTACTGAAATCGTGATGTGACTGTTACATATTCAAGGCTCCCATCCGGCTCCAACCTTCTAGATTCAAGCTCTCGGCAGTTTTTTGAAAGTTTGAGTAAAAAGTTCAGAATTAATCAAGTTCACAAAATATAACAAAGAAGAAGAAAACAACTTACATACATACTTAATTGACCACTCCCCATAGGAGCTTTTTAGGGCCAATGAAACACAAACAACGAAATGACAGAACAGAACAAAGTACAACTGATAAGGAAAAAAAAAGACAAAATATAGGGACAAATGTTAAAATTTCTATTCAGGTTTCACATGACGAACTCATGTGTTTATTCCCTGCGTAGGTAACGACCAACGAAAATTCACGGACAAGAATTCAGAGGATTTATGAAAAGCAAAATGTAAGTATTAAATTCAAATTAATCGCTACTGTCCACGAAGTTGAGTTTTAGCCGACACTTTTTCCTTTCTTCTGATGCATAAATGTGTTTTTCCTGAGGTTGTAAAAACGACTTCAATAGAAAAAATGGTATTATTTGTTTCTAAACTTGGTCGAATTATACCAAATTCCTCTTTTCCTGCGAGTAAAAGAGAAAAAAACATTTAGGTAAAAAACTTTTGCCATCGGCCACTCAGCACGGACGGGCAGATGAATTAAGGCTCTCATTCAGATTCACACTCGCAGCCAATCAGACACAAAACAAACCTAGTATTGGTTTCTTTACAGCGCAATGACTCAGCTAAACTTCTACCTCTCATTTACTCAGTCGTGGCTGCCACTAAATTACAACAGAAATTTCACACAACCTTATTGTGAACCAGTAGCCAAGTTTGGGTAAAACACTCGGGAAAAATTTGTGGACTGTGATCCACCCTTACAAAAACAATCCCAAACAGTTATTTATTTATTTGTTACTTTAAGGTAATTCCCTTGTTTTTCACCACGCATCTCATACTGCGTATAACATTGCGACTTCGGAGTTCGCTGCGTTTCACGCCGACCATCTGAAGAGAGGCAACAAAGGCCGCTTTTGCTGTTTAATTAAGTGCAATCATGATAACTGTTCTCGGATAAGGGGCCGACCATTTAAGTCTTGAGGGGGGAGGGGGGGTGGGTGATTTCTGGTCAGCAAGTTTTTTTTTTCTAGCAACCTTGGTGGGCAGGATATTTTTTTCCCTCCTAAATGCTCTGCAGGATTTTTTTTCTCTCCTCATTTCTCTGCAGGACTTTTTTTTCCTCAAAAAAGTGTCGTGTTTACATTTACAGAATGTATTTACATTTACATTGTGGTTATTGCAGTAATAACTCTAATATGGAGCTGCAAAGCCTTAAAATGTTGTAAGCTATACAAAATCATTCTTGTATAACTACATGTTTTCGGAATGTCATTCTTCAGAATCATTTAATATTACCTAATAACAATATTCTCATGTTATAAAGAGATGCTGCACAGGTAGATTTGAAAATGTTTAGCTTCTTAATTAAAAAAAATAGTTAAAAATAGCAAAAGCAGTTCAGAAATGCTCATAGCATGGTAATTACTGCTAGAATCATTAGTTACAATTTAAAAGTGGACTGAAATCTCCAAAACAAATGTGAAAGCAGAATTAAAGTTACTTGATCATGGTATAATTTGTTATATGTTGTCTTATATTATATAAGACATTGCAAAAACCTTATATTTTCAATAGAAAGTAATTACATGAAAATGTTTCAGTTGAAAAGATTAAAAATGAACAAATTATTTTTCTTTGTCTAAGAAAACTTGATTCTTCAAATAGAAAAATTTACCTCCATTACTGCTTGTGATAAGCTAACGAGTTTGGATACAGTGCGAGCCAGCAAGCCAGAAATCCCTGATCCCAATAACCGCAAGCTACCTAAGGAACTGTAGGCTAACTGCAGTGCTAACTAGGCTAGCCAATGTGTAATTTAGGCTAACCTAACCAAACCGCAAGCTACCTAAGCTAACTGTAGGCCAACCGGTGAGACGTTTAGGCTAACCAGAATGTTATTTAGGCCAATCAATGTGTTACTTTAATAGGCTATCCAGAGTGGCTCGCTGGCTTGCAGATTATCCGGAATGGTTGCAGTTTTGCTGGAATTTTGTAAAGCCCCTCAGGAATGATGAAATAGCTTTGCAACATTTTTTTTCTTCATTGCAGCAGTGTAAGAATTTTTTTTCTATTGCATTTGAGCTTCATGCAATTTTTTTCTTCCAACAAGCGCAGGCAGGAATTTTTTTTCAAAATCACCCACACCTCCCCTCAAGAGTTAAATGGTCGGCTCCTAAGAAGGTGTTGTTTTAGAACTCACCCCAGTCCTTTCGCGGAAAATGATCATTTTGAAGCCGAAAATTGCCCCTTTGCCACCATTTATCATCGTGTCGCGAAGAAACGAGCTGGGTGACCCCCCATTTTTAATGGTTTTATTTACTCGTAATAGGTACACGGAAAACATATTTTAAGGAGAAAAAAAGTTGGACAGGAGAAGTTGTAGTATTTACATATAAATGACGTGAAACTGCATTTGGAGCCCGACACCGAGTGCAAGATGATGACTAGCGGTCCAATTTGCTTACATTTCTTTGCAAAATCAAGCAATTTGAAATCATTTTACTTAACGATTAGAGCCCCGACAAACAAGTAGGTTCAAGTTTGCAGTAATATTCAGTAGCTTTTTCTACATAACAACAATTTTCCGCGGGTTGATCTGAAAGGTCATCAGTGACTCAAGTTCATCTCCATCGTCTTCTTTGTCTGTTTGCCTTTTCATTGGTAAAATTCAAACCAAACTTTCTTTGTCATTCTCACTGAACAGGTTTTTGTGGATCAGTGGAGTGCTTTTTCTCTTCACCCCTGTTAGGCTTCTGCAGTGGAGTGAAACAGCGACAAGTCGCTCGCCCATCTTTAGCATAACAGTGAATCACGTGGTCAAAGGCTGCGTTATTCACATGCAGCAGAGTTATGACATCCTTTCATGCGCTCATTTGTGCTTGACGCGATCGGGTTGTGCTTCAGTCAATTACGAAAACGTCAGAAACGGAATTTGTGAGTTGAATCGCTATGGGTCCTCAATATGCGTGACAAATGCATTGATTCCTCAGCCAGGCTACTTGTTCGGGCTGTTAGTAAGTATTTTTCACTTTGCTACGTAAAATATCTTAGTTTACAGATTACAAATGTCTCGATCCTTTTTTGGTTGAAGCTTATGTGCATTCAAATAAGTGTAATTTAGGTGAGGAATTTCTGGCTATCCTGCAATTAGATATAGGAAGTTCCATGAAGATTACACCAACATGTGCAGGGCGACGTCACCTGACAAGACTCTTTAAATGCTTCCTTCACAGATTGTTCCAGAACGTAAATACATTTTTACGACCCTTGGTGCTAGAGGAAGAACCGGACCGACAAGCACAGCTGGATTCGAAGGAACCTCATTGGAAAGTCAAGTCATTTTGGACAAAGGAATTCAAATATGGACTGTTCCCGTGACAGGAACTTACGTCATTGAGGCCTCTGGCGCTTCCGGTGCAAACGGCACTTATAGCCCTCCTCTACTGCTTCGGAAACTAGGTGGTTTAGGAGCAAAGATAACAGGGACTTTTCAGATTGCTCAAGGAACTCAATTAAAAGTCTTAATGGGTCAAGAGGGTGGTACAATTGCCGAATTCCCTGTTCAGCCAGGGGGAGGGGGTGGCGGGAGTTTTGTCACTCTTATGGATGACTGTCCACTTATCATTGCTGGTGGGGGAGGTGGTGGAGGACCAGCACGTGACAATTTCACAGACGGAGACCCAGGTCAGGCAACAAGAAACGGGTCTCAGTGTGGTGGGACACAGGGGGGTGGGGGTCAAGTCTGTAATGCTCAAACGGGTAAAAGAGACCCCAATTTGAGTGCTGGAGGGGGAGCGGGGGTGTTAGAAAACGGTGATTCAGGGACGCCAATTGGGAAAGCACCCTTGAGTTTTAGGAACGGTGGAACGGGAGGAAAATGTCCGTCAGGTAAAGGAGGCTTTGGTGGGGGATCATTCGCGTTTGTACTCGGGGGAGGGGGTGGTGGGTACTCAGGTGGGGGAGTATTCGGCACTTATCAAAAAGGAACTGCCGGGGGAGGAGGGTCGTACAATGGCGGTAAGAATCAAAGGAACGAGGCTGGAGCTAATAAAGGGGACGGGAAATTTATAATAACGTTACTAAATACTTAAACTGTCCAGATATGAAGCAATCACTCTTTATAAGTAGAATACCCTATTATAGGAAATCAACGTTCCATGAAATTAAGGTATTGGAAATTAACACGACTTTCGAATAAAGAAAATTAACGCTAAGGAGTAGGTAGAATTTCACGATAAAGGAAATTAACACGATTAAGACAGTTGGTGGTGACCACTGGAACAAATTTATTCAACAATGGATGCAAAAAAAATCACTGAACAAAACTGAGCCCTATGGTCAACAAAACAATTCTCAGAATTCGAATTAATGCAAGGGTTAACGGAAAGAAAAGCTTGTACCTTATTTTTTTTTTTATAGGTGTCATGAATGTTTGGAAAAGTTTCAAAATTAGGGTTAAAATAATGGAAATTAACGCTGCACTTAATTAACGTCGCGGAAAATAACGCACAACATAATTAGCGCGACTCAAGTTAACGCGAATTTTAACGATTCGCGTTAATATCATGGAGTGTTAATTCCCTATAATAAGTTATAGAAATGGTTCCATAACGCAAGGTCATGTTACGATTGGATGAGTTCATATAAAGTGACTGGGGCGCTTTCCTTTTCTCAGAACTGGCCGGCCAGACACCTGCATGATAATCCCTCCTATTTTTCTAGAGGATTATACTGTCATCCTCGAAGTGCGTTAATTTGAAGGCGTTATTGTCAAATGGAAAGCAACCTTCGTTGGGGATTACGGCGGGATAAAAAAGAGTGAATCCAGGCCCAGTTTTCTCCGGCTCTGTGCCCTCCTTTTCTTTCGCCATTACAGCAGGCGCGGATCCAGGATTTTTCTTAGGAGTGGGTGCACCACTAAGGAATGGCATACCTGACTGGTGACTTTTTTTTTTTGTAGAAACCAATGTTATTAGAAAGCCTCAGGTCACCTCGGGGGGGGGGGGGGGGAGGGTGCCCACCCCTTGCACCCTCCCCCTGGACCTGTCCTTGCACAGGTTCGTTTAGATAGTTAAAACGTAGATAGAAGAAAAAACCATGTGATTGAAATTTTAGAAAAGAAGGAAGAACAATGGGACGAACCTTATTAAACCCAGGATGCAGGTCCAGTTGAGCATAGTTATTAGAGGGGAATGGTTATGAAACCCGACAAATTTCTTTGTTGTAGGTTTTTGTTCTCTTTTTTGGCCTTGACCGTGCACAAAACACAATAGTTGTTTACTCCGTACTGAGGAACTAACCAATAGAAACGTGTTGGTTACGTAATTCATGCATAGTGTATGAGCGCAAAACAAAAGATTGTGCACGGTTGTGGACTTTCCAACCTAAATCTTGGCATCTTTGTTTGCTCCGTTGATGTTTGCCGAGCTTCCAGGCCATCCCCTCTTATTAACTATGATTTGAGCATCAAATTGAGTTAAAAGTGGCAATGTTAAAGACGTTTATACCTATAAAATTCTTTGATGATTGATGTAAAAATTGATTGACTAACACAGGTAAACTGGCATTTCTCTTGTTTTCAAACAACAAGCTGGGAATGCGAAAATTAACTATATTTCAATTAGGGTAGCTATCAGAGTGTCGTTTAAATGCTATCTTTATTATATTATTCCCAGGTAATTCATCTGAGAATTATACATTCTTCTTTGGTTATGCTCTACAGAGAAAAGATGTCGTCGATGTATCTTTTCTAAAGAAGTGGCTTGTATTAACTTAGTTTGATCACAGGTGGCCCACACAATCGGATGTGTAGTCGATTGTTATTTTATAGTAAATGTACTAGATTTACCGTTTGCTTCACCTATAGCGATATATCGTTAACTATGTATGT
>OX421449.1:52734228-52739228 GCA_949126865.1 Montipora capitata
ACGACCCTTGGTGCCAGAGGAAGAACCGGACCGACAAGCACAGCCGGATACGAAGGAACCTCATTGGAAAGTAAAGTCATTTTAGACAAAGGAATTCAAATATGGACTGTTCCCGTGACAGGAACTTACGTCATTGAGGCCTCTGGCGCTTCCGGTGCCAACGGCACTTATGCCGCTTCTTTATTGCTTTGGAAACTAGGTGGTTTAGGAGCAAAGATAACAGGGACTTTTCCGCTTGTTCAAGGAACTCAATTAAAAGTCTTAGTGGGTCAAGAGGGGGGTACAACTAAAGATTTCACTGATCGGCCAGGGGGAGGGGCTGGTGGGAGTTTTGTCACTCTTATGGATGACACTCCACTTATCATTGCTGGTGGGGGTGGTGGTGGAGGAGCAGCACGTGACAATTTCAAAGACGGAGACCCAGGTCAGGCAACAAGAAACGGGTCTCAGTGTGGTGGGACACAGGGTGGTGGGGGTCAAGTCTGCAATGCTCAAACGGGTAAAAGAGACCACAGTTTCGGTGCTGGAGGGGGAGCGGGGCTGTTAGGAAACGGTGATTTAGGGTTGTCAATTGGGGAAGCACCCTTGAGTTTTAGGAACGGTGGAACGGGAGGAAAATGTCTGGCAGCTAACGGAGGCTTTGGTGGGGGATCATTCGCGTTTGTATTCGGGGGAGGGGGTGGTGGGTACTCAGGTGGGGGAGTATTCGGCACTGATAAAAAAGGAACTGCTGGGGGAGGAGGGTCGTACAATGACGGTAAGAATCAAAGGAACGAGGCTGGAGCTAATAAAGGGGACGGGAAAGTTATAATAACGTTACTAAATGCTTAAACTGTCCAGATATCTAGCCTGTGTACAGCCGCCCGTAAAAAATCGGAGAGGAGCGTCGCTCCTCTCCGATTTTTTTTTTCGGAGAGCGGGCGGCTGTACACAGGCTACAGATATCCAGCAATCACTCTTTATAAGTAGAATACCTTATTATAGGAAATCAACGTTCCATGAAATTAAGGTATTGGAAATTAACACGACTTTCGAATAAAGAAAATTAACGCGAAGGAGGAGGTAGAATTTCACGATAAAGGAAATTAACACGATTAAGACAGTTGGTGGTGACCACTGGAACAAATTTATTCAACAATGGATGCAAAAAAAATTACTGAACAAAACTGAGCCCTATGGTCAACAAAACAGTTCGCAAAGAAAGAAAGAAAAGCTAAAAAAAAAGCTTGTACCTTATTTTATTGTTTTTTATAGGTGTCATGAATGTCTGGAGAGGTTTCAAAATTAGGGTTAAAATAATGGAAATTAAGAGCGCGGAAATTAACGCTGCAATTAATTATTAACGTCGCGGAAAATAACGCCCAACACAATTAGCGCGACTCAAATTAACGCGAATTTTAACGATTCGCGTTAATATCATGGAGTGTTAATTTCCTATAATAAGTTATAGAAATGGTTCCATAACGCAACGTCATGTTACGATTGGATGGGTTTATATAACGTGACTGGAGCGCTTTCCTTTTGTCAGAAATGGCCGGCCAGACACCTGCATGATAATCCCTCCTATTTTTCTAGAGGATTATACTGTCATCCTCGAAGTGTGTTAATTTGAAGGCGTTATGGTATTAGCCCTTCCAATTGCCCGGTTCCGGCAGGTCAGTTCTGTTAAATGGAAAGCGTCCTTAGTTGGAGATTACGGCGGGATAAAAAAAGAGTAAATCCAGTCCCAGTTTTCTCCGTCTCTGTGCCCTCCTTTTCTTTCGCCATTACAGCAGGCGCGGATCCAGGATTTTTCTTAGGAGGGAGGGGTGCACCACTAAGGAATGGCGTAGCTGACTGGTGACTTTTTTTATGAAAGCCTCAGGTCACCTCGGGGGGGGGGGGGGGGGGGGGGTGGTAGGGTGGTAGGGTGCCCACCCCTTACACCCTCCCCCTGGATCCGTCCTTGCACAGGTTCGTTTAGATAGTTAAAACGTAGATAGAAGAAAAAACCATGTGACTGAAACTTTAAGAAAAGAAGGAAGAACAATGGGACGAACCTTATTAAACCCAGGCTGCAGGTCCATTTGAGCATAGTTATTAGAGGGGAATGGTTATGAAACCCGACAAATTTCTTTGTTGTAGGTTTTTGTTTTATTTTTTGGCCTTGACCGTGCACAAAACACAATAGCTGTTTACTCCGTACTGAGGAACTAACCAATAGAAACGTGTTTGTTACGTAATTCATGCATAGTGTATGAGCGCAAAACAAAAGGTTGTGCACGGTCGTGGACTTTTCAACCTAAATCTTGGCATCTTTGTTTGCTCCTTTGATGTTTGCCGAGCTTCCAAACCATTCCCCTCTATTAACTATGATTTGAGCATTAAATTGAGTTAAAAGTGGCAATGTAGAAGACGTTTATACCTATAAAAAGTCTTGAATGATTGATGTAAAAGTTGATTGACTAAATTAAAATGTTTAACACAGATAAACTGGCATTTCTCTTGTTTTCAAGATGGAACACCCTTTCGTAATGTTTCAATTTTTTCCAATCAGTTTGCATCGAACTTTTCGTTTTGTACATTTTGCTGAATTGATGGTTAGTATCTGACGTCACGGCGGCCATGTTGGTTTACAGAACAATGCAGTAAAATGTCATTTGGTTAATTTGACTCTATATTATTACGCAAAACTTGTGGGGCCATTTTCTAGAGTTTTGTACACCAACATGGCCGCCTCATCACGTGGATGAAAACTAAGAATACGTTTGTACCTAGTCCTCTCTAAATTATTTGAATAATGCGAACACTTTCTAAATTACAACAAAATTAGACATAAAAATTGACAATTGCTTCACACTTTTCTTGTTTTCCAGAAATGAGCTTTGGCTCTCCGTGTTCCATAACGTAAGCCTAAAAGAAAACACTGAAAAGTTGGCTAACAATCAAGAGCCCCATTGGCGTAGTTTATGGCCTTTCCGACGCCACGGCGAGTACTTGCCACTAACCAACTCGCCATTACAGTTTCATCAAACTACAACTACCGTTATAAAAATATGTTTTTTTGGTAGCGAAATGACAAGTGGTGAGATAAATGGCACCTTTTGCGCGCTGTAGAAATTTGCTTTAAAAGCAATTTTAAGTTTATGATTTTCGACGAGATAAACTTGTAGAAGAGATACTTCGCCTTTTAGTCTAACTCATTCTTTGTCTTGTTCCAAACCACGGGGTATTCATGTTTTTGGACAGTAATTCCAACAAAACGAACACAAAGTTTTATGCAAGTTTGCGCATTTCGCAAACGTTCTAACAACAACAACCCAACAAACATAAAATGCCAACGAAACATCAAGAAGCGACGGCTATACTAAACAACTACCTCAAGCTCTTCCAAGGAAGTGGTTCCTTTCTCAATCTTCGCTCCGATACCTCTGTCATAACTTTTGTAACGCTCCTGAAAAAAAAAAACGGAATTGTCATGAAAGGTTTACCACACATCGCCGTCGACATTTCTTACGCCACTTAAGTATATTATAAGAAGGACTGCTCACTCGAAATATTCATAAAATATATCACAAAAAGCACAACCCCTCGGCAAAAAAGAGGGTCGCTCTTGCTATTTCCGGAAAGACCCGGAAACGAAGTTTTGAAAAGGTTCATTCATATCAGCCTCAATTTCATGCTCGTTTCAACAGGAAACTGGCATATTGCCGGACAATGAAACGCTGTCGGGCCCATTGAGTGTCCACTCAGACGCGTTGAAATTGCTCCATGCGCGTGAATATCCTTTTGAACTCACCTTGACCAAAGAGTCTAAAGTCGCGTCTTCAATAAGCTTGGCAGCATTTTTTAAGCCACGAGCAAATGAGTCTATGGCACCTAAAACATTGAAACGCTCATACTAAATTAGAGTACAAAAGATGACGACAAAACATCCGCTGATAGTGGGTCACATGCAGGTGAGTAAACTTCGACTTTTAACGCGAGTTCAAGGGTGAAGGCAGCAGAGAATATGGCGCGAAATGGGAGACGAGCCAAATTTGAAACAGCAGAGAAAAAGGAACAGTTTGCTAATTTTGCGACTAAATTTAGCTTAAGTCAGAAAATCGTTCAACTCTACATGGAAACACTAAAAGTTCCTTAGTCTTGTTTTGATAAAGTAGTTATGGACCAACCACGAAACAAGCCTTTCTTATGGAGAAAGTAACATTTCACCTGATGATATTACCTGCCCATTCCGGATATCAGGTTGGTTTGGACAAGCTTGGGCTCATTGGTTCATTAGCTTAATGAAATAAAATTGCTCAAAGATGCATTGGGTTGGAGAGGAGAGCAGCCAATTTGACGAGACTTTCCAAAACTGGGGCCTTAACGTCACCCTACAATGTCGTGATCATCAGCGCATACAGATAAACTAACAAACGATTGCAAGTATACAAAAATTTGGTTTTATCAACGGAGTTGATAATGTAAATTGGCCACCGTACAGAGATTCTAAAAGCTGACGTTTCGAGCGTTACAAGTATAGCCGCCATCTTCTCTCACTATAGAATGACTATGCCCCCAGGCTTAGAGTCCCAGCATGCCGCGGGCGTGCTAGTTCCAGTTCTACCCAGTAGGATACTACAAGCAATTACATGCTTACCAATATGAGCAATGAACATGTCCTCAAGGTCTGTGGATTCACGGCGAATTTTACAGTCAAAGTTTAGCGCACCACGAGCCAAGCCACCTTGTTCAATAATTGCCTGCAATTGAACTGGTCTTACTGACCTAATATATCTCTTCTCGAGTTTATTAAAACAATCAAAAAACAACACATGTTTTCAAACAACAAGCTGGGAATGCGAAAATTAACTATATTTCAATTAGGGTACCTATCAGAGTGTAGTTTAAGTGCTATCTTTATTATATTATTCCCAGGTAATCCATCTGAGAATTATAAATTCTTCTTTGGTTATGCTCGACAGAGAAAAGATGTCGTCGATGTATCTTTTCTAAAGAAGTGGCTTGTATTAACT
>OX421449.1:52749228-52751728 GCA_949126865.1 Montipora capitata
ACATCAACACCGTGAGAACCACCGTGAGAGATTTTACGATGAGTTCGTGCGTACTTTGAGTACGGTACAAAATACGAATAAAAATCTTTTTGATTGTCAAAGAGGTTTTTCTTTTAAAGTACGAGCGGAATTGTTATCTAATGGAGTGTAAAGTGGAAATCGATTCGACGTACATTTGTAGGAATTGTTGTCAGCGCAAAAGAAACGAAAGCGCTCTTCACGAGGTGAATATAGCACTATTCAAAAGATTGTCCACTCGAAAACGTCTCCCGCTATTCCTTACCAGTCACTGTAATCCCAACGCCTTGCTCGGACCAGCCTAGCCATTCTCAAGCACAATCTACGAAGCGTGATGCCCTGGAAGATTTGAGATGTGAACACACCGAGGAAAATAACAGCTCATCGGCAACGATCTGTACTGTTCTGAAGATCAGAGCCGTACTTGGTTGGAAGACTTGCAAATACATCCTTTCCTTTAAAGAGTGCTTCTATGCTATAAAGCCAAGGTATCTTAAAACTATCGGAGACGCTCTTCGATGCACGTTTGAAATCTGCCTCATCGACCACCATTTTGAGAATTTAGCTCCAACGAAATATAAGCCACGCAAATTTTGGTCAGCGTAGATCACTTAATAATGTGTGCAAAATTATTCCGGAACACGATTACTAACGGTAAATCACAGACGCTCCTCTCCCATTTTTTTTTTCGGAGAGCGGGCGGCTGTACACAGGCTACAGATATCCAGCAATCACTCTTTATAAGTAGAATACCTTATTATAGGAAATCAACGTTCCATGAAATTAAGGTATTGGAAATTAACACGACTTTCGAATAAAGAAAATTAACGCGAAGGAGGAGGTAGAATTTCACGATAAAGGAAATTAACACGATTAAGACAGTTGGTGGTGACCACTGGAACAAATTTATTCAACAATGGATGCCCAAAAAATCACTGAACAAAACTGAGCCCTATGGTCAACAAAACAGTTCTCAAAATTAGAATTAATGCAGGGCTTAACGGAAAGAAAAGCTAAAAAAAAAGCTTGTACCTTATTTTATTGTTTTTATAGGTGTCATGAATGTCTGGAAAGGTTTCAAAATTAGGGTTAAAATAATGGAAATTAAGAGCGCGGAAATTAACGTTGCACTTAATTAACGTCGCGGAAAATAACGCTCAACATAATTAGCGCGACTCAAATTAACGCGAATTTTAACGATTCGTTTTAATTTCATGGAGTGTTAATTTCCTTTAGTATAAATACGCGGGTGATTATACAAAATCGCGCGCTCTCATTGGCTCGCTATCTCGGATTATCAGCCGATAATCACCTCGACGGACAAAATGGATGCCAGTAGTCGTTTTGCCACTGTAAGTGAAGATGATTTCGTGTTGAAATGTTTTTTTTTCTCTTTTTTGAAATAATCACCTGTGTATTTATACTAAAACAATCATTCGCCTCAGGCTCAGTGATTATCGGTGAATATTCACCGATAATCACTTCGCCTTCGGCGAATAATTGTTAAATAATAAGTTATAGAAATGGTTCCATAACGCAACGTCATGTTACGCTTGGATGGGTTCATATAACGTGACTGGGGCGCTTTCCTTTTGTCAGAAATGGCCGGCCAGACACCTGCATGATAATCCCTCCTATTTTTCTAGAGGATTATACTGTCATTCTCGAAGTGTGTTAATTTGAAGGCGTTATGGTATTAGCCCTTCCAATTGCCCGGTTCCGGCAGGTCAGTTCTGTTAAATGAAAAGCGTCCTTAGTTGGGGATTACGGCGGGATAAAAAAAGGGTAAATCCAGTCCCAGTTTTCTCCGTCTCTGTGCTCTCCTTTTCTTTCGCTTTTACAGCAAGCGCGGATCCAGGATTTTTCTTAAGAGTGGGTGCACCACTAAGGAATGGCGTAGCTGACTGGTGACTTTTTTTTTTTGTAGAATACCAATGTTATTAGAAAGCCTTAGGTCACCTCGGGGGGGAGGGGGGGAGGATGCCCACCCCTTGCACCCTTCCCCTGGACCTGTCCTAGCACAGGTTCGTTTACATAGTTAAAACGTAGATAGAAGAAAAAACCATTTGACTCAGTGAAACTTTAAGAAAAGAAGGAAGAACAATGGGACGAACCTTATTAAACCTAGGCTGCAGGTCTAGTTGAGCATATTTAATAGAGGGGAATGGTTATGAAACCCGACAAATTTCTTTGCTGTACGTTTTTGTTCTCTTTTTTGGCCTTGACCGTGCACAAAACACAATAGCTGTTTACTCCGTACTGAGGAACTAACCAATAGAAACGTGTTTGTTACGTAATTCATGCATAGTGTATGAGCGCAAAACAAAAGGTTGTGCACGGTCGTGGACTTTCCAACCTAAATCTTGGCATCTTTGTTTGCTCCTTTGATGTTTGCCGAGCTTCCAAACCATTCCCCTCTATTAACTATGATTTGAGCATTAAATTGAGTTAAAAGTGGCAATGTAGAAGACGTTTATACCTA
>OX421449.1:52759228-52764228 GCA_949126865.1 Montipora capitata
GATCTTCTATATGACATTCAAAGAAGCCTCACACAGTTCCTGGCAAACTCACCCTAAAGTCATCTTCTAGTCCATATGTCTTCAGAAATGCAATCACAGTCTGGGCATCTGAAAGGAAGAATGAGACATGACAACTAATCTGCAAATATGTAGAAGAAAAAAAAAAGACAGAAACATGTGTGGTAAAAAGAAAGGCCATGGTGACTCGATCCTCTCTGTTAATACTGATACACTGTAGAACATTGAAGTATTGGCTGCATTATGTTACTTGATTTGTGTTTATTTTCATGTACTCACCATAGTCATATTGATGCTTTGTTGGCTCTTTTGGCTTGGGTTCAATTAGCAACTGGCCAGTAAATCCTATTTTCTCCTTATAGCCTGTAAATAAATTAAAAATTGTCACTTAACCCATTGACACCTGGGAGTGAGACTTAACAGATTTTACTCTCACGACTGTCAAACTCCAGACTGGCATTTATCTATTTATTTGTTTGCCACACATACAAAAAAAAAGAAAGAAAATACATAAATTACAGTTCGTTACAACAATCTGAAAGAATAGCTATAATAATATTACCGGTACGTAAAATCATATTATTTTACAATGTTTTTAATTAATCCTTAAAAAAATTGCAGCTGGAAACATCTATGTGACAATGTGGCGAGGAAACCCAAAAGAAGCTGAGAGCTTAATATTAACCTTGGGTTCCTCACACAAAGTAGAAGATGGTAATAACGGGCGAGTCTAATTTAAAAATGGTCTATTATCCATTTTTGAGATGTCAATAGGATAGGTTACAAGCATGCCTCAGGACTGCCAAAGATGTGTTCAGTGACTGCCACACCAGGATGTTTCTAAAAGCTGGTAACTGGATAATAGACCACTTTACAGTTCTGTACTCAGTTAACAGGCCTTAGAATAAAAGCAAGGCTAGAGTTGACCATATTTGCACAATTAATCACTTTTTTTAGAGAAAAACGTTTTGTCACTCAAGTCGTTCCAGGCAGGAGTTAAATCTGAGCACAATACACTGGGATGTTCCTTCATTGCAGCCATAATATGTAATACCAACACTTGCTTCATTCATTTATTGAATGCAACAAGTGTTGGTGTTTTTGTCAATGTGATATAGTCAACTCTCCCATAGTGACCACTCTGTTAACAACTGTTTTGTTTCTCAGATAAATAATGTTTAATGAGCTCGATCTCTCATAAGCGACCACCACTCAAATTTCTTAAGGGACCGTAAGCGACCACTTTGTCATGCCCCAAGGATGGCACAAGAGAGGCAGTGTGGCCCAGTGGTTAGGACGCGTGCCTTGAGATCCAGAGTTCCGGGGTTCAAGACTTGTTCTGACCACTTGTTGAATTTCTTCCTGGTAGTCCCTGCAGGTTCAACTGCTCGGCTACACTTGTAAATAGCCAACTAGCTATAGATTGCCTCCGACCAGTTGGGATTCTCAACAGTTGTTGATGAATGCATGTTCTGTTCTGTCATGATTGTTGATCGTGTTTCATTGGCCCTGAAAAGCTCCTATGAGGAGTGGTCGATTAAATATGTATTGTATCATTGTATAAGAGAGTTGAATGTAACTGGTTGTTCACCCTTCCCCACCTAAGAGCGAGACTTGTAGATTTTACTCTGGATAATGCCAGACAATTTTACTGGCTGATTGGGGGCACTTTAAGTGTGAAATGGGTTAAGTGACTTTGAACCAGAAATTGGCTCATCATAATGTAAATGCAGAAGTGATGGACACCTGTAGCATTGTAAAATAAACAATAAGCTCCCCTATGCAAAACTGAACATTAACCCACCTACAACCATTTGAAAGAACTGTCCCATGTGATCAAGTTCTCTCTTGACATCTGTGTTCAATAAAGTGTGGTAACCTTCTCGTCCACCCCAGAAAACTGTAAAATGAAATTTTGTAAATTTTATGCAAAAGAATATTAACAAAAGTAGGAGAGACTATCCATTGTTATCATTGTTAGCTTCAATATACATAATCATCTTTAGACTAACAATACGAGGGTCGGTTTTGTATTCCGTTTACAAACTCAGCATAAAACCTAGAGTTTATAGACGTAATACAACACTGCTACAAATATTGTAAACTACCGGTACTTATGCAACACACACAGATATTCACTGTTCATGTACTATAATTATTTTCATAGTACCAGGCATGTAAAGGAAACAAAATCAAACAAACATTTTATGTAAATCAGGAGTATGTTGTACCAAATACATAACCATCAATTACATGTGCAAATAACACTCTTTTGTTTTTCACGTATGAATAATTGTTAATGTATGGTAATGAGTAAGAACAATATATATTGAAAAAACTGAATTGAACAAAAAAAAAGATTTACCAAAGTTTTCTGCTCCAAGCTTTTTTGCAGTCTCTAGTCCTTTCTTGACTTGTGCAGCAGCATAAGCAAACGCATGTGCATCAGGGTTTGATGCTGCACCATTCATGTACCTACAATGATGAACAAACTAATGCCACTTTGCTTGTAAAGTAGTTCTAGCCATGACTGACCAAGCTATGACAAACCAGGTCACAGTTTGGACAAACGAGAATTCTTTTAAAAATATATAAACAAAGTCTGCCATTTACCCCAACAGGACAAAGTATGTACTCTGTGCAAGGACTCTTGCCAATATCTATATGCATGGAAAAGGTGCTGCGCCTACTGCTACATTATCATTTTTGAAGGAACGATGGCTCAATGGTCAAAGGTATGGAAGAGACAGACTGCTCCCATAACATACCGGTAGTTTTCAGCGAGGAGGTAATGGGTTAGCAGTGAGATTAAATTACTTTTAGGCAGTTTATATATATTTTCTGTATAAACGGACCTAATTATTCAGATCTTGTATTTTTACATTTTTTTATTTAAAATTTTTAATTGTTAATTTATCTTCAATTTGTATAGTATGTCAATTTAAGATCTGTATAATTAAAGTTGCGTAAATAAATAAATAAACGAAGGAACCGGTTGATGGCCTTGAATTCTTAGTAGGAACTGGCATGAGATTATCCAACTTACTTAGATCACAATTAACTCAGGTTCTAAGGGGGGGAGGGGGGGCAAGCAACAGCCATTTTAACTAATTGGAAATATGGCGCATTTGTGTTTTAAGTGTTCCTAAAATTAATGTTGGAGTTTGGACAATGTGCGAGCCAGCAAGGCATTCGAGGCATGCGAGGCATGGCTGCAAGGCATGCGAGCCATGGCTGCGAGTTATGCAAGCCAAGATGGAGAGTCAACATGCGAATCACATAGTTATTGAAAGCTAACCATTTTAAAATGGGTGCGTAGAATTAATAACAGTTTATCAGCGCTATTCGAAATGGGTGCTTAGACTTAAATGCGAAATTTGCATGGCTCCCCCGGGAAGGGGGGGGGGGGGGGCCTAACAGGCTTTACTTGTGTAATAAGGTTTCAATGTGGCTGTCTTTCTCCAGTATATCTCATATTGCTGTCAAAGTTTTGTGCTGTTAATGCAGGTCAGTTAATTGTCACTGAATAGAGAGTGAAGTGTCGCTCGTTAAATTTCATTCCTTGAAGGGCCTCATTTATCACAACTTTTGGGCAAGATGAGAGGAAACAGGCATTTGTACATAAGAGGAAAGAATTGCAAAAAATGACTTGTGAAGTAGTTGGCTCTAGATCTGTGGCTTCCTCTGATGTGAGAAGTTTTGGTAAAAAACTGATCTTATAAGGCAGCTAGAAAATATCAAACAAGTTGGATATTGATCTCAATGCCTTGTGAGGTCAAGTCTGCTTTGCAGCTGTTTGAAGGGAAAATACGACCAGCTGACACTACAAATGGATGCAAATGAGGTCATTGTGAGGTGACATGAACTACTTTGCACAGCTCTTTCCTGGATTAAAGCAGGGTGGAATTCATTTCAAAGATGATAATGTGCAGCTACCAGCGTTTCTAGCTTAGTATAAACAAAGCATTTACCTTGGATTTGCAAAGAGGTTGCAAGTTGTCCATAGGAGTTTGATGCCAGTCTTTTCCTGAAGCTCAAGAGCAAGGTCAGTCAGCTCATCAAGATTAGCATTTGTTTCTTTCAAGTTATCTCCTTCTGGAGCAATGTCTCTGGAAATACGGATACAATAAGGATTTTCATAATCTGTACACACTAAGCATAACTGAAGAGAGAGAAAGAGAGAGAGAGAGAGAGAGAGAGAGAGAGAGAGAAGCACACAGAGTACATTTTTATCTTTCAAAATTTCTAACTTAATTTCATTTGTATACACTAAGGCTTGCTCAATGCAATTCCTTTAAACTAAACATTCAAGGAAAAAGGGGTCAGGCAATGTTTCTGAGCACAATCTTGCATCTGGTTTCATAGGCATTGAAAGCGCAACCCAGCATAATATTTCCATATTTCAACATTAGTGTAATAATTCCTTTACCTGCATCTCTGACTGTGTTCTTAATGAATCTGAGTTGCTACTGTCAGAAGAGTTGTCTAGTCTAGCATGTTATTTACCTGTCGTGAAAAGTGTAATATTTCACACCAAGTTTTTCAAAAAATTCAAATGCCGCACACAGTCTTCTTTTTGCATTTTCAATGCTGTTGCTGCCATCATCCCAATGCCGTGAAATGGTGGGAAAACCAAAAGGATCAGCACCTAGGAGGAGATAAAAATGGCAAACAGTCTTCAGAAACTAGCGTTTTCGCCTCCCACCAATGTGGCCCAGGTTCGATTCCCAGACTCGGCGCCATATGTGCGTTGAGTTTGTTGGTTATCTACTCTACACCAAGAGGTTTTTCTCCGGGTACTCTGGCTTTCCCCTCTCCTCAAAAACCAACATTTGATTTGCGTTGATTTGTTGATTTCAGTTTACAGTGTCCCCAATTAGCACTCCACTCTAACATACATTTCTCATAAAAGACTAAACCCATCAAAATACTTTGTTCAATTATGAGGATAGAAGCATTGAGCAAATAAAATGATTGCTGTA
>OX421449.1:52769228-52809228 GCA_949126865.1 Montipora capitata
TACCCCAGGGTAAATTTGTCAGAGTTATCCTATTTCCAGTATCAAAACAAGTCCAGCGCGTATCATTGTAGAGCTTTAAGGCGTGCATTCACAATTTAGCCATAAGTCACGCCCGACAATGAACGAATGCCTTGGTATGATATGTCTGATGGGAGACTGAAATAGTTTCACATATAGGACACAAGTGATTTTCTGCTAGTTTCATTGCATTTGCCGCACTCACATGCTTATTACTTAGCCTATTTCGTGCTGTGAGGATATCAAGTGCTGTTATTGGTGGAGAGGGGGGAGGAGTGGTAGAGGGTTTTCTGAGTTTCCTTGACAGCAAATCCTAGCTAGGAGCCTGTCAGGAGACTTAACTATTAGATCAAGTGTAATGTGAAGTGCTAGTTTTCTACTCATATGAACCATGTGGGCGTTAGCCCTACTAATGGAAATGGGCCCACAGAAGGACAGAGAAAAACTCCACCCTGGTCAGAGTCTTACTATATTAGAGTTTCCGTACCAATAAGTAAACATCAGCAAATGTCACTGTGTTTTCTGTCACACAACACTCAAAGAGACAAGAAAGAATGTATCTTGGCGTCATCAAGTTAAACCTTGTAGGGAGACAAACATCCAGCGCTCAAATCTCTGACTAGGGGTAAGTTTCCCCGGGTTTCTTTCCGGTAATTACTACTATTAACAAAGGGTCTTAGGTCTTAGTTTCGAGAGTCTTAGTATTTTTGTAACACCCCAGCACCATGTTCTTTTATTAATTTTTTGGGTGGGGGTTGGGGCATAGAGCACCTGGCATGTGGTTGAGTAATATACTTATCTACCAGTCACTGGTGGTTTGCCAGTCACAGGCAAACCACCCTCTGTTGGTGTTGTTGTTGTTGTTATCGATCTTTAGAAGGATAAATAAATTACGGCAGTTGCAATTTGCTCAGCAATAAAGTTTGAAAGCAAATAATCCAATGAAAGATCAAACAAAGTGTCAACTGAGTCCTGTGTTATTGTTTGTTTGGTTGTTCCAAGCTGTATTATAATTAGGCGTCATTTTGCAAGATCTTTTCTCAATCGCCAGTTAGAGAGTCTAGAAAATTGACAAGGCATGCAACACCGAGCCGCCAGCCGGTGACCTCATCTTGTTCAAGCTGAAATTGATGCCAAACCAGTGAAATTCTCACCTTAAAAACACCAGCATCTGATCAAATAGGGATGTCCCCATACCTTCACCAAATTTGAGCTTCATCTTTCAAAATTTCACTGAGAAAGGCGAACAATAATAATAATAATAATAATGCTTTCTGAACATGACTGGTACAGGAAACCAGACCAAGGGAATTCGAAGCATTTGAATCTTTTCGAATCCAGCGATCAGTGCAATGTGACTGTTCACAGGCACAGCTTTTGGTTGAGTTGGGGTTTCAAATTTCTGGTGCACCCGCGGTTGGGGTTCAAATTTCTGGTGCACCCGCGCAGGTGAAAATGTAAATTGATACTTGCGCGTTATAAGTAAATAAATTATTATTATTATTATTATTATTATTATTATTATTATTATTATTATTATTATCTTCTGCTTTTCATGGTTGGTACTGTAATCTGCTTGGTATTGATCTTGTAGGCTCGAGCACTTGTCCCCCAGCATGCTGAAACAGATGTCATTAGGTTTATTGTTGGTACTCAGTCTCTGAAATTCGATAACCAGGTGAGGTATATACCATAATTTAGAATGAAAGGTGGCTTGAATCGTCCATGTTTGAGTTTAATGTTTGTCTCACCATTGTCATATATAACACTTCTTATACGGTCATGCATAACCCAAAAACACCATTGAGTTAAGCTCGTGTACCACTGACGTGATACAAAACAATATTACAAAAATTGACACAACCACATGATTTGAAGTCTTCCTAACATTATAGATTAGTTTTCCTAATAGTATGTTACAGTTTTTATATGCAATTTTTAGATACATCTCATAGACTTTGATGATGAGAGCAATGTTATAAACAAAAACATGTTCATGCATGCTGCAGGAGAAATATGGTAAGGAAAATTTTTACTTGTGATCAGCTACTTGTGATTGGTTAAATGTACTGGACTATACCATACAGGTCATAAGCTCCAATCCTAGCAGAACGTAAAAAACAGCATCTCCCATGAACCAAAAGTAGACGGATGCTCAACATCCATCTACTCTTGGATCATTGGGTCTTTGGGTGGTGCTGTTAAAGAGCAAAATCTCACTTGGAATGAAATTTCTTTTGTCTTCTGCAGCCAAAGTGTTTATAAGGAATTAAAAAAAGCACCTAGTTCACTCTTCTTGCTTTTTGTTTTGATCAGTGGCAAGTTGCAGAATTAATGCCTGACTTCGTGAATGTTAAAATAACCAGTGGTTTTCAGTGTAACACAGTGATGATGTTTCACATATGGAAATATTAGTTCTCAATCGTATGATCAATAATCAGGGTTCTCCTTATCAGGCGGTAAGCGGTAAAATTTACCGCTTGTAAGAGCACTTATTATCCTTTGCAGAACGTCCAACATTAACCAAAATTTATGCTTTACCAGTTTGAAAAGGTCCCTTTCCGGTTGTGCTGAAAACTAGGGAGAACCCTGATAATGGGCATGAATTTAAATGTTGGTACATTATGGTTAACCCATTGATTCCTTGGAGTGAAGGGTGGTTTTAGAGTCAATGGTAATGGTAACGAATTTATATAGCGCATTTTCTATTAACATATTCGAATGCGCTTTACAAGCAAGGGATCTATGGGTGAGATCGGACATCAGCATATGGGTTAAGGCATTGCCCAAGTGTTGAAATTGCATGCAGTTGCACTAGGTTTAAATTCTGCTTTAACTAAGTTCACTCCTCGGGCACCTCAGGATGCTTTCAGTTGACGGGTGAAATTGTCTGGCATTAGACAGACTAAAATCTGTTAGGTCTCACTCCCAGGGAGGGGTCGTAGGGTTAATCTCTGACTGGGTTTTGGCTTAGTAAATTAAATGGATTCAACCTAACAACACTTTGTGAAATTAACAGCCAAGTGGCTGCTTCCAGCCATTTTGGGTTGTTGATCATGATATATTGGCCAATAATTATTTTCAGATTATTAACCCTTACAGCCCCAAGGGGGCCCTGTAAAATCAATAAGTGGCTCTATTGGCAGTGAAAGTGTTAAAGTGGAGTACCTGTTAATTAGCATGATAGCTAAAAAGGTACTTTATTGTAAGTGTCTAGTTGTTTTAGCGCTGGAGCACTAATTGGGGACCCTGTAATCAACGCAAATCAAGCCAAATGCTGGTTTTTAAGGAGAGGGGTAAACCGGAACCTCTCGCTGCAGAGTCGAGAACCAACAAACTCAACCCACATATGACGCCGAGTCTGGGAATCAAACCTAGGCCACAATGATGGGAGGGCGAGTGCTCTCACCACTGCGCCACCCCTGCTGAGTGTAGGAGGCAGTGTGGCCCAGTGGTTAGGGCGCTTGCCTTGAGGTCTGGGGATCCTGGGTTCAAGGCACATTCTGACCGCTAGTTGAATTTGTTCCTGGTAATCCCTGGTTCAACTTTTCAGCTGTGCTTGTAAATAGCCAACTGGTTTGCCTCGGACCAGTTGGGATTCTTAACAATTGTTGTCTAATGTTCTGTTCTGTCATGATTGTGTTTTGTTGCCCCTGAAAAGACCCTTTGTGGAGTGGCCAATTAAGTACATGTACGTAATTGTCTGTCCACTCTAACCAAAGCATTAATATTGCTTTATTATTATTATTATTATTATTATTATTATTATTATTATTATTATTATTTATTTATTTATTTATTTTATTTTTTATTGTTATTTTTTTTACATAACTGTTGCAAAAAATTATTTATACTTGGTCTCTCCTCAATCTCGTTTTTGATCCACTAATGTACAGTACTGTTTCTGTCATACATGTATTCTTGTGGCGTCTTGGGTCAAAAATATAATAATGATGATGATGATTTAAAATATTAATATTATTATTATATATCAAATACAAGGTGTTACAAATGAACCCACTGGGAACTCGGAAAAAATCCGAGCCCCAGATGGGATTCGAACCCACGACCCTCCGTGTTCTAGTACGGATGCTCATTGTCAATATTATTATTGATGATATAAAATAAAATTTTTGCATTCATTTGGTATTTCTCATTTATCACTTATAGGTCCATCAACACAAGTCCAACAGACAAAAGTATTCTAGCGACATGCTACAACAAAGGTGATATGCACACAATAACCTATCTGACCAAAATGCCAAAGGAAAAAGTACTTTGCCATTATAAATACTTTTGCAGAATGAGTCCAAAAATAACATTTGCATGTATAATGCAATCAAACTAAAATGTCAATTTTCCTGGGAAACTAAATTCCTCACTTTTGGTATTTAACACGAAAAATGTTGATAGAGTTGCAGGGAAACCTTGCCAGTTTTTTGGCTGGTTCGTCTAGTGGGTGGCACGTAACTTAAAACCTTCTGTCGCACATGCATCCTTCCTGGCACTATTGTATAGTGCTGTAATGAGGAATAGCATACACGTATGCTGGATCAGTGAACGTTGATGCAATAATATTATTACTACATGTATTATTATAATCTGTGAATAAGCAATCAGTCAGTCTTCATGGTTAGTGTAATCCATTGAAAAAATGCACCATTATGGTCTACAGCAACAAAGTAGTTAAGGTACAGAGTTGTAAAGAAGGGATTGTTTGAAATCCAATGGCCTTAAGTTGTTGATTAACCCATTGACTCCCAGTGCACACTGGGATACCCCCAGTTGACGAGTAAAATCGTCTGGCGTTAGACAGAATAAAATCTGTTAAATCTCAATCCCAGGAGTTATATAATGTGTTGGTTAATGGAGGGGACATAGGTTTTGAGTGTGGGAGGCGCGGTGGCCTCATGGTTAGTGCGTTCGACTCCGGTCCGAGTGACCTGGCTCGAGTGATCCGGGTTTGGGGCTTGGCCGGGGACATTGTGTTGTGTTCTTGGGCAAGACACTTTACTCTCACAGTGCCTCTCTCCACCCAGGTGTATAAATGGGTACCGGCGTAATGCTGGGGGTAACCCTGCAATGGACTAGCATCCCATCCAGGGGGGAGTATAAATACTCCTAGTCGCTTCATGCTACGGAAACCGGAGATAAGCGCCGGCCTGATGGCCTTCTGGCTCGTAAGCAGATGTTGTTAACCCTCAAAGGCCCGACAGGCCCTCCACTGACAAGTAAAATCCTCTGGTGTTTGACAGAGTGAAATCTGTAAGTGGCTACTGGGAGTTGAAGGGTTAACACAACTCTTACATCAATTAGTTAGAAATTTATTAAATTATTATTATTAACTGTTAGCAGCATTTAACATCTTTTACATATTAGGCATGTGTAAAAAATAATTATTAGAATCACTTGCGTCAGAGGACGAAACAATTTGTCACCAAAAAAAACTAAAATAAAATAAATTGTTTGCATGGTTGACTACTGCTCAATATTTCTTTTTTTCCTTCTGGGATCTGTGAGACAGTGACAGACTCCATGGCTGAAATACAAGGAGCACTTTGGAGAATCCCACCTGTTGATGAAAATGAACCTCCCAGTCTGGATTCTCCAGGGATCTCCCCAGGGAGTGGACATTCAAGATCGCTGCAGCTGATGTGCACTTTTGATAACAACCATGAAAACGTGAGAAGGTTGGCCTGCCTCATTGATGTTAGTATGAGAATTATTTTCAAGTGTTGTAGCACTTCTATTCCCTTGTGCAGTCCTATTATCATTATCATACAGACAAGGTGGTGAGGGAAAGGGGGGGGGGGGGGGGGGGGCAATGCAGAATGCAGTTTGTGACATATGATCAAGAATAGACCCATGCCTCTCACATAATGGCCGTGGGTCCAAATTTCTGCTAGTTCTGCCCAGTTTACATGGCTTTCACCGAACAGGAAAAGTAAAATTCTGGGTAACAAGGTGACATATGTTTGCTTTGGATGGGGAGATTTCTATCAGGAATGAACTACATTTGAGTTTATGTGCACTTTTAATCCTACATTTGAAAGAAACTGTCTTTAATTATTTCAGTTTAGCAAAAAAGTAGCCAAATTTTTTAATTGAAGTAGCCAACTCTTTTCATTATTAATTTTTATTTTTGCTTTAGTATCTTGTGGAACCCATCTGGAAATGGAAGTCAAGTTGTGACCGTCTGTGAACAGCATTTGAACTTGTGGGATGTAGACAGAGATTCATTGAAAGCTGAGGTGCACGGCTGTAATGTTAACGAGTAAATTATGTACATGGCAGTACTTCTGTGAAAATTTAAGCTTTAGGTTGCAAGGATTTTGAAAACATATTTGCAGCCGAATTGGCTCCCTCTTTGGTTGTGTTAATAATCATTGCTTCGAAAGGTTCACTTATCCTTGTAGTGCCTTTGGAGCTCAATTACAGTTAGACTATCATTAGCTGATGCAGTTGGCATTAAATGGCCAAATATGCACTATTTTTTGCTGTGACTATCCCCCCTGCCTCCCCCCCCCCCCCCACCCAATTCCTCTGATGTGGGCAGCTGAAACTACAATCTGGGTCAAAAGACTTTAGGTGAAAAATCAACATTGTAATGGAGGAGGGGGGAGGGGGGAAAGCGGGAATTGTCCCAACAGTTTCTACCAGGATTGTAGATTGGATGTGATTACACAGTGTGATTACACAGTACAAATGCAGATATGTCTAGAGATGCAAGTAATATTAGGATGACTTTCTGCTGAAATAATTTCAATTGACATCTTTCTCCTAACATTTGAAGGAATATTAATTTTGGAATGAGTAAATAATTATTAATTGGACAGAAACACTCAGTGAAATATCCTTTAAACACTACATGCATCTTCCTTCTACCAACTTTAATCCTTTTGGTAGTCTATTGACTCAGCAAGTCTAGAGGGCAAAGGTCAACCCAAGTTTACAACGGGAAGATGGAACCCACATCACAGTGGTTCACAGATAGCTACAGCAAATGACACAACAATAAAGGGATGGGATGTCAGAACCATGAGGTTTGTGGTTTACAAAAATTAATTTACTTGTTTTCTAATCAATCCACATTGAAATGAAAGCAAAATAATTGTCGAACAATGAAACAGGATAGGCATTTGTTTATTGACAAGAGGGTACAAAGGAAGCCACAATTTAGTTAAAGTTAATACAGAGTAATAGTGATCAAAAGAGGACTGGGGGCATAATGATATTTCCTTGCATCAAAAAGTCTAAAATCCTCCATTTCAACTACAACAGTTATTGTGACAAAAACTGCAAAAAAAAAAGCATCAAAGAAAAGCTGTACAGTTTTTGTGGTTTTGCACTTCACGAACCTGAAAATTGCATTTGTTCATCTCAAGTATAGAAATATGAATATCAATGATCAGATTTTCAAGTCATATACTTAGGAAAATAGTGTCTGCTCTGCTAAGTGTTAAGGTCTTTATCATAGATCTGTGTACACTATTGAGAATGCACACAACCAACTGGTGCGAGATCTAGATTTCAACCCTAATAAACAGTATCTACTGGTCAGCTGTGGTGATGATTGCAAGGTGCGGTTCTGGGACACAAGGAATACTGATACTTCTCTGATGGTTTTACAAGATCATTCACATTGGTATGTTATTCTATCTTCATGTAGATTTGGGGCCTGTTTCTCGAAAACCTGAAACATTTTGAGCCCTCAGGTGTTGTGATTTCCTCTGCATCAAACTTCTCATTTAGTTTGCTTTTTGATATTTTGAAAACATGCTAAAAGACCAGTTTTCCAAAACAAGCAAATAGCTTAGCTTTTGTTCTACGGCCGCTCAATCAGAACAAATTCAAACTTGAGTTACAGCCTTTGTCGTTACTGATAGCTTTTGCATAAGGTGTTAAATAAGCTGAAATAAGGGGTTTTCCAGGTGGAGTGGGAAAAGAAAAACTTCACATAGATCAAAGTAGAAGAATGAAGTAATCGGGAAGGGGTATTACCATAAGCTCTGCTGTGAATTAAACTAAGTGAACTGTTTCGTACAGCACATCATTGACTCTGCCAGTAAAATTAGTTTTACTAGTTTACCTAAATGGCAGAAAAGCTGCCGATGGGAAGGGAGATGTTATGTTTGCGGTAATCAAAAGACGGTTCATGCATGGAATTTATGGGAGATTTTTATAGGTCTTGAGCAGGGACAGTACAAAATGTGGACCCCCAGCTGGACCTCCTTCTAACGCCTAACCCCTAACCCCACACCCCTAACCCCTAACCCCACACCCCTAACCCCTAACCCCACTCGAGAGAAGAAAGAAAGCAATAGATGGTTTTCACAGTGATGCCATTGAATTCTTAACTCAAAATCGTAAGGTCTTTTGAATTTTTATCAAAAGGAGATTGAAGATGACCTAGAAATTATAAATCTTTTTCAAGTTTCCAGTTCTGTGATGTCGTTTGTTTCAAAAATACAGCATTTTGAATTTAAATTGCAGTTTGAGCCTTTCAAGTACAATAGGAAATGTGTTCATACACATGTATTGTATTTTGTCTCATGAGCGAAAAGTAAGCGCTTTCATCACAAAGTGAGCTCCGGATGTTTTCATTGATTACTGGTCGCCATCTTGGTGAACCACATGGCTTCTCCATACACCAATCTCTTTAAAGTTGTGTTAAAGTTGCGTGAAACGCTTCGACAAATGGCTTAGAAACAATGTCCTGCACAGACCTGAGAAATGGAGATGTGGTTAAAAGATTAGTCTCCTACAACATTCCAAGTTCTTGGCCTTTTTCAATGAACTATTTTGCATTTACTTTTTTGTTGCGTGACAGTGAAAAACAGAGCAGGCTCTAATGATCATACGGCGAATATTAATTCCTCTATTCGTGCATAACCACAATTCCTTGCGTTTCAAATAAAAAAGTGTTCTTCTCCTGCTTCGTTCTTTTGCTTCAGGCTCGCTCACTGCGGCAGCAATTAATGGTTTGTTTTGTGGATATTAGGGTGTGGAGTGTGCGCTACAATCACTTTCATGACCAACTCCTGTTGTCATCAAGTAGTGACAGTAGAGTGATCCTCAACAACATTGTGACTTTGTCATCTGAGCCATTTGGACATTTAGATGAAGAAGATGAAGAGGAAGGCGGACAGGAAAAAGGGTCAGCTTTTATAATCGAGTCATACTAATAACAATATTAATTTTATTAAAGTATCAACATTATACAGCTAAGAGCAAGTTCTCTTTGTATCAGAGACTACAAATCAAATCAAATTGTGGCATATCACGTCGAATGATTGGTATTAACCCTTTGACGTCCAAACCGGCCTAAACCAGCCAGACTTAGTAATTTACTCGTCAATGGGGAACCCCTGGAAGGCAATGGGTTAATTTTTGACATGGAAGAACTAGTGTTCCTGGAAAAAAACCTCTCAGGGAAGAGCAGAAGAACTGCCAAACTCTCAACACATCACTGACCCTGCTCCTGTACAATTTTGGTCTCAAAAGGTAACAAAGACAACAAGACTGAGGGCCAAACACTTTAATGGTCTTTGCAAAGGTTTTCCCCAGGGGGGGGGGAGGAGGGGGGAGGACATTGAAAGAAGAAAAGGCATGCTCTTGAGGTTTGGAGTAAGACTGAGCATAATTAGGGTCAACGATGGAGGGAAAGTCCAATATCAGCATCATATGCTCATGTAACTCAAATGTAAACCCCACGTCCATAATCACACCCTACAAGAATTCTTAAAACTGTAGACTCATTGCACTGGGAGTCATTCGTACATCAGATTAAATTGCCACACAAATTTGAGATTTGACTAACCTTCCCTCATATCGATGACCTGTATCATGTGAAAGGGGAAATTCAAATTGAAATTTATTCCCCAAGGCTACAATGTCAACCCTTTCCCTAAGGGGGTGTTAGCAGCAAAGAACTCTAACAACATAACCTTTGGTTTGCAGGTCCCGTGAACCCACGAAAGACGGTGTCATAGCAACATTTGATGAACACGAGGACAGTGTGTATGCTGTAGAATGGTCTACCGCTGACCCCTGGGTGTTTGCATCACTGTCCTACGATGGACGACTGGTGATTAACAGAGTGCCAAGAGTGGAAAAGTATAAGATACTTCTCTAAAGAAGAGCACAAAGAACATGTCAACAGTGTTTAAGAGGAGAGTAACAACGACAAGTGAAGCTTGAATTTCGCCATCTTTCGGTGGTCAAAGGGGAATTAAAAGGACCAATATGCAGCTCATTGCACAGCCAGTGGGCAAGTATCGCGGGTGATTGGGAATAGCGAGATGTCACTTGACCCTTTCTTGTGCATGTACAATATCGTGCCAATCAAAATCCTTTCCTCCTGTGAAGGGAATTGTTGCTTACTGAGGTTGACTTGGGTTAAAAATGAACCAATGGCAGGTCTGTATTCTACAGATATATTGAGAGATTTATCTTTTTCAAGACAGACCATCTGCCAGTTTTCGTTGCCATTTTGTTGGGAAGGTCTGAAAAAATGATTTTAGTAAATTAAAGACCTAGGCAAAGAGTTCCGCTAACAAAATTTGTAGGATCCATCCATGCAAAAAAAAACAACAAGTTTCTCGTTCATATTTAGGTATTCCAGGTACCGGGAGAGACTTTTGGTTAGGTCCCCAAAAATTGACCATTGTAATTCTTTGCTTTGAGTTTTCATTTCGCAATTCATGTCACATCGGATCCTCATAAAACGCTGTAAATTCCCTACAGTTTGTTTATGCGCTCAAATGGTTTCTTAAACTAAGCTACTACACGAACTATAAACGCTTGGAACTTGGCCAAGCCTAAAATAATACAAACTTCCAAAGCTAGCATGCTTGGGCATTAAATGGCGCGCCAAAACCAACCCGTGTAAGTTTACAAACAAGGCAGACATACTTCTGTACAGTAAATTCTTTATTTAATTCTTTAATTCGGCATTCTCCTTCACTTCATTATCGTTTTTTTACTTTTTTCCCATTCTGACGTGACATTGGCTTTGCTTTCTTATTTCGATTCTTATTTTTCACGTTGACTTTGTCGTAATAACGTGCTCCGATTTTCTGTTTATTTGTCGTAAGACGTGGTTGCTGAAAGGAAAATAGGAAAAAAAGAGGTTTCATTTGATTGGCTGAATTAAAGGCCCATGTTCTCCCAAAAGACATTGCACGCTTGTGTTGTTGTTTTGATTTGGGTACTCGCTGGTGATTTTCGGCTTTTCTGTCTGTGAGAAATTCAACGCGGCGCACAATGTCTTTTGGGTGAACATGGGCCTTTAACTTCTTGATCACTGGTTTTGCATCGCTAAGCGTTAGTATACGGATAACTATCTCGCGCCAAATCCTCAGCCAATAAAAAGCAAACCAAAACCAACCGTTTCCCGCCCTTTCGCCGAACGCCAAGACTGTTCATTTTCTTACCTGTGGCCGTTTTGATTGGCCAACATAATTTGGTTTTGGTTTTTTGTCAGTTAATTGCAAACCAATCAAATTGATTGGGTAACGCATCACTGTTGTTGACTTGAGTCACCATTTCCTTGTTAACAAACGCGCACAATGCTTGACGTTTCCTACTTTTAAATAGGTTTATCTGCAGCACGTCTTCAGAGATAACGCAATTCTCTGGTATTAGAAGTTCCGTCTTAAACAAGACAGCTCATACCTTCGATTTGGGTGAAGTGTCTTCGTCTTCACTATCTCCTCCCCGTTTACCGCGTCTTTTAGAAGACTTAGCAGCACCTGCTGAACGTGGCGGAAAAAAAATTTGATGAAAGGGCCCAGAGGTACCAGTAAAACTGAAAAACGAACTATTTTTATTAAACCCAGTAGGTTCATATTTTGTAGAGAAGTGAAAATTTAGGTCCGTTTGAAAAGGCATACTTGTCGCACATCACCCACACTAAAACGCAAAGCCAGAGAAATTGACAGATTTTTCCAAGCACTTTCAAAGGTAAAGACTTTTTTCCTTGACGCATCGTGTCGGTCTTAATGTGGAAAGGAAAAATAGTGACTTAAAAACGAGGACACAAAAAGAAGAATTCGGAGGCAGTTGTTGATAACATGGATATGTGAAAGCGATACGCATAAGGTTTCCGCAAAAACGAAACACATCAGTTTGGATGGGGCACCGGCAAAGGTATCCCTTTCGTCAGTTTCAACAGTGGAATTTGTGCGCATTACCTGCTTTTGCACCTTTCAAACCCTTTTCTCTCCATTTTGTCTTTGATTTGCTTGACTGCACTCGTGACGTATGACTCACACTTGTGGTCTCCTCAACCCCTTTGTCATCTTCACTGTCGCTTGCCATTGCCTCTACGCATGCGATATAAGGACTAACGGAAACCGTGAAGCGTTTTTTAGAAGGTGTTGTCCATTCTGTAACTTGACGGGAAGGTAACGTACGAGCACCTAAACAAACATCGTGAAAATGTTGTTGTAAAGTATCACATTTAAGGTGATTCCCTTGTTTTGCACCGCGCATCTCATACTGCGCATAACATTGCAACTTCGGAGATGACGGCAACAAAGGCCGCTTTTGCTGTTCAAGATCTTTTAAGTGCAATCATGGATGGTAACTCTTCTCGGTTAAGAGGGTGTTGTTTTGGAACTCGCCCCAGTCCTTTCGCGGAAAATGATCATTTTGAAGCCGAAATTGCCCCTTTGCCATTCATTTATCATCGTCTTGCGAAGAAACGAGCACGGTGACCCCCATTTTCGATGGTTTTATTTACTGGTAATAGGTACACAGAAAACATATTTTAAAGACAAAAAAAGTTGGATAGTAGAAGTTGTAGTATTTACCTATAAATGACGTGAAACTGCATTTGGAGCCTGACACTGAGTGCAAGGTGATGACTGTAGCGGTCCAATTTGCTTATATTTCTTTGCACGATTGAGCAATTTGAAATCACTTTACTTAAAGATTATAGCCCGGACAAACAAGCAGGTTCAAGTTTTCAGTAACATTTAGTGGCTTTTGATATATAACAATTTTTCCGGTTGAACTAGTATCGAACGCTTCTCGCGAAATTCGGCAAGAATAAAGGGCATACAGCGCGAAAACAAGCACGGTGACCCCATCTTTTTATTGCATATTCGAAATGTCCTGTGTATGAATATCAATTGTGCCAAGTTTGAAAAAAGTCTGGATAGTACGTCATTTTCATGGGAATTACCTTAAGAATTCACAAAGAGTTGCAGAAAAAAAAAACACGACTCTGGTAAATACACCTCCTGAACCCTTTCCACAACCCCACTACAATGTTGTAAACATGCACCCGCTATTTTTCACACTTTCAACATTGTATTAGAAGGGGGACCTGCAATGAAGTTTTAAAATATAGCACTCCCGGCTTTTGAAAGTAATTCTAAAATCATCGATGCTTACGAACAATTTTTCACGCTCGCAATTGATTTCCCAGTATAATAGTCATATGATCTTGGAAATAGAACGATTTTAGGACCATTATCGAAGCGAGATGTTATGAACTTCCAACAAGTCGGGACCCCTTTTTAATCAAGAGGCGTTTCAATGTCGTCGCCGTTTTAACTTGCCGTACACCTCTTTGCATGGCTACGTTTTATGTTCTCGAGCTTTTAGTTGGTTTTTAAGTCAATATAATTGGGCAATTACATTTTTATTTTGTGGGCATCTTGTGAGTCGTCAAATTCAAGTGCACCCAGTCACGGTTCGGTCGTTAGTTTGTTTGTTTTGCTGCTGTTGTTGTTGCTTTTCAAAGACGTCAGGAGGAAAATTTGTGCAAAATTTGTTTGCTTTCGGCAAGTGTTTCCGCGATTTCCCGTGAGCTGCTAAAGAAACGAAATTGGAAAAAATGCCACCAGCTCGGTTGAGGACGGAATTGGAGTTTTCCTCATTTGACGTCAGAAGAAATGCAAAACATTTTATGGGGTCAAATATAGAACTTCTGCGGGGCACAAAAGAGTGTCATCTCCAAGAAAAAGTCATACCGGTACCAAGAGTTGAACCACCGAGAACGATCTCGGGATGAGGTTCACTGGAATACTAATGGCACAAGGTTTCTATTTAAGAGTAAAACGAGGGACACTAATAGAAGCTTTGATGATTTACCTGGAGAAAGTTTGTACTTGTCGATCATTCTTTGTTTCTTCTCCTTATCTTCTGTGTCCACTCCGGGGGTAACAGAACTTTTTCCACCTTCGTCAATTTGCAAATTGTCATCTTTTTGGCTTGACGGTTCATCATCTTCACAACTTTCTCTGCTGTCGTTTTCTTCACTATTCAGCTCCTCTTCTTTTTCGTCTGTGTCATCTTCCTCCTCGGCTAACTCTTCCCTTTTGATGAAAACGACAAAAAAGATAACAAGAGGACAACACTTACCAAAACGTCGTGTAGTGCTTGCTTCGGTAGAGTTCCTTTCTCTTTTCTATTTCTTTTTTCCTCGCTTTTCTCTTTCTAGCCCATCAAGCGAGATTTCTCAGTAAATCCTATACTATTGCGACAGAATCCCTCTAAACTTACTTTTTTACTGATTTCCCAAAAGCTGCTCTGATGTCTTCAAATTTTTCATCCTCTCCGCCTTCGTCACTGTCTCCTTCCTCCTCGTCGACTTCTCCTTCTTCTTCCTTTGACTCACTTTTGCCATTTTCCAAATCTTTTTCCTCCTTTTCGGATTCATTTTCACTCTCTTCGGATTCTTTTTCCTCGTTCTCCGACACCCGTTCGCCGCTTTCCGTTACATCCTCGGAATCACTTTCAAGCGAAATAAATTCTTCATCACCTCCGCTATTTTCCGCCAATGGCTGTATATCGTCGCCGGAATATTCTGGTTCCACATTAATTGCACTGAAATCCTGTTTAACATGCAGAATAACTTGTTTTGTCCTCTGACCAGGAAGTTCTGTATTTTTACTGCCAGTACTTTCAATTCTTTCCCCATTTTCTGCAACATCGTTGACGTAACATTCTTTCGCATTATCCTTTTCATGATTTGTCCCATCATTGCTGTTCGTGTCAATGGCGGCGTTTGTTAGCGAACCATTTACTTCTCCAACCGATTTACTGTCTTCAAACGTCAAATCGTTTTCGTTCGACTTCTCTTTGGAGATATCTGAAGTAGAACTTTGGCATTGATCTTCCTTGGAAGCTGTTTTCGCCTCTTTCACAAAATCTTCCATCAGGGGCGGCGAAATCCTAGAGGGCGATTTCCTGTTATTTTCTTTTTCGTCCTTTTCGCCTTCCTGTAAAGAAATAATGATCGTAGACAAGGTTAACCCTGAAAAACTAATACACCTACCCCGTTCAAAGTTGAGCATGCGTTTTAGTGGCTTAGTGCCAAACTTGACAGGTTTTAAACGTGTTTAAGGTACAGTAGAGTATCTCACAAAGAAGCTTAACCTTTGTTTGACCATGCAAGATGGAATGGCGGGACCAAAGCGCTAAAAAGAGGGACAAGTTTTCACATGGGAGCATGAAGCCGTAAACTCTTGTTCATTCGATCGACGTCTGTTTCAACTTTTCTCTGTTCCGTGTAGCTGTAGCATTGAATACCCATATACTAAACAGAGCACGGACGGAGGAAGGGGGGGGGGGGGGGGGTAAAAGGTGCGCACAGGGGGCCACAAGTTTATCAGTAACTCTAGTTGACTGTCACGTGCTACCCTAAGGACCTTTACCTTTTAGAGTGTAGCCAAGGCAAGAACGGCTAAAGGAACCCACAGGAGACAAAAAAAATCCTCAGAACTAAAACCGCCACCTTTCCAATACCATCCCCAGCCCTTCTGAGCATGCAATACTACCACTCAAGGTCATACAAGAGAATACTATACTACCACTTAAGGTTATACTAGCGAATGTACCTTGCTCGGAGGTGAAACAAAATATGGCAGCCTTCCCCGTTGAAAGTCATTCAGGATCATTTTAGCCACAGTGTTGACATCTGCCTCACCACCCTGGGGAAAGAATTACAACTACTGTTGATTCGGACAAACGGTATTCTACTTAAGTTAAAATGGGAATCATTAAACTAGAAGAATTCCAGGAAAAATAAAACAGGTGTCAATTTTTATGGAAACACAAAAAACCGTCCATGGCCGCAACTCTTTCGCGAAAAGTTCACTTAAGGGATGCTTACACGAAGGAAGGAAGGAAGGTGATAACAATTAACCCTAACCGAAAGTTTTTCAAGTAACCTGCAGCTCAGCGACTTGTCATCGGATGGTCATCGGTTCGACTTGAGCAGCACTATAATTTTTTTCTGAACATAATGAAGTCAGTCACCATCGATGAATCAAATCTTTTCACAATTTAAATTTTTACCATTGCTAGGATGTTATTTCTTCGTATGATATATCTGCAAAGACCGAAGATGTATAGAAAGTAATTACACTTTCCCAACCTTAAAAAGTTTACCAGTTCTTTGAGCCACTTGTTCTAAAAAGTCATTAGGGTCTGTCCATGATGATATCTTGTAAGTCTTTGCAACGTAATCATGCCTAACTCGTTCCAGTACCTCAGGGATGTGACAAGCCGCGTCTTTCACATTCTCCACGCGAACCTGGCAATGACAAAAATGCGAATGGGTTATTTCCGAGTTGACTTCGCCCTCAGTGTCAAACTGAGTCTACGCGATCTCGACTCTGTAATTAATTCCTCTATTTAAACAAACAAAAAGCTGGTACCACATGAGCAAGTATATCTTCCTCATATGTAAGCCTGAGAAACCTTAGTGTGTTTTTCCTTGTCAAGTCTCATAGATAGAAAAAACTACTTGAATACTTGCCAAGGAAAGAAATTGCAAGGAAAAAACGTCCCTCATACACACGAGTTGTAATAACACGAAGACACTTGGAATTTGGAATTTTTTGTTTACCCACAGAACACCTTAAGCTCGAGCTCGTTCAACGTGTGTCCGTGCATTCCGGATCAAATTGGAATTTGGCAGTGTTGGTTTTTGAGGAGAGGGGAAAACCGGAGTACCCGGAGAAAAACCTCTCGGAGCAAGGAGAGAACCAACAACAAACTCAACACACATATGACGCTGGGACCGGGAATCGAACCCGGGCCACACTGGTGGGAGGCGAGTGCTCTCACCACTGCGCCATCCCTGCACCCCTTTCACTTGTTAGGCCGAAGCCTTCCTCGGCTTAATAAGTGACTACGTCGTCACTCAGAACTCGGTTTGAAAAAGAGGATAAGGTTTACTCATTTGGAACGGCCGTGGATTCATACGCACAAGACAAAGTATTGCCTTTGTGGTGGCATTTTTGCAAACTGAGCGACTTATAACAACAGTTGTTTAGTGACTTTGTAAGGCGTAAACACCCGCCCCACACCAGACCTTTCGTGAAGAGTAGCAAATGTAGTGTGACACGATTTCCGATAGGCCTGTTCTCTCTAGAAAATGCTGTCAGCTTGCGGCTTTTGGTGTGCTGGGAGGCATGAAAAACGCAGTCATAAGTCAAGGAGAATTTGATTAGAGCTAAAAATAACATGAAACTCTGGGAAAATCCTCGGCGTCCATCTAAAAAAACCACAGAATACAGCGACTGCTTTTCAAACTCAGCAAAGGTATAAGTGTGGCATACCTGAGGAAGGCCAAATGTCAAACCGTCGGCTACCGACTGTTTTTCAATCCCTGCTTACCGTGACCAACTTTGGAGCCGGTAAAAAGGGTCTCACTACTGCGATGAAATGTCGCAAGTATGAGCTAAAAACCGACGACAACAGGACGATCATAATGCGGCGAAAAAACAATTTTGGCATCCTGTCATCTTATATTCAATTTCCTCAAACTTGCGACCGTTTTTTTGCACAAAATAGACGCCGTTTAGTACCCTAAACAAGGCTGCGATTTGACAAAATCATCACTTGAAAATTATAATGGCTTCGATAAAAAGCTTTAACCAATAATTTGGCTGAAATAGATGCAGTAAACCTCAGCTTGTACATGAACTGGATTTGCTCCATGAAAGAGGTGATCGATGCACAAAGCATCGAACTTTGAGTCTGTTTTCAAAGGTCAAGTTACCTCAACAACTCATCTGTTAAAAAGTGGTCAATGGATCTTAAAACGAAGATTTTATTAATCATTTCTTAAAAATCGCTACAAACTTACCACACCCTTAAGTATAATATCAGTCTCTGAGTCGCCACTTGGATACACGACCCCAGGACAATCAATCAAATAAATTCGCCTCATTAGTGTCACATACTGCCACACCTACAAGAAGGGAAGACAAGTCAATGACTACGTTTAATAAACAAAAATCACGGTCAGACAGTATCTCCAATATTTGCAACAAAAAACAGAAAACAACAGTAGTTTACTCAAGCAAATCCAACACACATAAGACACAGATTGTCCAACGACTAGCATGCGAGCAGGTTCTATCCATCTTTCACGCAATTCCCGCGAATAGAGAGCTTGTTACGTGATCGGTGCCAAGAGCAAGAAAATACACGGGGAAAAAAATCATGTGTGGCCCTGGTTCTCCTTTTGCACACCAAACCAATCAGAGCAGGAGGCAGACACGTATCACCGGTGTAGGAACACATGTGAGAGAAAGTCACCGGTTCTCATTCAGATTGGTTGACAAGGAACACCAAGTAAAGCTACGATCATCGCAGTTATGGACTCAATTTTAGCAATTGCGTAGAGAAGCCTGAAAAATAGTCTTTATAAACACTAGCAAAACCAATTGAGTTATCCAGTGAATAGTGATTTATCCGGCGGATAGCGCTATCCCTTGTTTGAACAACTGGGGCCAGGACTTCAACGGGGTTTGAACCAGTGACCTCGCGACCTCCACCGACGTTGGGAGCTGGTCATCTGTGGGTTCTAATTTTCCCTGAGTTGTGTGTTCAAGCGCAGTGCATTTTAACGCAAAAGTAAAATAAATTTAAATCTTTACCTTCGTTTCTCCAGCAATAGGAGCTACTTTGCAAACTTTCTTTGCTTTGAGTGTGTTGATAATAGAACTTTTGCCAACATTTGGGTACCCTATGATACCAACACTAAAACCGAAACACAAATTTTCACAGTTAAGCAAGACCTGTTTACACCCGACAAAGAAGCAGCATGTGCTTTTAAGGCTAAAATTTGCTTCAAACGCACAACTATGCGAGACGCATAGTTGTTGGCAAACATTTAGTGCCTCTATTAACATCACATAATGCCTGCATAATAAGATTTTTGATTATGCTGCTTGACGCACATCTCAGGTTGTGGGTCCAAAAGATGCCCTTCAATGGATAGTTGATCTCAGTAACACACAATGGGTCTTGCACCTGTCTATATACTAGAAAAAAGTGTGATCGTTCAAAAATGGTTCTGTGTCATTTCGTTCGTGCAGTCTTCACTCCGGACAGATAAAATGACAGATTATGCGCCATTAGGGTTAAAATGCCATTTCTTGCAAAGTTTATAAATTATAGCACAGTCATTTGCAAGTTATTGTGCATGTTAATGATTAGCTTTTTTAGTTGTCATTTTGACCAGTATAGCTCACGATTAAACTTGTGGTCGACCCAAGGCAGTAGGTTTAGATGTTGTATAAAATATCATGTGCAGAGATGCATGGCGCAGTGGTGAGAGCACTCGCCTCCCACCAGTGTGACCCAGGTTGAATTCCCAGACTCAACGTCATATGTAGGTCGAGTTTATTTGTTCTCTACTCTGCACCAAGAGGTTTTTCTCCGGGAACTCTGGGTTTCCCCTCTTCTCAAAAACCAACATTTGACTTGATTTGCGTTAATTGTTAATTTCAGTTTACAGTGTCCAGTCAATTAGCGCTCCAGCACTAGAACGACTAGACGCTTAAATAAAGTTCCTTTCCTTTCCCTTCCTTTTTGAACGCATAAAAGTCATCAAGGAAACTTTCAGGTGTCTTTCTTTTCCATAATTTGTTTCTTACTTCAATGTCTGCATCAGGAGCCAAAGGTTTATCATGGCTGTTTGAATCTTAAGATCGAACAAATAAAATCTTTCACTAACACGATTTACTTCTGTCTTGGTTTGAGGAGTTGTTCTTCAGCCAGCAGAACACTTAACTGTTACATGTCCCATGCACAGTTATGTATATTACAGTGATAATCCAACAGAGTATTTTACGAAAGAAACATTACCATTCTTATGCTTATCAAAAACACTTGCCTTATTTGTTTCTTATCAGTATGAAGCTGTTGACAAAAAAATTAATTGGTTAATAATTTTTTTCCGTTTCTTAAATGCATCTGTTCAAGGTATCAATGTTAGGACAAAGGAACACAAACCTTGGCAAATTGTCTAAGAAGATTTATAAGAGCTCCTTTGCCAAATGGATTTGTTACACTTGCATGGAAGGCAAGAGTTGGGTATTCTGCAGACAAAATAGTCACCCATCTTTGCTGAAAGAAGAAACACATGACATCAGATCAGCTGTCACATGGAAAGGTAGGTAGACAAAATGGGAGGCTTGACAAAGCCTCTGGGCCTCCAGAAGCAGTGGAAACATTGTATGAAAGTCCTCCTTAAGCTTGACACACTAATGCCGCATCAACAAGAAGTGGTCAAGAAATCTCTGTCTTTGCTGTGGTCTTACTCTGAGGAAAGTAATGCCTGTTTTACAATGAAGCCACTTAACCACCAACCGATTGGCTCATTAGGATTGTGGGTTTAAACTCCTGTTGGACCTGCAACACTCAGGGTTTCTAAATAAACGTGGAGAAAGTGCTGCCTTTGTAATGATATTCATCTGCTCATGGTTAGACTCTCTAGTCTTTTCAGATAAAGAATATAAAGAGTTGGCTTCACATCAAAACCCTCAATGTTTGTAGCCCTATGGGAAGTTGCAGGACCCACACGTCAATTTCAAAGAGTTGGGAAAGAAGTTCCTGGTGTTGTGGTCTGTCCTCTGTAGTATATCAAGGTTGGGAGCGTAGGTGCTTTGAAACACTCACTATAAATCTACAGTCCAAGGGGAAATAAAGATATGATATGACCTGACATAATACATAAAAAGATTGAACACATGTTCATTATAATGACATTCCTACCGTCACCCAAGTAGGTACAAGGTCACACTTGTTGAGGACAAAAATCAAATGCTTGTGCTGTTTCTCTTTCCTCATGAATGATTCAATGTGGCTGGAGCGTGTTCCCATGGGGTCTCGTGCATCTAGCACCTCAAAAGGAGAGTCAACAAAACCATTATGCTTCCTCTTTTGATCTTCCTTAAAAACGTTATTACTAATATTATTATTATTAAACCTTATTGTTATACCTCTCAAATAGTACCTGCACTGTAACTGGCCAGTTTGGAAGGAGGTATCCTACAATACAGACAGCCAATTTAAACATTTTTGTTGCCTTCACTTTTTTCAAAATGGCTGCCAGTGTTTGAGACAAAGAAATATTTAAAAAGTCCTTGCTTTGGTTACAGTGTTCTGTTGCTCAAATGTACATATATTTATTCACATTGCATTTGCTTCTTATTGGCAGTGCATTGGCTGATATGTTGGTGGTGAGTCGATAGACAAGTTGGAGGTGTGTTGGCCAATGTGTTGACTGACGCATCTGTCATTCGTCTGTCACATGTTGGCCAATGTGTTGACCGACATGTCGGCTGACACGTTGATGGGGTCAGATTTGTTACCTTACCATTTTCAGGTAGTATCATAAAATAAGGGTCCTTGTTTTTTCCATTTCAATTTATTGCCCAAGTGCGAATTAAATGAAGTGAAAAAAGGCAGGCCATAACTTAGAGTAGGGCCCTAAAACTTGGTTACTGAGAAGTACACACAATGTACGATGCCCGAGTGAAACACTATACGCCCACTGAGAAGCATTTCCCAGCTGAACCGAGAATTTTTGTGCAAGTGCCAAGTCAAGGTATAAACAAAGATGAAAGCTTAGTTTATGCAGGACTAAAAAAACTAGGCTAAGGGCACATCAAGAACATCATATGTCATACACCAAGCTGTTGGTATATTAATTTTTTAAAAAATAGCTAAACAGTCTGAAAGTCTCAGAAAAGCTAACTACCTGTATCACAACATCAGACGAATCTATGACCTGAAATTGAAGCACAGATAACATTTTAGATAGTTTAAAAGTTAAGAAACCTATGACACTAATACATTGCATATTGAAGTTAACAATAATTTTAAACCTTATACAGCTCATTCCAGATTCGCCTGGATTGTCCTTTGGAGAATAGAGATTCCTTAGCTTCGTCCCTGCAAGAAAATGTCCTGGAGTCACTATTGAGGTGATTTTTGACCATTGACAAAGTTTACACACTACAGAACAGTGCTATAAAGTCTCATTTAGTTTGAAGATTGGGGTAAAATTTCAATACTGTCTTACCTTTCACCGTTATCCTCTCTAACAAGATTCAAGTCTTTCTCTTCGTCATACGTTTCTGCCAGAAAAAGCTAAATAATTACTGGGGATGATGACCTTTATATTATTAAATAAATTCACATTTGCTATGGTCCACAGGGATTGTGTAAATAGGGTCACAAAGAGTAATCCATGCCCCCTTATTCAGCAATATTCAGGGACAACACAGTTGGTAAACAACAAAAAGTTTGTGGTCTGGGTTCAAATCCAAGCTATACTCTGAGCTTGGTATCACAACTGGGTTTAAGTTACTTGATCCTCTACTCTACTCCAAAACCTTTTCCTTTATTATTATTATTTTTTTTTTTTTTGGGGGGGGGGGGAGGGGGGTGGGGGTGATAAAAAGCTATCATTTAAACAGAGTTAGTAATTTATCTGACTTGAAGGATCCTCAATATTATTGATGCTAGAAGTGCTAAATTACATGAAATTTCATTACATACATGTCAGATCATAATATGATGATGTGAGTTGAGTTTGTTGGTTTTCTACTCTGCTTTCACAGGTTTTCCCCTCCCATCAAAAACCAACATTTCAATTGATTTACTTTGACTTGATTTCCAGTTTCCGCAAATAGCAACACACCTGAAGTCAGCTACGTAAGTACTTGCTAACCCTAACCCTCATCCTCGTAAACTTCCCCCTCCTCAACTTTGCCAACATTTGCGGTCATTGTCTGGGACAAGGATGTCACCTTATGCAGTCAGTGACTTGTGATCTTAAGTTGACCCGACAAGTAATTTCTCTTGGTTTCGACTTGTCCCAGACTTAAGCAACTTTCAGGTATCATAATTATACATTGGTAACAAAACCTAGGATCAGGCAAAAACATTGCAAGAGGCACTGCATTTTCACACAAAATTTGACAGCTTTGAAAGAATGATCAAATTATCATTTTCTCACCAGACGATGCCTTTGCTTCTTCCATTAAACTCTGCCAAAAAAAAACTTTCATTTAGACTGATGAAGAACCACTGCTGCTGCAGCTGCTTCTGTGTCTGCTACTACCATTACCACTAGGCAAAGGTACACCTTATTTAACATCCGAATTTCCTTTGCCCTCTGGAGGGTATTCTCCCAGGAAGCCGACAGTGTGTTCATTTTACCCCCCCCCCCCCCACCTCTTTCCATCAGTGCTCCGTTTTAAGGGTATTAAAAGCTACCTGAAGCTACAAGCTACAAAGAATGGAAAAAAGTCAAAGCAAGGATGGGAGGTCACTAGGAACCAAACTTGGTATCTCTCACACAGATGGCCACACACTAACCAACTGCTGATAGTGCTACCGCTACAAATTCTAGTTATAACAGTAAAAAGCAAGGGTGGCATTGTTGGTTACTACATGTAGGTAGGTGTTGGAGTAAAGAGCTGGTGCAGTTTGCAGTTTCCTCTGTATCATCACTTCTTCCACAACATTAAACCACTACAATAGAATACAATGCATACTTAATTGGCTACTCCCCATAGGGGCTTTTCAGGGCCAATGAAACACAGTTAACGAAATGATGGAACAGAACAACAACAACAACAACAACAACAGTTAAGAATCCCAACTGGCCGGAGGCAAACCAGCTGGCTATTTACAAGTGCAGCTGGGAAGTTAAACCAGGGACTACTGGTACCAGGAACAAATTCAAGGAGTGGTCAGAGCGGGTCTTGAAGCAGGGATCTCCAGATCCCAAGGAAAGACTTCATAGATTTTACTTTGTCTAATGCAGGGCAATCTTACTCATCAATGGGGGGTCAATGGGTTAACATAATTATATACATATCTGTTTAGAAAGCTCTAAGAGAAAAAACTGGCAAGATTAAAAAAAGGAAAAGACACCTGGACATCAGCAGCTTTTAGGTTTGGACGTTTACGCTGTGCTTTCGGTCCAAAAGTTGTTTCAAATCCCTCTGTATCCAGAATATGAACTCTTGCAGACTGGACTCTGTCATTCAGGAGTGACAAGGGAAGCTTACTTTGCTTCATCACAACCTGTTAGCAAAGAAAGTAAAATTAATTGACTATCTTAAATGATTCATGCCTCGGTGTGTGTTCATTAGGGAGTTAAAATGCAAGAAATTTGGGGAGGACATAAAAAAAACGAGTTGTTCAGGGTACAGACAGGAGAAACTATCTCCTTGTAATTTATGAAAAGAAAAACAAAGGTTAAGCTTGTATATGAAAAAAAAGTGTGTTCAACAAAATCAGGATCCAAGTGTGGTGGATTTTGATTCAGTATAGATTGGCTAGCTATGTTAATAAATCTAATAAATCCTAAGAAAGGAGGTTGAATTAGAGAGATCTGAATGAATAAAAGCACTAGTAAAATAAAAGCTAATTCTGAATACTATTTAGAGTAAAAAGTTCCACGAAAGAAGCCATTACACTTTTCAACAATTATTCCTTGTGTCACTTGGTATTATGATACGTTCAATGGGGCTGTAGGGATAAGAATGAAGCAAAATAGCTTTAATGTGTTCTTCTCTCCAGGATTTTGCCCTGAGACAGGAGCCAGTGCGAGCCAACAAGCCATGTGAGTGATAAGCTAAAAGTAATGTTGATACCTCACCCTCAACTTTCACACATAAAAAAGCTTTGGTTGTTTACCTTATATGGATCATTTAGAGCCTTGCCCATTTCATGTTGAAATGACTGCAGAGCATTCTGCGTAATCACCCTTGTGTTGCCTGCAATGGGTTCACTCAGGATCAGAACATTTTTTAAAGTCTATCATTAGAACTGGAACTTGTTGATTCTTGAACCATGTGTTAATTTACTTCAGTCATTACAGCCCTCTCCCCGATCTGTTCACTAAGGAGTAGAATTCTTATATTTAAGCCTATTTTGAGAGCTTATTGTCAATATTTATTCTTGAACACCACACTACCTCACTTAACTTTAAAGCCTTGTCCCCAAATAGCCTTTACGCAGTTGATCCAGAGCAGAACAAGACTTAATTGGGACTGAGCTTCACTTGGCTACAGTATGTGTGATGACATCTGGCAATAAGAGGTGTGTATCTTGCCTTCCATTTCTCTTCTTTTAATAATGATTAATAATATTGTCTGAAAGCCCTTAAATTAAGGACACATGTCAAAAAAAATCCCTAATATCACTTATACAACCTTTTGATGCAGACTGTGAAATTCCAAATTATTTCTCAACAATGTTATTATTTTTCATGCTATCAATCTGCAGACAGTTTAAAACATACAGAAATCAAAAAAATCCACCAAGCACTTGAAAGAATCTGTCTTAATTTACTTCTATTTTGAGAAAAGAGTAGCCAACTTCTCTGAGTGAAGTGTCAAACACATTTCACCGGCTGTCAGTACTTATCAAAGCTACTTAGTGTGAAAAGCCTTCTTTTTTAATTTGAACTACAAAACCCAAATAAACAAAGAGAGAAATCAATGTATTTCATTACATGGATTAGTGGCTTAATGTTTACAATAATAATAATAATAATAATAATAATAATAATAATAATAATCTAAAATTTATAGAGCACCAAGACTATGAAATATTCAAGCACTGAATTATAAGCTAATAAATAACTGTCCAAGTAGCACCGTAAGATCATCTCAGAATTACTGAAAAGCAGGTCCAAATAAGTAGGTTTTCAGAACTATTATTGGTAGACTGTTCCATTGTGTTGGTCCAATATTATTATTGTACTCACCAAACCATTTTCTATTTGGAGCAACTCTTGCAACTTCTCCTGGGACAGCCGATTTCTGGAATGGAGCTGGCTTCACTATTTTTCCTTTCCTATTTCTGTTAAAAAGGGCAAATTTGTGACTTACAGGCAAGTTACCAAAACTGTATCTCATCTGCAGACACTTAACATCCTTGTTTCACTAATTTAGGCACCTACTAACCTGATAGCTTTCCCCCCTGACTTGTACATCTTCAGTCTGTTTATTGTTCCCTTGTCCCTCATTTTGGATCCTGCAGCCGGTTTAGGACGATCTGCAAAATGAATAATGTTGACATTTACGTATATATTTGTTGTTAACTTGACTTCGAATAGAAGTTGCATTGATTTTTTTTAATATTGAAGCAACGTCTATACACAGTGACACTAAAGTAAGATTAGGAATACAGAAATAACAAAAGAAAGAAAAAGGCAGTAAGCAAAGAAAACCAAGGAAGCTCAATGAGAAATCTATACAGTCTGAATCCTAATTCTTAAGAAAGATGAAAGTTAAGGTTCACAGGTCTTTAATTAAATAATTTTGTAACTTTTAAAGCTGCATTCAAATTTCTTCAAACCAGAGAAGCATCGAACTATGTCTTAGAAAGACGTCAGATTTTGGGTGATGGCTTCAAAGCAACTTTACATGTCTTTAGATCAAATGTCTTTGGATCAAAAATCCTAAGGCATAAAAAAATGTAGTTGTCATTTACAAACTACAGAGACAAAGCGTATAACTTTATTGAAGTGTTCCTGATGAAAGACAAATTTAAGTGACATTTGATAAACAGGTGTTGAAAAAAGCATGTTGTGTGACGGCTTATGATTCCCGCTGATAAGCAAAGTCAGTTCACGGCTACACACACAAAAAATAATATAAAGAGTACGGTTCACAAATTATACTACTGTAGATAAAAATTACACCTGCAACATAAAAAAATATCATGGAGATTAGCATTGAGGTATTTTTCAGAGTTTCGCTGTGACAGGAAAAATAACTACGTAATAAATAGTTTCTTGTGTGTGCAATGTAATTCGATATGTCGTTGTGACTACGCATAAATTCAAACTTCAACCAGGTTAAAGCTCAGTTGTTAGTTTGAACATTTCAATGTGTCTGTAAATACACCTAGAATTTCCACGGTCGTTTTTAGGAGAATGAAATTTTTATTACAGCTCTAAGTCGAGCAAAATAAATTAATTAAGTCTCTTTTTCTGGATTTGGAATTTCCAAGGGGTATGGGGGACCAAGTGGAAAAATCATGGAAATCCCAGGGGGTGGGGGGAGTAACGTGAAGCCCTCTGGAATGGAGAATCTAGTGGAAAGAACCCTCCGTGGGGGGGGGGGGGGGGTATGGATATTTTCTGTAACCACACAATGGAACAAAAGGCTGTAATAACACACACCCCTTTGATATGATATGTAAGATGCAAACGTAGTCAGATTATTTTTAGGTTAGGCCAAGAACATTCACATTAAAAGAGGGAGGGAAAGAGTAACTTATTGCCATCTCCATATTTGTTTCGGGATATTGCATTTGGCCACATTTGACTATTTATAAAATACACATTTTCTGACACAGACACAGATCCAAGTGCATAGCAGAGTTGAAAAAAAGGGAAAAAATTAATTTTCTTGCATCTGTGTTTTCTGTCATGCCTTAGGTCAGGACACACTAGATATAACAAGTCACTGCTAGACATTGCATTGCTGTCTGAAAACTGCTTTCAAAACAAGTTGCTATGACAAGACACTTGTTCAGTGCACATAGGGTGATTTTGGAAAAGGGAGAATGTGAAATGGTTTTGTGATTCAAGAAGGCCTTGGTTTATGAAGGCATCATGCAAACGAATGACCGTCTTTCACAGGTTAATTTATGTTTTGTCACAGTCACCTATCACAGAAGTATACATTCGATGTGATCATGCCACATGCACTCATTTTGCCGCTGCGATTGATTGCCGCAACAAAGATTTTCACAAAAATGCATCATGTCACACAAAAAGAATTGTTGTAGCAACTTGCCGCCTAGTGTGTCCTGAGCTTCACAAGTACATTTCTTTTCTCTACAATTATTCGTACAGTGCCTGTGATACCTAGCCTGTTCTGGTGTCAGACAAGTCTGTTTACACTTGTTTCTTAAACTGTCCAGTACACACTTTTTTAGCAGCTTTTTACGCCTTTTGGTAAGCTTTGAGCTCAATAAAAATAATTCCTAAAGAAAGCTTAGTTAGTCTACCTAAGGTTTCTTTGGGAATTATTATCAATATTGCTTTATTAATATATTACATTATTGTGAATTATTTTAACCAAACAATTTAATCTCTTCAGTCCACCAAAGAGATTAGTTATTCAATAAAAGGACCATAAATAGAGGAGTAAGAAAAATTAAAAGTGTCTTAGTAGACGTAGAGCTTGCAGAAACTATACGACTACGTCGCCTCCAAGCAAGATCTTTTTACCTGGATTCATACTGCTATTTGACTTCTTTAAAGGTTTGTCCGTCCCTGATCCTTTCTTTCTTGTCTTGGCCATTTTGTTAAATGTTCTGCGCGATAATTTTTCCTTGAGAGAGAAGAATCATCAGCCACTTGCCCATGTGCGATTAGTATGTACGAGCTCAACTGGAAACTAGTACATGTTGGTAGTGGGGGCGGGGAGGGGGAGGGGGTGAGGATTAGGTACAGTTAAGGCAGAAAAGCACCTTTCTCGAATACTCTGCTTCTGGGCAGCCCGGCAGAATGAAAACGAATTAATGATCTCGTATGCATCATGATCTGAGTTCAGCTGATCCAATGCTCTAAGTGGGGCTCAGAGACGCACTGTACCCATTGTCCATTCACTCTCGCAATTGCCGTGCAGTTTCTCATGCAGTCCTTGATGCCCTCTGCCCATCGACATCGAGACTGAAGCATGATAAAGCATCAAAGTTGTCGCAAATAGCCACAAGAATGTCCGACAAAACAGACGCATGAATACGCTTTATATGCGCTTTACTCTTTTCTAACAGTTCTCCAGTTCTCCTTTTATTATTTTCATTACAACTTTAGATATTTGTTCTTGGACAATGGAAATGAAAAAGAGCAGTAATTTTACTACTCCAATTTTTGATATTTTAGAATAGTGGCTTGATTTCATATTTTTTCTGTAAGTTTTGGTTAATTTCAGTTGTATCATTTTTGTTAATAAAGACTTGGGTTCTTTACTCATCAAGATGCTAGATGCTATTGCATTCTCACAAAATCCTAGACAAGGCGATGAAGTACAAGGATTTTGCGGCGCATTTAAGAATAACAACAGGAAGTCAACAATCACTCTTAACGCATTTGAAATTCGTGAAATGATACATCTGCAAGGGTTACTTTGCGAACCACAAGCGCGAATTCAACCACTCACGCCGCAGATGATGCGCGTCTGCGTAACTGAAAGCTCAATTCCGGGCAGAGAATAAATGCAATTCAAATTGGAAAGTAGCCTATAGACTGCCTCAACGCCATCCAATATTTGTCAATGAGTGGTTGAACTCAATCTCGTCCCCAGAGTCCGCTTTTCTTTTGGTCAGCATCAAGAACACGGACTCTGGCGACTTCCAAGGCAGGAAGTCCGCACATCACGGACTTCCGGCTCGTCTGCGCACGCTCAGTAATTTGAAACAACAGCGGTTGTCAACGGTTATAAAAATGGACCTTCACTACGACTGCGCATAAATTGGAAGTGGCCAGAGTCCGTGTTCTTGGTGCTGACCGAAAGAAAAGCGGACTCTGGGGACGAGATTGTGTTGAACTTTGCTTTGAATGTGAAAGTGAAAGAAGCCTGGGAACGAAACTTAAAGCTCAGCAATTATGACGACAGTTGCCATAACAACTGTTAAATTAAAACATTTTTTTTCGCGGCTTTGTTCAGAGTTTACTGTGCAAAAGTTCAAAGATGTTTACTGCTTATGCGCAAGCTATTCCAGGTGGATTCGCTAACCATATGAACAGTCAAGTGTCGGGAGAAGTTGAAAATGGCGAAACTTTCGCCTCTCAGAGTTTTCTTTCTACCAGAGACTGGAATGCGGCAGGACCAACCACAAACCAGTTAGCCTCATCTGCATCACGTGAGGATATTCAGCAGGTAGGAGTTGCCTTTTCAAAGACCACACGCACATTTGTACAGAAGGCAGATCCCATGTTACGGTTGCTCATTTCTTGAAAATATTATTTATTTATGTTATTCGCTTACTCGCGCTATCCCTTAAGAAACATATTTGCTTGCAATTGCTAAAGTTAAGCGCCTTTTCTTGAAAAGTCAACTTGAAACTCTTGGCCGGGTTGAAGTAGTTTCCTTTTCCTACAGTCCGACGTGGTGCCCGAGTTTGTCTCATGATAGTTTTCAAAGTGATTTTTCCAGAGAGAATTTAATTTTTTTTTGCAGGTTTAAATGATGAGCGCATGCAAAAAAACACCATCGTTTCTGTGACGCAACGTTCCAATCATTTGCTGAATAAACGGCAACCAGAGGATGAATACACAGATTTCGATGTTTTGAAATTTACTCATAGAAAAAAAGCATCACCTCAAAACCTCGGGAAAAAACTTAAGTGCAATTTTTCTTTAGAACCTCAAACAGATAAAATCCATATATTTAACAACATTTGTGAGCGCGCATTGGATGTGAGTTTCCTGTAACAAATCTCATATCCAGCAACTGCAAATTCAGTATTGTTTTATTAAATTTTGAACGAATGGATGCTTGGAAATTTTATACTGCACCAAAGCTTAAAACGGGGATGTGTAAGCTAATTATCAGAGCGCAAGAAAGGGGATATACCAGGTTAAGAATTAATCAGGTTATCCTTAAACACAGTACGCGCATGCTAAGGCTTCCGGCGAGCATTGAACTCTGGTTGATTTTTTTCCCTGTAGTTTCCTTTTGTCAATCATTATTAAGTTTGGATACTTTGTCCAGTATAGCCACGCACTAAGGCTCAGTTGGTTGAGCATCGGGTTGTCATACGGGAGGTCGCGGGTTCGAACCCCGGCCGGATCAATACTCAAGATTTTAGAATTGTAATTTTATCTGCAAATGGTTAGACTTTCAAGTCTTCTCGGACAGGACTATAAAGCGTAAGCCCCGGCCGTCTCACAAACATCTTCTACGTTCATAAGTTCTCTGTGGGACGTTCAAGAACCGCACCCTATTCGATGAAGTCTCCGGTATGGCGGCTGTCCTGTCCTCTCCTTAGAAGTGACCGATGTCTCCAAAAAGACTTGTGGTGTATGAGGCCACCTAAGCAGAAACAGCCATACAGTAAGTCAAAAAAGGGGCTTTGCCGAGTGCTGGAATATGTAGATGTAAATGTAAATGTGGATAGCTATAAATTCGAAAGCGTAAGCTAATAAATATCTTCCTTTTCTTAGAGAGAAAAAGAATTGCAACTTGAATTGGCATCCCTCAAGACCAAGTGTCAGGGTAAGTGAACAACGAAACACATGATTGATATAAAAATAGAAAAAAAAATTGTGAGACAGAGAATCACACGTTTTGAAATTACCAAGTCAGAATAACCCTTTCCTACTACACCAGCCAAACTGTACCTTCCTCAAAGAAGAGATAATAATTGATGATAGAATATGATACGTGACAGAATAACATCCTTGTTTAACCTCCCACAATTCGATCGATTTCAGAAAAGGAAAGAGAAATCGTTCAGTTAAACGATAAGCTGTCAAGGATGAACAACTGTCACAAGAAAAAAGAAAATGAGTTTGAGCAAAAGATGAAGGAAACTGTTGGTCAGCTAACAAAGGTGAAAAACTCTGCTATTTTGGCCAACGAGAAATTCATGAAGAAGAATTTGGAATGTGAAGATTTGAAGACTAAACTTCAAACAGCTAAAGGTAGGTGTTCACGGACCCAGAACGGAAAGAGATCAAAGCGCTATGTTCAAAGGCTGACATCAAAAGATCCAAAGTCTTACATTTACATTTATCATATTACAAGTATTCCCTCTCTACGATGTACCTACCGATGATATGGGAGGCGGCTGTATTCGTAGGCTCACATACTCCACTCTTAAAATCATTAAGACTTGATGCTGGGGCTAGTGTGGCGGGCAAATTGTTCCACTGCTTTATAGTTCTAGGTAAAAAGCTATATTGAAAATGGGCCATTAAACTTAGTTCGCTGGTTACAATAATCCTGTCATACTGTTACGCAGTAAAACATCAAAATGAGACGGATAAAACAGCTGATGAAAGAGTAACATACATTGCACTTAATATTCTCACTTAAAACGGTCACTGAGCATTTTATTTAGCACACAACTCAGTGTCTAGCTTTGCTATAGAAGATTATAGCTATATTAATTCACTTCAGGACTAACGAGTCATATTTCAGTGTTACTTTTGCTTTTGTTTCATTCTTCAGAGAGAGAAAGAGCATTGGAGAAGCAAAACTTTTGCTTAAAGGAAGAAATTAAAATCTTGAAGGGGACATTTGCAAAAGCGAGTGAAGATGAAGTTAACGGTAAAGCCGATTGTTATGTTAGTGGTTCAGTGATGAGGGCACAGTGGTGAGAGCACGCGCCTCCTAATGTCGCCCGGGTTCGATTCCCAGACTCGGCTTCGTATGTCTTTAAAGTAAAGATTTGATTTGATGTTGAGTTTGTTGGTTTTCTACTCTGCATCCAGAGAGGTTTTCTCCGGGTACTCCGGTTTCCATTCTCCTCAAAAACCAACATTTGCTTTGATTGTTGATTTCAGTTTTGTTAGCAGCCACTATATTAAAAATTTGAAGCTTAACCTTAGTAACTTACTCCTTTTCAGCTTCTCGTCGAAAGCTCTTTCACACCAACGAGCCAAAAGACAAAAATAAAGAAGACATCGGTGCTCGTGTACAAAGCGACATTACTCGTGATAGTCATGAAGCGGGATTTCCACAGTTCGAGGAGAAGTATCCATTGTTTAGAGGTAAGACGCATTCTTCGTTTCTTTCTTTTCTTTATTTAATATTTCAGGGAAATTACTTCGCTTTTCGCTGTTCCAATATTTATATTAAAAGACCAGTTTAGCTGAATAAACGAGTCCTAGTTTTAAAACTGGCCTTCGGTCCTATAAAAATTTCGCTAAACTGGGCTCTGTTCTCATTCTCATCCTTAGCTCATATTTTACCTTATCATTTCCGCTTTTCACCGAGCCTATGTTAACATCTCTTTGAATTCACATGTTTTGTCCTGCACCGGGATCACTTTTGTTGATTTGCCATATTGAGTTTGTTCTTTGCAATTGACTCATAATCTTCTTTTTAGCCGAAGCCTACTTCAGTGATCTGAAGCCCTCGGAATTTGACAAGATATCAGATATGGTTATTGCAAATGGTCCGTTTCGTGCAAACTCATTGCACATTGCAACTAGGAATGGCGAAATTGCTAAACGTAAGTAAACGACACGCCACACGCGAAATGCGCAATTTTCCCGCCCTTTGATCAAGTTGATATAATTGCTTTGAATTCTGATTGGTTCATCGCGTTCTTTGTGCCTGATATGATTGGTTTCACGGGAGCCAATCAAGCTCCTGTTTTTCCTGGTTAAGGAAAAACTGCAGCAAATTGCATGGAGCCATGCAGTAAGATGTACAAATGAAAACAACATCCTGGCAATTTCTTGAAGCTTCAAAACTAGTATACAAAAGAAAAAGAGCGAGGAGTTTCTCTTACACCTTACAGCGATATTTGTTAAATAAAATTTCGGATTTTGAGCGTTGGAAGAATCTCTCTTTTTTTTTTTTTTTAGAAAACAGTAGCTTCAGTCCTGGATTCATGAATCCAACTGACTGCACAAAAGATACTGTAACTGTCGAGGGAGCTTTGCACGATGAAAGAGATACAATAAAGATTGATGATCCTTGCTCTAATCATTTGAAATCAGGTAGGCACTTTTAAACATTTTTTCGGAGGAGCAGATGTGGTAATACCCTTCGAGCAGAAGCCCTTAGATCTTCTGGGTAATAATCGCTCGTTTTGCTACCATCGTCGTCATTCTCCTCATCACCATTCTTCACTTTCATCATCAGTTACTCATTTCCATTTTTTCTTTTATTATTTTTTTCTGTTTAGCCCCGGCTTACTTAAACACAAGACCACTGCCAGCTGTCGGTCCAGTTAACTCTTACCACATCAGCCAGGCTGAAAAGGGTAAGAATTTATCCCAGTGAAAACAGTAAACATCGAACTAATTTACCTTGGCTAAGCTGCAGAATACCCGACCACTTACTTGACTTGAATGATGGAATGATGGAAAGCAACTTGTATCATATCCTTCCCACGGGCCCATTACACCTTTCCAACATTCATGTATTTGCAAAAATTGGGGTGCTTGACTTTGTAGAGACCACAGAGATCGGGACACATTATCCATCCAGGGACCCGTTTCTGGAAAGTCCCGAAACTTTACGGGCCATTTTCGGGTGTCACAATTCCCTTTGTATCTCACTTCACGGTCATTTTCCTTTTTGTTAAAAGATCGGCTTTTCAAAACAGGCGGTTTGCAGTTTCTCAAATGGCTTTTCGGGACTTTCGAGAAACGGGCCCCAGGACGTAAATAAACGGCCTAGCTCCGCCTGAGAGTTCTAGTAGCTCAATGAGTAAAGCATCCAACCGGTGTTCAGTCTCCTTCGAAGCCGTCTTTCGGGATGTCACGCAACGCTCCCCCATTGCGTGACATCCCGAACGAGACTAACCAGTGTTAGGGGGTCGTAGGTTCGAATCCTGTTTAGGACTCTGATTTGGTCGTTTCGCCCGTTTCCAAGCAATTTGTATCATACCCGGGCACTTATTTGCATATTTCCTATTCTTAATAATGGACGGTTTGGATTTCTTTACACGCGTGATTTGACAACTACGAATAAAGTAACCCGGTCAGTTCAGACAAAACAAGTTGTAGTGACATCTTTAATTTTTCCAGTAGCCAAGTTAAGGCGTATTCTTTTAATTTCTCTCCTTTTGCAGTGCGTTATTTGAACAACCGGCCAATGCCACTTGGGGAAAATGTTATGCGAACTTACCACACGCCATGGATGGCCAGGAAAGGTAACATCAATCACAGAATACAGCAGAATACATCCGGGTCTCAAAATAACTGTTTAAAACACGGTGAGAGGAAGGAAAGGCAGTTATGTGACTAAAGAAAGCCACAAATTAAAGGAGCAGTCACAAACAATGATCTTGAATGTCACAAACAATGAATGTTTAGCTCTTGTTCTGTGAATGAAATAATTCTGTCAACACACACGTCTGCGCGATCCAATCTTGTTGTGTCCTTTGTCAAGAAGAGATTTCGAATCACGTGTTAACAACAACGAGCACCGGTGGGCTCAGTTGGTTGAGCCATACGGGAGATCGCAAATTCGAACACTCAAATGGTTAGACTTTTAACTGTTATCTCGAATAAGGACTATAAACCGCCTAACAATGTCTACTATGTTCATAAGTTCCTTGTGGGACGTTAAAGAACCCACGCACTATTCGAGAAGAGTAGGGGTGTTGTGGCTGTCCTGTTCTCTCCATCAGAAGTGGCCGGCTTGGCTGTGATGTCTCTAAAAAGGCTTATGGTGTATGAGGCCACCTAAGCAGAAACAGCCATAAATCAAAAAGGGACTTTGCCGAGTGCAGGAATATGTAGATGTAACAACTACAAATCATTTTGTTTGTTTTTTTTACAGAAGAGAACAACGGATTCTTCAGTCGAACAATCAATCAGTGGTTTGGATTTTAATAAGTAAGTCTAATAAATTCCGTCAACCAAGATAAGGTTGTATTAATTTGTTTTGCTTTTTTGAAAAAAGAATATTGTTTAACACCCATACCTACATTTTACAACCCACACTCAAAGCGTGTAAGATGTGGGACTGAAAAAAGGTGAAATCTGACTCTTTTACCAAATTTGAATGTGAATTTTAAGAGGTAATGTACTTTTGATAAAACATGATGATCCTTTATAAGGATCTCAATGGGATAAAATAGAGCCATAGTTGTTGGCTCTGTCGGTATCATCGTCTGTGTTTTCAAAACAAGTCCATGCAAGATTCACTTTAAGGCGCTGTTACACCGTGCATTTTTTCGTGCAACTTGTCTCGCAACGCCATTTCTACAAACGTTCTCGCATTACGAAAAAGGTTGTTTTACGGGTGTTACACTGAGCAACATGCAACTTGTCTCGTTTCGATGATCACATGAGGTTAAGGGAACATTTTCATTGGCTGGTGCCGCAAGTGACCGTTGCGAGTCAAGTTGCAGGACAGATGTTACACTGCGCAATGCTTAAAAAATTCGTTGAACTCAATTCTACTTTCTGTAACGGTTTCTGCAACTGGTCTCGCAGCGTTTTTGGCCGTTGCAAGGTATGTTACATCGGGCAATGATTCGTGCAACTAGCTTGTCTCGCAATGGCGTTGCGTGACCACCCTGGGTGCCAGAGACTTTTCTAGCGCGGTTTCCGGTTTCAGTCAAGTCTTTCCGCTCGTGGCTTCGGCCTACGGCCGAAGCTGTGTCGGCCCTTGGCCGACACCGAAAATTCCCTCCGCACGTGAGAAAAACCTCTGGTGCCCAGGGTATTGCGAGAAAAGTTGCACGAAAAATTGCACAGTGTAACAGTGCCTTAATGGAGGTTTCCAATTGAGTCGAAACAGTGATTATACAATCAGATACCCCGCGAGCAGTTACTTTCCTACGCTTGGTTTCCTACGCTTCCCGAGAGAGAAACCACTGCGAGTAACCGTTTGATTTGCCATCGAGCATGTGCAAAGTACGTCACACCCCACGTGATGCATTTGACATTAAGCACTTAATGACTGGCCCTAAGGGAAACAGTGAGTTTTGTTTCCCCGAGACCCTCAATGTTCCCCGAGGCGAAGCCGAACAGAACAATACACAGATAAAAATTATTTGCTTGACGTCGGCTGGCGTACAGATTTGCCGCCGTTTCAAAGGTGCACGACCTGATCACGTGTGAGTCGAAAGTTCAAGTTGTTGTTGCCCTAAGGGCGTCATGAAGTTTTGTTCGCCCTAGGGCGTCATGAAGTTTCGACCAATGACACGTGACACGTTCTCCTCCAATCAGAAAACGTATTTGAGTTGGGAGGTATAACAACACTTCTTATTTCGCTTGAAAAATATGAAATCACTACACAGTAGGCTCTCCCAAACGCAGCAGTTACGTAGTTGAACGCACGCGCAAGCTCCAAAATAAGTTTACTAATTCGTTTTACCGGTTCAAATTTAATTTATTTGCCCTTGGCGCTGGACGGCGGCTCACTCAAAAGAAACTAACGGTTCCTCGCAATGATTTCTCTCTCAGGAAGCGTAGGAGAAACCAACTCCTCGCAGGGTAATAATCAGACATACTTTGACGCTATTTTCATATGGTCAAGTTGGCAGGAAAATAATGTAAAGTTATCTGTTTCTCTCATATTGCAGGGCTGCACACTTAAAAACACCTGGGACAAATTTTAATTTCTTATTAACGTTTGTGCATAAATGATAAATGAAACAGAAAAACGGTTTTTTTTTTACTTTTCAGTGTAAAATAAAAAGTTTTTATTGTAAACCTTTTGTTGTTGTGCTTATTTTTACATTTCCGTAATTCGACCAAAGAATGTGTCATATTGCCTTCCAACACAATATATGCATATTTTGATGGTTCCCTGATGCAACAAATAAACTAATTCACTGTTTTCTGAGACTTTTAGCTCCAATGTCACTTGGCTACCAGTGGTATAGTCTGACCTTCACAGCAACTCCACCTGGGGTAACAAGATTCCATATTTTAGGGGAGAGGGGTTGGCACTATGATAAAAGCACTCCCCTACCTCCCAGTGTGTCACAGGATCAATTATAAGACTTGGCTTTGTATGATATGTGGGTTGAGTTTGTTGGCTCTATACTCTGCTGCGAGAAGTAGTTTCTGTAGGTACTATGGTTTTCCAATCTCATCAAAAACCAACATTTTTCTGCCTTCATTTGATTTGATTTGTAGTTTCCCCAATTAGCAGAAGACATGTACTCAGTTAGAGCAGTTTTCAATTGAGTGTCGTAAAACAAATACCAAATAATTACTTTGACCAATCACAGCAGGTGCAAACAGATCAATGAACCAATCCAAATTCGTAGCAATTTCATGCAACTCGCTCAAAGTGCGGGAAAAATCATGCGTGCAAGCCACGATTGGTTTTGGTTTTTCTTCTTATTGGTTGATAAACATTTGTAAACCATTCACTAAGCATAGCAATTGCAATCGCCTAATTACTTTCGACAGTCATGAAAACTGCTCTATGAAAGCTTGACTGATGGTGATTACGTATAACGGTTTGAACACTTCACCAAATAAACACACAATGCAGATTGATGGCCTAATAAATTAACTGAAAATTTAAATTTCACCTGCTCTGGTGGGTTCTTGTTTTCAAAATCCTTTCCTTGACAAAGTATTTGAAGCAGTCATAGAAATAACCTTAACACTTTGATTCCCAAGCCGGCCTGGACTGGGCATACTTAGTACTTTACTCTAGGGCCAGACTTTCGAACCTTGGGAGTCAATGGGTTAATTCTGCCATCCTCCACTATATTTTCAAATCAAAATTGGCCATTTAAAAATTTCTTTACAAGCAAGTTAAACTCATCAGCAAAGCGAAGATGGAGATTATGTTTTCCTTGTGGCATGATGTGAAGCTTGGATCCTGGTATGTTATTATGTAGGTATTCAGGATGAAACTGTGGGACCAGAGGGTCCTTCTGACCATGTACCACCAGGGTGGGGCAAGTGATACTCTTGACTGCTTTTGTGCAAATGTCTCCTCCCCTGTCAGTATAGTATTTGCTGATACCATCTATCCACCCACTTTGTATTTCTTGGAGACCTTCCTTGCCATACAATGCTAATATAAAACAAAAAGTGTTAAAGAGCTAATGGATTAATTGACCATTTTCACATTCCCCATAATACACTTTGTTTGCTCCCCAAATTTTGCATAAACTATTGTTTTCAAGTGCTCTTGGGAATATGCAGTGTCCCAAGAGCATTTGAAAACAATGGTTTATGCAAAATTTGGGGGGCAAACAAAGTGTATTATGGGGAATGTGAAAATGGTCAATATGTTTGCCAAGTAGGCTTGATGAAACAACCTCACAGCGTCTCGGGGGGAGGGGGGGATATACTCCCAACAATTTAGGATAGATGTGTGCCACCAAGTTTCTCAAACCCTGACCCTGTTAAGGGTAAAAAATCGAGATTTCATACCCTTTTTAAAGCCCAAAAAGGCCTTGCATGTACGGCAATACAAGCTATAAAAGTCCCTTTAAAATCACTCTTGAAAACGTGTCATGTTCAGGTGTGTAGTACAGTTTTAATAGACCATATCTTCTTTGTTTTGCATGTTGGGGTGGATACTACAATTTAGTGACCCCATCTAAGGACATTCTAAGGAATATCTAAGGATCATAATACCAGAAATACCAAAGAGGATACCCTATTTAAGGACTGAGCACCTCAAAAACCCTACCCTATTGGGCGGCACATATCTATATAGCGTATATAGGAGAGTACCCCCCTCCCCCCCCCCCCCCCGGGCACAATTTCTTTGGGGGTATTCAACAATCTCACCATGGACCTGCTACCTGCTAAAGATGATTGAAAAATTATTGAAGACCTTCATTTGCTAAAACTAATCCTAACAACCCTTGTGAATTATATACATGTCCTAAACAAAACATTGCGTTTCTGATTGGTCAATGTTGAATGCATTAATAGGTTATAGAGTGCAAAACAGAAGTTGCTATGGAAACAAAGCAATGGAGTGATTTTGTTGAGCATACAATAAATAAACAATTTTATGAACTTGCTCATGCATTTCGTGAAATCTGACACAAGTGATGTTTTGAAAGTTCT
>OX421449.1:52814228-52816728 GCA_949126865.1 Montipora capitata
CATGACGGCCATTCTGTTATGGGGAATCTCCTGAAACTGCTAACGAGGGAAGAACAAGATACCTGTGGGAGTAAAATTGATATATTCTTAGATTTTGAAAGTGAGTATTAATCTGAGATGATTCTCTGTTTCCTAGTTTGTTGCAATGACAATGTTACCACTGCTAACCCTTTGTCTCCTTAGAGTTATACTTGTAGATTAGCTTCAGGGATGAATGGGTTAACTCATTGTTGGAAACTGTTAGTACAGACAGAAATGTTTTGCTATGTAGAATTAAAACCTTTCTTTCAAGGGATGAATCCTTTTAGCCTATCCTTGAAAATGTTTGGTCGTCTTCTTTTTCTTCTTCTTCTTCTTCTTCTTCTTCTTCTTCTTCTTCTTCTTCTTCTTCTTCTTATTATTATTATTATTATTATTGTTATTGTTATAGTTATTGTTATTATTATTACTGAGTACATTTAGTGTGCTTGGGAAATATGCAAAACTAACTTAGAAGCATCCGTCAGATGTTCCTCACTGTTAATTTGCATAATTTTCAAACCTTATGATTTTGTATACACAATTTAATTTTCTGTTAGATGCAACTCCTACAGAGTCAGAGCAAGAGGTTTATAATGTTGTCTGCAGTGTATTAGATGAAGCACCTAGGATTCTTCAGGAGTTACAAAGTTATCAAGGAGCGAATGAGGAAATAAGACAGGTAATAACTATGGGTCAATAAAATGGTATGTGCTGGCACAAAGAAAATCATATCCAGCTGAACAAAGAAAATTAATGTTTTTGCACCCATTTTTTGAGGAGAGGCCCCTTTGATACAGACTTTTTTTAAACTGCCTTATTAAGGAAATGCTATTTTAATTTGTGGTTGAAGAGCAAAGCCAGCGGGTCTTGATTCAAAGTGACAAAACCAAGGTGGCTTAGCTTATGGGTTAGTTGCAATGGTCAAGTCAAGTAGAAAAGCATGAGAATCCATATTGTAGAATGCACTCAGATAAATTTGCCCATGTGGTATAATGTCTTCTTAATTGACCACTCTTCTTGGGTGCTTTACATTTTTGGCAAAACTAATATTATTATTATTATTATTGGAGCAAATACAACAAATACACCCCCCCCCCCCCCCAACCCTAATCCCTAACCCTAACCCAAGGCAACTTCAGCTAGTGATACATATAGCATCATATTGCAATAGCGAGATCTAATTACCAGGCTTTTATGAGGACAGTGGTAGTTCATGGCTTACATGTACTTAGTTAATATTTTTTGCTTTGTTTCCTGGCTTTGCTAATTGCAGGCAATTTCAAATGCCCTGAATGAAGAACTTCAGGAACTTGCATGGAAAGCTGTTGTACCACTGGTTGGGAAACTTAAGGTGTTTTATGAATACGCTTTAGAACTTGGTGAGTGTTAAAGTAGAATTTCAATGACTGGTCCAGGATTTCCCACACACACATAAAGTCCTTCAGGGAATCATGTATGTTTTTTGCTGGAGATCATTGAAAACTGCGGCAGGGCATTTTGAATTTGGATGCTGGATGATGTTGATCACCGAATGTAGGTGTCATTCAAATTGTTCATCATAAACATTAGAAATGAAAGTGCAGTTTCACTATGGATATGTTGTTGTTCAAAAATTTTGAAAGCAGTTCAAGTTTGATTTTCCTTTGTTTCAGATTATGAAAGTTGAACTGATGTGTAAAATTTTAGACTTACCATAAGTGGGCATGCGCACAGCTAACATTGTTAAGAAAGAGTGGAAAATGTCTTCAACTTTATTTAATATTCCTAATGTCAAGTAAAATGTGGAAGCAAATTTTTTCTGCTTTAAACTTTTTCTGTGTTTACATAGCCTCATCTAAACACAAGGGGGGAATTCAAGACAGTTATGCAAACCCGAGACGTGTTTGAGGGATTGCATAATTATCGAGAATTCTCCCAACTTGCTGAGTGTTTAGATGAAGTTATGTAAACATGGGGAAAAGTCCTCTCTAATAATTCGACAAATGATGGAAAATGCTTGGTATTTAACTTCTTGATTGTAACAGATTTTCTCAATACATGCTCAGATTTCCTACAAATTTGTGTGATGTCACAGCCATGTTTACATACTCTCATATAAACACAGCTATTGACCAATGAGAGTGCATGTACTTAATTTTTTTTATGAAGATTAATTTAAAAGGGCGTGGCAAACATTTTTGGCATTGCTGTTCAACCAAATCAAACAGATGGTGGAGCAAATTAATGTTGAGGGTATTTGTCCAGGCCTTTTGTAACACTGATGCATCAATGAACAGTAATTTTCTTTCCATGATTCTAATATTAATAAGATACAGCTGCAATATTTTAGTACAGTTTAACATTCTACAGCAACAAATTTGTGTCCTTTTTTAGTCTCTTGGTAAAGGTATTTAATCCTTTAAAGACAGTAATAATAAAATGTATGACATGTGTGTATGTATATGTGATCATTGTATGGGATAATGGATTCAATTTTGTG
>OX421449.1:52821728-52829228 GCA_949126865.1 Montipora capitata
TGTTGGTCTATTTTTTTTTAAGGATGAGGATAGCGAAGCAGTCCAAGTTTCAAATGAAATGGCCAACAGAATGTCTTTATTTTATGCTTATCCCACACCCCTCTTAAAAGTTCTTAGTGATGCCACATCAAAGTTTGTAACAGAGGTAGGTAGAAATAGGCAATGGGATAAGAAAGCTCTCTTGCAATGTAGGGTATGTGTCCTGATAGCAAAAGGACACATTTCACTTTCTTTGAATTTCTTTGAGATGTTGACTGAAGCTTGTGAATTTCTTGAAGATGTTTCCCAACAGCTGAATAGTTGTGTTCATTAAATGCATTGAAACAAGTGTCTTTGAGTGTATTAGAAATAACGTAAAGGTGAATTGCACATTTTTAAAAATGTTTTTCTACATTTTAAACCACAAGCTACTGGGCATAATTAAAGAGGCCAGGCCACAATTTTTTAGTCTTTCTTCAGTTATTAAAAATGATTTGATGGACGCCAAATAAACACTTGGTGCACTTGAGGTATAATTTGTGGTTTTGTTGAGCAAAGGAAGGAGTGGATTGAAATGAATTGACTCATACGTTCAAAAATTCGTAAAATGCATTTGATGTCCTCTTTGGGTGTAAGAACTGTGTTTTGTGTGAGCTTATCAAGTGCTTTATTATGCTTTTTGCCCAAACTTCTGGTGGCAGTTAAAACAGTTGTCTTGATGACAAATCAAGCAACTTTCCATTCAACAATAGTCAAAGCCACAAGACCCCAATAGCAAGGGTTTCATTATGATTTTGCTCAGGAGGTCATCAGCATTTGGCAGTATACATTTTTAATACTTCAGATATAATAAAGTAAGCAGAAAAGATGAAAAGAGCTAGGCAAAGTCATGGCAAAAGTGTGTGCACAGCTGGTCAATTTGCCTGATGCGTGGTCTTTAACCCATTGACACCTGGGAGTGAGACAACAAATTTTACTCTAACGCCAGATGATTTTGGGCGTTTGAGGTGTCAGTGGGTTAAGGTACCCCCTGCAATGATATACACTTAATGTATGGTCCCAAGGGAAACAGTTAGTTTTGTTTTCCAGAGAGTCCTGATGTTCAAGAATCGAGGGAAAATAAAACTAACTAGTTTCCTGAGGGACCAGACATTAAGTGCTTTGTTATATATTTAGACTTTTCCTGCAACAATCGCATCAAAACATCTGGAGCGGGAAACAACTGCGGAATTGTATCCTGGTTGGGATACATTTTAATTTGATCAAGGCCATGTGACAAAGAATCAACCAATCACAGTGCTCGTTTTGTTGAGCGAAAGTCTTGGTATATAACAACACCTATTGTTTATTCTTATACTGTACATCCCCTTTCTTCCCTCTCTATTTTACAGCTTGTGCACCAGTTGGTGACTGTATTTACTATTTTCTCATTGTTTCAGAACAAAAGTCTTCCAATAGAAAATACGACAGATTGTTTAAGCACGTTAGCAAATCTCTGTAGGAAAATGCTTGAAAATCCGTGAGTAATTTTTTTCTTTCTTTGTGCTTCATGTATTTGTGACAAGTTCTTGTTATACTGATGAGAAATGAAGAGAACTGTTTAATTAAAAAAAAATTTATTGTAGTGGCAATTTAAGCAGTAAACAGTCATGTCTTCACACAGAAATGAATCCATAGAATATTAAAATATGAAAATGAAATGGTTAGAAATATGTTAGCGTTGATCTACCTGTTTTAACAATAAATAAATAAACTAGTTCAACATGCTGACAGTGAACAATCTGTTACTGTCCAAGTTGATAACTTGAGAGTTTTGAAATGTTTGATTCTTGTTGTATTTATGAGACAGTATTTTGACTGATAAATGCACTGTCATCTTTAAGGGAGTTCCCTACAAGAGTTGCAAACCAAGAAACATATCTCTTTTGTCTTCGTGTCATGGTTAGTGCCACTTCATTGTCTACATGCTGTAGATTTTTTTTCACAACCTTTATCAGTAATCTCTTAAAGTTTTACACACCCACCAGATTCAAGCCAAGGTCCTTATTACATTCTCATTTGGTACTTGAAGTATACATGTACATTTCATAACAAAAATCCAAGGAAGGTTTGACACTAAATTTATTAGATTGTCATAAAGAGGAATGTTTAAAACTGACCGATATTTTGATGAAAATGTCACAATTTACAGTAAAATGATGACTTGTACAACATTCATACTGATGTGAATGATCCTCAATAATATTATTATTATAGAGCTATAATAGAAACATGCACAGCATAGAGCAAGTTTCAATCGAGTGTCGTAAAACCAAAACCAAAGTATTATTACTTTGCCCATTCAAAAAGAACGGAGACAATCCAGTAAAGCAATCAAAACTCGAAGTAATTACACGAAGCCGACACAAAGCACGGGAAAATGTGCATGCGTGAGCCACGATTGGTTTAACTTCTGATTGGTTGAAAAAGTGGTGCGACAACTTTGAACCAATCACTGAGTGAAGTAATGCAAAACCAAAGTAATTTGCTAATTATTACTTTCGACACTCAATAATTGAGTGTCGAAAGTAACCGCTCTAGCAATTAAATTCTTATTACTGCAGGTCAAAGAGTGCATTATCAGGAATGTCACTGTGATTGGGTGCCTGAGAAAATGCTGTGCTCCAAGGAAGATCCTTTGTTGACAATACTAGCTTTGCCAAAGATTTTCAACTTTGTCAAAGTCCACATTTTGACTTCCCAGATGGTTTTTTTCCCACTTTTTGTCTAAACCTGAATCCAAGCGATTAATGAAATGCCTGGCATTTAGAAAGCATCTTGAAAGAATAACGATCACATTTTATTGCTCGGTCGAGTATTCGTAGATTCAGAAATATTCAGTTAATTTGTTTTTTTTTTAATGCTCTTTTCCGCAGGTTGGCCTAATAATACTTTATGATCATGTTCATCCAGTAGGAGCATTTGTGAAAAACTCAACTATAGATGTAAGTTCTGAAACAATGTGGAAGACACGAAAATTTGGTTTTATGGAAAGTGTCAATAGAGATAAAATTACCACTGCAAAAAGGTTGAATGGCTGATGTTTCAAGTGTTAGCCCTTTGTCACAACACATCGATGAAGTACTGAATTTCAAAACAACAGCCATTTAATCTTTTCATGGTGGTAATTTCATCTTTATCAACTTTGATTGATGAACCAAATTTTTGAGTTTTACTCCAATGATGCAAAATCAGAGTTTTTTTAGAAATGTACCCCTTCAAAATACAAGATAGTGTGAAAGATTCATCAGCCCTTTCACGGGAACACATGAGCTCAACAAGTTTACCTGCTCCCAACGGTGTGGCTTCATAGCTCAGTTGGTAGAGGAGGAGGCTACTATAGCTGCGTAAACCACGCTGAGACACATGGCCTAACGTAATGAAGTTGAATAACGTTGAAGTTGGTAACAGGGATTCCCTGCAGTACATTTTACCAACAACTATTTTTTTAACAGTTTTGTTTACCCTACTCTTTCTTCCCCCACCCCCCCTCCCCCTCCTTCCTCCCGAGGACCATCTCAGTGGAATGGAGCTATGTGCTATGTGCCTCTTTGAAGCTCTTGTGTATAGGATTGGCAAATGTAACATTTCCTCATTCAATTTTGGTTTCACATAGCGGTGATCACAAACGGGTCTTTGATCGGTTATCTGCCATGCAGTCACTGTGAGGGTTTTTGAACCCTTGTTGCTGGTATGGATTTGCTTTACTTAAGGACTCTGAGCATGGCTGAAAAGGATCCTACTCAATCAGATTCTGCTGGAGAATTCCACAAAGATTATAAAATGGACTCCTCTAGCCCGTATGGTTGTTCTGGGCAGCCAGTACTCTGTTTAATTTTAATTAAATTTTCCTACTTTGTTTGTTAATATTTATGTAATACAAGTATGAATGAAAGTTTCTGTTGTTGTTGATGTTGATGATGACTTCAGTTTTTGATCTTTCAGATAAAAGCATCCATAAAAGTGTTAAGAGATCAACCTCAGGGTTCAGTAGATGGACTTCTTAATGCATTAAGGTAATGTCTTTAAAAAAATCCCAGCTGTTACAACCAAAGTGAAAAAGATTCAGGCAGTTGTTTTTGGTTTTACTGTAAGTAATATCTTGTTTTATTATATTTTCAACCTCGGTTAATGCATTTCTCATGCTCTGATTGGTTCAGTCAATTTCGTTTATCAGCTCATATACCTTAGTTTGACCTTATATGGCAATCAATTATTGCACTAAGCATTGCTAAGCTAATTTTTTTTTTTCGCTGCAAAGCAAAATTTCTCACTGAATAAAGCAAAAAACACCTTTTTGTGGAAAGTTTGGATCAATTCCAATGTTTAGAAGTATGTGAAAGGCAAAAGATGTTTTTGTGATGAGCCTGCGTCTTTCTGACCCCAAGGTATTACACAACATCACGTCTTCATCAAGTTTTCTCCGTTTTCGCTTGTATTTCGTACTTCCAAACTTTTGGAGTTTAAGGAATTTAATAAAATTATTCTATTAGCGCTTGTTGAATATGAGACTGGTTATAGCCAACTTGGCGCTGTGTGCTTCGTTGGCTATTTACCATCTCATATCCAACGCTCTCTCATGGAATAATTTTTAAGTATTATCACCAATAAATTGGCTAAGGTTTAGTCCTGAATGGGGGCAACCTTCCCCTTCCTTATTACAGAAAAGTGCTCCAAACCATGTTCTTAAAGGAAAGTGAATTTTCTCTCCTTACAGGTACAGCACAAAACACTTAAATGATGAAACAACACCAAAGAATATCAAAGGTCTTCTTGTGTAAGACATCTTTGGTTTTTACAATGGCCTGCACTTCACTGATCAACCCTGCTGGAAAAAAAACTTCAATAAATTTATTCTCACAGGAATGGTAGATAATTTGGGGATAACACTCAGAAATGGCAGTGAATTTTGTTCATTGAGTTACAGTGAAAACTAGTTCTGCGTATTTCTTTCTAGTAACTTCCTGGAATACTTAGAGTCGTAGATACGATTTTTGGAGCAAAAAGATCTGTATAAACTTTATGGCAAAGCTGTTTAAACTGTGAAGTTCGAATCAGCTGTTTCATTTACGACTGCTGTTAATAACTGAAGCCCACGAAAATTATAATTATTGTCCAATATCCCACCTTGCGATGGGATGATTTCAATGCACTTTTATAGCTTCTGATTGTAATATTATTGATCATCTGTGGCCACAGTAGTGATTGGTTGCAGGGAAAAAACGTTACTTTGCATTTTGAACTTTAGGGTCCACGTGTTTATAAAAGAAACAATAGTCATTTACATTAATATTATTGTGACAGACTAGTAAAATGAAAATGTGGTATTGTTGTCATTGTGCTAAATAAAGGAATTTTAACAAAAAGGAAACAAAATGTTGTACCCAATTCAAATCTCTCAGGGTTGAGATTTCATTCTTTGTGTATTTCATTTGCATGATAATGTAGTATTCACATTTAAATGATATGGAAATACTTGGAGCAAAACGTTTTATTCCCAAAGGATTTGAATTGGGTACAACATGAGTTAGCCGAATTGGTCTATGATGCAGTACTTTACACAGAAAATCTTCTTTCGTTGATTTGAAGTTGTTTGTGCAAGTAACAGGGCATACATGTATGTGTCTTTTGTTAATTCTGGTATTTGCACTTGGGTGTAGTTTTTAATTGTCTTGCATTTGGTATTTTTCAGCATTATTGTGATCCTCTTCCCTTTTTAGAAAAATTCTAGCAGTAAGTCTGATGAGGATTACAACGGCTTTATGCTTTCAAATATTGCCATTTTGGCCATTTATTATTTTTTTGATAAATCACCTTTTCTCTGTGGAATCTCTGTGGATTAGAAAAGTAATGTGGATTTGATTTTGTTCCATAGGACAGTTTGTTTATAATTTTTGCCTCATCAGTATGTGCCCATAATTATTGTCAACTGGCCAGTTGATCACCCCTGAATAGAAGACTTTATATTTATTCATCTACAAATATTTCAGCTACCCTGCGAACAGAGACTTTCTTATAACTTCTCCTGGAGCGAGAGAAGGCTTAAGGAAGGCTACGTTTTGCTGATTTTCCACACCTTGTCTTGAAATTGTACTGATAACTAAGTTTCACGTGTATTTTTACTTTTGAATAAACTGTGTGTCAGGAATTCTTTCCCGTAAGCTAGAAACTGATGTGGGACACGAAGTGGGCCTTGTTCTCCAATCTTAAGAAAAAAGAACAATTCCAATGGCACCCAGAGTAACACACAACTCTTTCTATAGAGAAAACGAAATTATGTAAACAACTGGGTTCCAATGGCGTGCTTTTCCAGTGAGCCAGTTACTTATTGTCTAATTGTGACTCAAAGGTGACTGGAGCAGGGTAACGCCATAACGTCTTGTTGTCATGGAGATCAGTGTGATAAACTTCACTTACGCTGTCCTTTTAATCGACAGCAATGTGGAAAACTACTGAAGACGTAATATAAGTCAGTTCTTAAGATTTATCTCTGACCCATCCAACAAAATGGTCAAATTTTGAACCTCATTTATGATGAACGCGAAATCCTTAGTCAGCTTGAATGAGATCAAGACTGGGTATAAGTTATGCGAGGCATTGTGAATTTTACTTCTTTATTTTTTGTACAGACTGGCAGGGTTTTTCATCATTTAAGTCGAGATCTCTTACGTTTAGGGTGCATGAAATCAATTATTCCAAGGAGCTGTTTTCGTTGACAGAGGAGGATATTTGCACCAGGAAGATCTTGACACAAATCATCCTTGGACCCAGTTTTATTCAGTTTACATGCAAGAAAGATATACATGGTTCTTGTGCAAGGACCTCACTTTCATACACATTTGGAAGAGAAAATAGGTCAAAATAGCAAAGTCCAGTGCGAAGAGTTTCCAGTTGTGTAGCAGCTCTCGTAACCAGCTATTAGGGCGACGGCTACGAGAACGCCACATAACAATAGTTTTAGGCCCCGTCCACACGTATCCGGATATTTTTGAATCAGCAACTTTTTCTTCCCGGATTCAAAAATATTTCCATCCACACGTAGCGTATTCAAATCGAATTTGCCGGTCCGCACGCATTCGAAACGTACCCGGATTCACTCTAGTGCTCCTCAAGGAAACAAAGGTAACAGAGCATGCGCCATGAAGCCCTCGGCCATCTTGAGAATATATTTCACGGTAAGGAACTGGTCATCACTTTTTTCCGTCCCTCAAACTGACATTTCCTTTTTTATTCAACTTATACGATGTACAGTCTACTTTAGACTTCAAATCTACTTTAACGAAACAAAGATTTTAAACAAGCTGAGAAGATTCACAATAGGCGAGGCAAAGAGTTGCACCCGGATCGATGGCTTCACCTTGCAGTTTCCGATATCCACTAGACTAACGAGACAACCTTCCGGAAAGTCTAATTTTTTAGAGTATTGAACTGAGCTCTATCTTGTTACGTTATCGGGATTAAAAAACATCCGAATTTGGCGTC
>OX421449.1:52834228-52851728 GCA_949126865.1 Montipora capitata
TGAAATCCTGTGCAAGAAGCATTTAAAACGATTTCATTGAGATTTCAACAGAAAAAGGCCAGGCACTGTTTCGAGGGGGAATCTTTTGTACCAGCGCTCATTGAAGAATAGTTAACTTTGATTGTGTCTCTGATTATCCAAAGTAACTGCTTTATTTTTCTTGTTTATAAAATGAAGAAGATTCAGACCTTTCTCTAAAAGGAAAAAAATGAGAGGACAACGCCATCATTATGAACATAATTTGTAACAACAAAGGAAAGCTGTGACTAAAAAGTGATTCTTTCATGCATCAATATAACACAAGTATTAATTCAGGCAGCCGTGAAATAAGAACCTTATTGGATCATTAAAGAATGTGCTCACTTATTTCAAGCAGTGCCAGACGGAAAGGCTGGACTGATTAAGTGCAAGATTGAAAACTAACGGGTTAACTGCTGCAAGGGCGGGCACCGGTAGTGCCTTGGGATTAAATAGCATGAAACACTTGAACTACTACACAGTAATTTCAATAGAAATATAGCGATCTATGGATTAGCTGCAATATACAGTTATCTCAGATATTAACTTTCAGACGCAATTTTCTGGTACACTCACGCAAACCAAAATTTGTTTTCCAGTAAGTCCTGTCCTGAATTCGCAAAAAACTGTTAAAAATATTTCGCTTTTCTTTCTTTTGGCTGTCAAAAGGATACATGTAGCCCTCAAAAGTATCGGTCTAACAGGTCATATATGATTTTTTCTTTACGGGGCCAGAACTAATGCAATAACTTATTGTAATGTGTAGAATTAAAGCGAAGTGTTGATTCATTTTGCTGATGGTAGTTATAACAGTTGGCGGTAACAGAACGTCGTTCCTAATTTCTCCATATTAACAGAGTTTTCTATCCGGTTCGTCGAACACAGTGGCAGGCGTAACTTGAAGGCGCGCGGGATCTCGTCTGGTGTCGGCGTTTCAGCGTTAACGCATGTCTGGCGGGAATGACACCCCCATCCCACCCCCGACGTTACTTAAAGTGTAGCGTATTTTAAGGTTAATCAGTGAAGCGCGGAATATCCCTGTATAGATATAATTGTCCATAAGATAAATATATAGAATTTTATGGCAGATTACCTGATTACAGTGGTTTCGATATTAGACTTTTGTCTTTGTTAATATGTAAAAAGAATTACAAAGCGAGTGACGCAATAGGAGGTAGCCATGATCAACCTAAGATTATCTGATAACAACGGGTGATGCAAAGAGCATTCGGATCTTCAAGTATGGTGCTCTCTTCTTCCGCTGATTAAAATTCCCACTCGAATCCATGAAGAGGTTTCAATTCAATTCGCCGTTCTTGGAAAGTTATGCTCGATTAACTGTCTTATCTGCGTGTGGTAGGAAAGCACACTTGAACAGTTTTCTTTTGAAGACGCAGAGTCTGTGACCTGTTTTTCAAACCGCTAAACATTTCGGCATCTCTAACCAGTCTTTTGAGTTTTTCCTAGGGGGGCCTCTTCACAAAGATTGCCGACACGAAAGCAAAATCTTCATGAGACTTTTTAGGAACAATTCGCTGATATAATCAGTCGAGATATCATCCATCATGTTACTCATTAGTGACGATTGGTTGACGAAGAATGCCATCGCTTTCAAGTGATGGTAAATACGAATTGCTCCGGCAGGAGACGCAGAGGTCAAGTTTTGATAAGGAGCCGGTCGAAACTGTACTTGCACGCAACGAAAAAATGTGTTTTAGCGGAGGCAAATTTTAGAATTAGAAAATGTTCCCAATGATTCTCCTCGCGGAAAAGGCATTTCTGGGACGTTAGTCCAGCAGAGTGGCTTGTAAATGGTGGAGATAATTTTTTGATTTATGACATGTTCATTGAAGTGCAATGAAGTGGGGCTATTCTTGTGCAATACATATCATTCCAAGCTGGCTATGGTTGACAGCAAGGATTGTTTAACGAAAACAAGAAATTTATCACTGCTATGAAGTATTTATGCAAGAAACTTAGACGGAATAGGAAACGGAAATTCTAAATACGGTAGACGCAAATGCCTGAAGTCACCGTGTTGTTATTTTGTGATAAAATTATCAAGCTGTTTATCCCGATGTGAAAATCTCTTCATCAACTGAATCTTCATTAGCTCTGTTAATCGAAGTTCCTATTGTGTGTTCGTTTGCCCGCGGTTGGGAGTTTGTGTACAAACGAGAGCTTTTTGCAACAAGAAATTAATCTGCATTTCCTGCGTGCAGTCAAAAGATTTCCCACTTCCTTTTAACATTCAAAATTGGACAAAAACCACACAAGAGAGTTCCTTGTTTAATACATAAGACTATGTTTTATTTGTTTCTCTGTAAAATTAATTCTTGGTTAAGCTCATATTTCCAGTCCACACAAGCTTTCAGAGGAAAAAACATATCCGTTTTATACAAAAGCATATTGAAGTTACATTTTAATACCGTGAAGCGGGAAATGAGAACATGTGCAGTTGAATTTCGTTTAGATGTTTGAGAATTTATCCAGTTCTTACATTTTGAAAAGGAGTTCCACAAGTTTTAAGTTTTTTATAAAAGGTTTTTTAAGTGTTAAGTTTTTATAATAACAACCTTGAATAAACATCTTCTTTCGTTTAAGTACACAGCAATAACACATATGTAAACGTTTCATTGTTGCATTAATAATGACACTGTATAATTTTAGGTGATTTTAAAGTAAAAGGATGCTAAGAGAACAATGGTTTTGATCACAGTATATTTTTTTACCGGATAGAGAATCTTGTTTCCCAGATATTACAGAGCATATATGGGTTAGCAATGGTGAAAAGCAGTATTTAGGAAGACTAAGCTTTGAATAAGATCACAGCCTCGAATGATTCGGAAAGCTTTTAGCAGACCGATAATTGCATGCAACGGGAAACTTCTGTCATGGGCGGTTTCAGTCTTTTTTGTTGACGATTGAAGTGTAAATACGAACAAGAGCTTATCACCACATCCCACCGCTGGGTGGGCTGTTCAAAGTCCAGTAAACCACAGCAACTTATGTGTGCAACACTTACGTCACTCTCAATCGTTGCTTCAACTGACGCGGGGCCGGTGTAATTTTGGTTTCGTATGTTTGTTGAGATGATATCTTCTGAATTCTTTCCTCTGACCTTCTTGAACTTTTCTTTTCTATCACTTAAAAACGGCGCAAATTGACCTTTCGATGGAGTTCAGTTTATCTGTCACACATTTTCACAAGTTTCGCGGGAAACTGCTTTGGGTGGAATTTCCGGTGAACTAAAGCGAAAGAAAACGTGCGCATGCCTGGTGTTCGGCAACATTGCAAGAAGCAAAGGGGATGCGGCACAAGCAGAGCTTATTATACATGGAAGACTGCAAAAGTGATTCAGGAAACAATCTCTTAAATCCAGTTTACACCTATTGTTTTTTGTGCCTAATCTTCTTGTAATTGCAATGACCTGTGCCATCCGAAAAAGAAATACAGAAACTCGGTGGATGTATTGAACTGACCATTTTTTGTGTGTGAAAAGTATGGTTGCTGTTAATATTCACCCCAAGAGATATGTTTTCGACCAGGTATATTCAATGCAAAGTTATAGCTCGGTTTTTCGAAACGGTTTGTTTATTCAAGCTAACAACTCATCTCTGCTAAATTTGTTCTGATAGTAACTCTTAATAGAAATACCTGGAATTCCAAATAAGCAGTCTGCACACGGGCGTAAATAGGTTTTTGCGGTTGCAAGAATAAGTTTCTGTAAAATATGAGAAAAAAAAATGTCCAAATGTGTAAATCTCTTACATAAATTGAAAAGAATTTTCAATGAAATCTTGATAAGCGCCTCGCAATCAAACGCAGGCTGTTAAGCGTCTTAAGGGATATTTTTACTATTTCTGGCATTGTTCTGCAAAGTTTTTTTGCCATTAAAAATCTTCCACATAAAGACAACCATTCTGAAAAAGGCTAATGCCCATTGTTTACGTTTGCCCAGGGGAGGCTATCTGTCCATTACACAAAAGACACAACATTGACCTCCAGTCAACTTAACTGAAATCCTGGAAGATACATTTGAAGCTGGGTAAACCTGTTTGTCTAACAGCAGCAAATGAGGTTCAGTAATTTGGAAAGCGGAACAAATATTTTCAAAACAGCACATTGCAAAACATTGTAACTCACGCATGCAGCATTCTTTGGCATTAGTTATCACGTGTAGACACGATGTTGTTATGGCAACACTAATTAGCTACGGTTTCTGATTGGTCTAACTTGTTGGTAATGTATTCATTGGAAGGTTCGCAGGAGAATTGAAATTTGCTTCTTCGCGTACGCCCCGTCCTTTTCTTCAGCCGCAGAAATTCGGGCTAGTTGCTGTAGGAATACCTCCAGAGGAAGCCTACAGGCGCTTGAACTGCAGAATTGCAGTCTCCCTGAATTTCATCAGGTAAAGTGGCGAATAGAGCCTTTGATTGAGGCTTTAAATTTTTGAGCTGTGTCAGGACGCGTATTTCATTCATTCAATACTTCGTCAGCATTTTACTAAAAATGTAATTACCGATTTAAATGGCTCGCGGCGAAAATGAGAAAATCATGTTACCCACTTTATAACAAGCAAACATATAGAATCGTCAACAATATTTGGCGAAAAAAGAGACTAAACAACTCTTGAAATCGTTGACTCCTGAGCCGAAAATCGGTTTCGTAGTAAGTTCAAGTTATAGTTGTGAGCTCATTTCCGTTCATTTTATTGCAGAATGGCTGTTCAAGTCGAATGCTTTTGCAAATCATTTGCTCTGGAAAACGACTCGGAGGCTACGTACTTCTTTCATTTGGAGAAAGACGAAGTGGAAAGCGAAGCATACGGCATAGCACCAGTCCCAACACATGATATTTGGAAAAAGTTCGAACTTCTTCCAACTCCTCCCCGATCTCCATCCCGATCACCGCGACATTCTCCAGTCGGCTTCGCGGACACTTTGCAGATTGTGTCAGAAAATTTGGATAACTGTTCAGCTGCACATTTAGCCACGGTTGAAATTTCTCTGAGCAGTTTAAAGTCGAAGCTCATTCAAGACTGTATGTGGAATGCTTCTAACTATGAAAAAAAGTCGTCGGAGTTGAGAGTTATGCCAACACCAAATGCTGAAGACCTTTTCGAGACACCTTGTTCAACTCCACCTCCCGTCGAATATGTCAGTTCTGATTGTGTGGATCCTTCAACAGTGTTTCCCTATCCAGTCAACGAATCACATCAGAACTTGTGTGTAACTCATTCTTCGAGCGATTCAGGTGAGATACTCGTTCCATGTTCAATTTTAAATTGCACACAAATATTTTCCGAAAACAATGGTTTCCTGAGTTCATTTATAGATAATCGGTAAGCTTAAATTTTGTAGAACTTTGTAATTTTTAAAGTATCCTATATTAGCTGCTTATACTCTTATTTGCTTTTGAATGTAGAAGAGGAAATAGACGTAGTGAGCATTGAGAAACCGAAACGAAAGCGCCCTCCGCAAGTCACGGACGAGCCACCTACAAAACGTTTAAAACCAGTAGCTGTGAGACCGAAAGCTGTTGTATCGGCCCAAAGTCCCTCGAAAGAAAGTAAAAAAGATCTTAAACGGCAAAATAGTACAACGTCTGATGAGGATGGCGAAACAAGTAAAAGAGCAACTCACAATGTTCTAGAACGGAAACGAAGGAATGATCTCAAGACCAGCTTTCACGTTTTGCGAGAAGAAGTTCCCGAACTTAAAGACAACGAACGAGCTGCAAAAGTCACCATCTTGCGGAAAGCAAAAGATTGTGTAGATAAACTGAAAAAGGACGAAACAAGGTTACTCGCGGAACTAAACAAAGAACAGCGGAGGAACGAAGAACTTTTAGACCGTTTATATGCTCTCGGACAACCAAAGCGAAAATAAGTTGGTTTGCACTAATACATCGCTTTGTTTGACTCGTCTACAACTCGAAAGCTCCGAGATTAGGATTGTATATAAATTTGTTTAAATATCAACCGTAAAATGATTTCTTTAATTTTTTCCGAAGAAAGTAGGTTCCAGTATTGGCTTTGATAGTGTGTGGTTGCCAATTTTCGTTGTTTGCTTGCTTGCTTCTGGTGTGTAAAAATTGAATTCATTCAAAGTGAAGATGATACATTTTTGCGTTGTCTCAACGCGAGGTAATTCTCGGTCGCCAAATAATGAAAGAAGGTACGATTCTTCCTCCTTGTAAGTGATACCTGCCCAAAGATTATTAGTTTTTGCTTGACACGATCTATTTTTGACAGGATCGTTTAATGAATGGATATATATTTGCATATAATGCACGAATGCGCGGGAAAAATCGGATAGATTTCCATAAATTAACGTCATGCTTGTAGAGTTTGATAATCCAGAGAAACTTAAGTTTTGCTTTAATACTAACAGAGAAAGGGGCGTTAGGCATGTTATGCTGATAAAGATTTAAAAGAGTTCTGAATACTGTTTTTACTGTGTAAAACACTGGTTGGCCGTATTCGGCTTTTGCTGATATTTGAACAAATTAAGTTTAGAAATTTGATATACACCGTTTCGGAAATAAGACTTCGATATTGTAGAGTATTGTTTGTACTTGATTATAGTGGAAACCCTTTTGCGATAGATGGTCATAGATGTTTCTCGCCAACTAGCCTGTGGTATTTTATACATTGTTCAGGTTTATGTGATTTTATAACGCAAGGTTAACCAGCGTTCATTTCTGTAACATATTTGAGAGTTGACTCGCTTTTGATGCATGGAAAGAAATTGTGTAAACATTTCTTCGCTTGGCAAGCAAACAAATATTAAAAGCTCGGGAGTTTAGAATTGTTACATGTAAATGCCGTTTTGTAAACTGAATTGAATTCCACAGACGCCACTCCGTGTTTAACAAAGCGAACCATGTTGTGCTCTTAGAGTGGGGTACCAAGGTTTAATATAAACGCGTCTCGCAAATGTCATCGTTGGAAAACTTTTTCCCTAACATTTTCTTAGCAGCCGAGCGGGTATTTTTGTAATGATACAGCCGTTCACAAACCCGGGAGCAACAATCATTTAATGTTTCTGAGAAGTAGTTATTGAATGTCTAAGATGGAGTCGCCTCGAGATTTCTTATTGTACCTCATCGAAACTGATAAGAAATGTGGGGGATAAGGCGCAATTTTTTAGCTCAAGATCGTGGATGCAATCTACGTGAAAATATTTTAATCGAAGTGACAGCGATACAAAATAAGGTCAAATTGTTGGGTCAAGTACGAATGGGGAATGAGATAATTATCCGCTTTCAAACAGTCCGTGGGAAAAGAACGACAGATGATCTAGGAAATGTGAACGCATTCCTTTACACTGACTTATTTCCGGTTTTCTAAGAATATCCCTTATCAATGACGTTGTCTCTACTGTATTTAGATACAGTTGGTTTATGGAGGTTTACATTTTCCGCGCGATCTGTACGTAGTTTTGATTTTTCTTTGATCCTCTCCAAATTATTCACCTGGGTTTCCGGGTATTGTCAAGGGCTGAAAGATCTCTTTCACCATTACAAGAAATTGATTTCTCCTACAATGGATGTATTGGACTGCAGGTCAACAGGAAAAAAAAAGGACGCGAGGATCATGGGTGGTATTTTTTTTCCGCTGTGGCTAAAACGTTGCTTGTTTACGGTTGGCTTTCAATTACAGCATTATTATTATGTGGAAAATCGATCGTCCTGTTGCAAATATCAAAAGGACAACCATTGTTCTTGTTTCACAAAGTGAAAGTGTCCACGAAAAGCCAAAAGTTTGTGATGACGGCATAGTTTGTGTGACATGTAACGCAGTCTTTCATTCATTAATGTAGTGTATTTCTTCCATTTTTTTTCAAATCGAGAAATAAGTGACACTAAAAGTTTTCTTCCAATGGAAATTCATTTGATGCCTTTTTTTTTCTCAATCCGCTTTTTGGTGATGAATGCGCTTTTGTGCTGGCCTACTTGCCAGTATGGAACTAATTTAACAGGAAGCGCTGAAACCGCAAACGCGTTTGGGAAGATTGTGGACAGCCACGCTTCATGTGGTTCTTTGTTTTAACTCGCATTTTCCAGAAACCGAAGCCGAAATAAGACGCCATTGCAAATGATGTGTTTCTCACTACCCAGCAGTGCGCAATCATCAAAAGAAAAAGGGATCAAAACTGAATTTCCTTCATCATCCATTGAACATTTAAATTATTTTGATGGCATGTTGATTAAATACAGCTAAAATACCTTAGTAGCGTGTACATTGTTATCATGGGTGCAATCTCTCATAGTTTGAAGGGGGTACGTAGCCAATTTCTTTTCTTTTTTGTCATGGAGTCATTCATTTTATATTGCGATGAACGCTACCGCCATATCGGTTTTAGTGACTCCTTCGATGCATTAAATTATTATTTTCCCATTGGCTTAAAATAGACGTTGAGAAAAAGCTTGATGCACGATAAAACGTAGTTATTCGGTAAATATTGTTTCTTACTTTCCAGGGGAGCTGATTACTCTAAGGGCGTATCAAGGCCGCAAATACCGCCTCGCATCCCACCATGCAAAGGTCTAAGTTGCGCATGTCATTACAGCTGTTTTGAGGCTCAGCAAAAATCTTATCGTAGTTCGACGTAGTCAGGAAGGTTGCGAATCACGAACGTCCGACCCTTCTGCGCATTCTTAGAAATTGCAAAGACTACATTAGACTTGCCACAAGTCGACCTTACGAAAATCCTAGGATTTTTCGGACGCGAAGCGATGTCACGAGAGGTCGACTTGTCTGGCTTGCAAAGTTTACATTTGCGTTTCGCGCCAAAAAGGGGATGACGTCATTCGCAAGGCGCAATCCGACGAAAACAGTTTATTTCTCCGAAGTCGATAGAGGAATTTTGTTTACTTTGTGGTGAAGAAGTCGACGAAATAAAACGGAAGCTCATTTCAATCTCGAGTCGCCGCTTGGAAAGGAAATCTCCAGTAATACTTTTTGGACCAACACTTTGGGCCTTACTTGTGCTGATAGAACCGTCAAACGAACCACTAGTTCGGAAGATTAACGAGTAAGGGAAAGCTTCGAATCGTTAGAAAGTCAATTGATTTCACTCATGAAAGATCAGATAGGCTTCAGGTGTTGGAGACGTCTGCTACGAGCCTAGGCCGGCACTTATCTCCGGTTTCTATAGCATGAAGCGACTAGGAGTATTTCTACTTCCCCCTGGATGGGATGCCAGTCTATCGCAGGGTTACCCCCAGCATTAGATTCGCCGATACCCATTTATACACCTGGGTGGAGAGAGGCAACGTGAAAGTAAAGTGTCTTGCCCAAGAACACAACACAATGTCCCTGGCCAGGACCCGAACTCGGACCACTCGATAAGGAGTCGAGCGCACTAACCATAAGGCCACCGCGCCTCCCACTGGAGACGTGCTAGACCGGGATTAAAAGACATACTACACCGGGAATAGAAGTAGAGATACATCTTGGTGAAACTTACATTTAGCAAGGACTCTCATCGATGAAGACACGTTTTAAAAATATTTTGTTTCAGTCGACGAAAAAAGTGTCAATAGTTGTTGAGAATCGCCTCGGGACTTCCAGACACCAGTTTATACTTAAGATTTAAGTCCTCCAACTGTTGCTTTGTCTCCTACATATGACGCTCTAAAGGCCGGGACAATTGAGGCCGGAGACTAGATCTTTCACGAGTGAAATCAGTGGGATAGCATTGCAAAATTATCCTCTCCAAGTAAACGATCAAAATGGTACTGGGCTAGCTCAAAGGTCCGACTTTTCCCAGCTCCGAGTGGTGCAGACACAAACAAATCTCTGCAAGACAGATATGCTTGAATTGTTTTCTTCCGATAGTCGCGTAGCTTACGAGAGCAAAACCGAAAAAACCGGATGCTCTCGCGCAATTTGGAATATCCTGTAGCTTCATCCATCACTTGTGTTGAAAGTTACGCTTCACTGGGTATGGCAAATTTTGATTGACAACACTATCCCCTGGGGTCCACAAGGCCTACACATTACACCCTACTCTGATTGGTCTAGCTCAGCAACCCGTATTTGGGTCGCTAAAATTGGCGCCAATCAAGTATGAAACGCCCTTCATCCCGCTCACCATCTACATGAGGCGAAGGACTCTGGCCACTTGCAAGGCAGGAAGTCCCCAAATCATGGACCTCTGGCTGTTCTACGCACGCTCAGGAATTTGAAACAACAGTGGTTGTCAACGGTTATAAAAATGGACCTCCACTACGACTGCGCATAAATTGAAAGTGGCCAGAGTTCGTGTTCTTGGTGCTGACCAACAGAAAAGCGGACTCTGGGGACGAGATTGGAACATTGTGTGATACTGTGTACGTAGTTATATTTCATTCGAGTGGCGTGCTTGTTAGGCAGTCCCCCCGTTTTTTTTTTCCGTTTACCGTGGAATGCGTTTTCTCCTTCTGGGTCAGTCTGATCGGAGTAAAAATATCCGAAGACAATTAGAAGTAGTCTTCAAAGACCCAGTTTCAAGCTCTAGTGGCAGGGAGCAGAAACGGGTAGAAAGTTAGTGTTTAATACTGCATATTTTCTTCTCAAGCGAACAGAAAGCCTCTCCTGTAAACGTGGAAGAGTGTCATGTCACCCGCAGCCGTTTTTAGTGTCATCACGTAATGCTCGTGGGGAGGGGCGTTGCGTGACGACTCCAAAAGCGGCTTTGGGGAGACTAGCTCTTGTGGGTAGTGCACTGTAATTGCAATACCCATATTTATTATCATCGGGGCTGTCTAAGTGAGTGAGTGAGTGTAAAATTGTAGGCCTGCAGCGCGTGCATGAATTACGAATTTTAATGCAAGATTTTTCTCGAATTTCGACAATTGATGTCCATCGCTATTCCTCGTCCGGGGGATTTTGCGACGGTCTCCCATCCACGTACTTAATTTTAGTGGATACTCTTGCATCGATTTATACGTAATCGGTTATGTAAATGCTAACGCGAAAACGACAGCAACATTGGACAACAAAATAAATCATGGAAAATAAAATATTAAAAAAGAAAGGGATAATCAGGCCTCACAGGCTTTGCGGTCGACAGTAAATAGGGAGACAAAAGTGGATCGCCTTGAGTCAATCGCGCAATCGAGAGAAAATACGATGAACTCAACAAGAGCACGGACTGCTAGCAATCTTATTGTGTGAGCCAGCATTATATAGAATGCTAGCAGTCCGTTTTTCTTTCGTTTGTCCGTCGGATGAACAGGAACGGCGAGAAGGATTGAGGAAAGACGAGATCAGTTGTCCTATTCCCTTCACTCCACTTTTTGTATACTCGACGGAATTGCAGTCTGGCTCCAAGTCATTTATGCCGTTCTGCTCCGCAATTAGGGAGCTTACGAAACGAGGACGACGACGGCTACGAGGACTTCATTTAAAAATACAAGTTCGCGTTATTTATATCACTACGAAACTATTTTATGTCGTTTCGCGTTAAAAATGTGTAGTAACTGTCGAGGAATTAAACTGGTATGACTCGGTTGGAAGCGTAGAGAGAGAGAACTGAAAATTCATCGTCATGTGCTAACGTCCTCTACAGAACCTTGAATTTGGTCATTTCACGTCGTCATTTAGGAGATGACGGCTAAGAAATGTACCAAAATGTAAAACGCAAGTGCAGAGCGTGCAGAGTCATTGATTTTTGCTCAATAAAGCTATATTGTTTCGTAGCGTCGTCGTTCCCGTCGGCGTCGTCGTTTTGTAAGCTCCCTGTTAGGGAGCAGCAACGACAACGGCGACGTTAAGGAGAACGTCATGTCAAATATAAATTCGCGTAATTTTAATAGACCTTTTCGGCTTGTACATTTTGTTTTCCCAATACAGATCACGTGATAATACTCAGGAGGTTTGGTCTTTTGTTTTGTTCATTAAAAAGAGTGCATGCAGGCATATTCATGCTTGCATGCCCTCATTTTAATGAACAAAACAAAAGACCAAACCTCCTGAGTATTATCACGTGGTCTGTATTGGGAAAACAAAATGTACAAGCCGAAAAGGTCTATTGCTACGTGACTATTTCAACCTTTTTAATATGACAAGGGTGTGGTAGTTCCTCGAAGATGACACTCGTTGGAACGGCACTTAATTTAGGGGAGAAAATGAAAATTTATTCTCAAATGCTGACGTTCTTCATAAAACTTCAAATTTGGCTGTTTCACGTTGTTGTTTTGCAGACGGCGGCAGGGAAATGGACAAAAGGGAAAAACGCACGTGCAGGGCGTGCAAAGCTATTGTTTTTGCCACTAAATATGCAAATTTGTGACGTTCTCGTTTCTATACTGCCGGTATAGTCGGTATACGTAAAAGTTTTATTGCTCCCAAATGTTTAAGTGTTCTGATATTCTTCAGCTTCGCTCGGCTTGGAATAGAAGAATAATTATTTTAACCAATCTTGGCCAATTTTTGGGATTGACCGAGCTGGTGACGATTTAGGCAAAGCATCTGCAGCTCGTTTCTGGAAAGTGTCGAAAAGTTTCGGGTGCGGTCACAATTCCAACTGTATCTTAAAGGCATCACCCTCCACAATCATTTCGCTTGCTCTCTTGAAAACATGAGAAAACACCAGTTTTAAAACACAAGCGGAACGCAGTTTCACAAATTGCTTTTCGGGATTTGCTAGAAATCGGCCCCTGATTTGTTCTTCTCTATGGACCCGTGCCCAGTGTCCCCTCACCCTGCTGCCCAAAAACTGGACTACACGGCGTGTGTGCAAGTAGAATGGGTACTTTAAGATCTACGACGGGGTGGTCAAGGAGCACGCCAAACACCACAAATTATCATTGGTTAAAAGAGGAAAAATAAGGGTCCTGCACGTGTGGCATCCATATTTGCACATATTTTCGCGCTACTCTGCATAAGGACGACGTGAAATCACCAAATTTGAGGTTATGACGACAACGTAAGCATGCAACAGAGAATCTTTCATTCTCTATTTTCACTCCGAAACCGCTCGTACCAATTTATTTTTAGGATGCTTTGCCCACATTGCACGACGTGAACGAGATGGAATAATCGCGAAAAACGTACGATTATATTTTGAGGCGACGTTTTCGAGGACCTCGCCGTCATAGATCTTTAATACAGTCGTCCCTCAGGCTAATGCTTTAATTCAGGTTGGGATGGATACCTCATCCTGGGGCCGGTTGCTGGAAGCCAGGTTAGCGCCAATCCTTGGTTAAGAGTTAACAAAACCTATACGTTTCCATGGTATTTAACGCTGGTCAGCGCTAACCATGCTTCGAGCAACCCGGGCCAGGGGGCCGTTTCTCGAAATTCCCGAAACTTTACGGGCCATTTTCGGGTGTCACAATTCCTTTTGTAACTCAAGAACGGAGAGCATTTAATTCCTCAAACTTCACAGTTAATTTTCTTTTTGGTACCTTGAAAGCATGTTAAAAGATCGGCTTTCCAAAACAAGCGGTTGGCAATTTCACAGATGGCTTTTCGGGACTTTCGAGAAACGGGCCCCAGGCCGCTAGTTACCAACACAAACACCTAGAAAAATCAGTTCTCCATTAGCGATCATCTACGAACCATACTGGTCATTTCCTAGAATATTTTAGTCTTTTACGAGAGACCGCCCAAAAATGCAGTCCAGACGTTGTTTTTAGACCGTTTCGGAACCCCTCTGCGGCATTTGTTCAACAATAAGACCTCCACTTGAAGACAGTCAAAATTTATTGACCTCAAATCTACATAAACAAAGTTTTCAAAGATAATTTAGCAAAGAATAACTTAATAATAAATTTTTACAACTATCACGCATCTTGATAAAAACATATCATGAACATCTTGTTCGAACTGTTATTTTGACAATCATGGAACTGTCACTTCAACTGCATTAGAAATACTCTGTCTTCCAAGAATTGGCGCAAAAAAGAACACTCTTCATCTGTCTTTATCTTCCTTATCAGTGAAGAAATAAGAAATTTATGACACGTAACTTTTAAGAGTGTCCAAAAGTCCCCCCCCCCCCCTCTGGACAATCAACCCGAACGTGTGGAGATGATTATATCTGACTCACTAATTTTTGAGGTAATAGTTATGCTAGGCGAAATTGACGAAATTCGAAGATGCTATCGCTGATTTGTGTTCAATAATCCTAAACTGGTTTCTTGGAGTAATCATGAATTCTGTGTGGAAAATCTCAATTCTGACAGCCAATTTCCCATAGAAAAAGTCCTAAACAAAAAATATTTGACTTCCTTAACTTACTCCCGATGCTGAACAGCTTTTTCAATCGATGACGAGGCGCACATTTTCCCGCGCTCTTAGCTGGTTACACACGATCAACCAACCAAACTTCAAAGCAACTACTGCGAGTTGAACTTTGATTGGTTCATCTCACTGTTTTCGCTTGTTGCAATAATTATTGATCATACTTATTACAATGGTGTTGGTGTATCTACACCAATACTGCTTCATCATAAGGAAAAGGGCTTGAAAATACGAATTTTAAAGCTGTGGTGCCTGTTATCTTTTCTTTAGCAATAATTAATTTGCCACAAGAAAGAAAACAAAGGGTAGTTCACAGCTATTTTACCCCACAGTACTTTATCTAAAAGCCTGAAAATGTCACGCTACGTTAAAGGGACAGTCGTTTGCTAACGCATCGGCAAAATGCAGCACACGGCAGAATTTCACAGAGAATAAATTTCCTTCCAATTTTGTTTAGATTATAATTTACTGTCGTTAAACACTTGATTATTATCTCAAGGATATAATTTAATTTCGAACACTACCCATGTTAGGTTATAAGTTCACAAAATAAATAATAATTTAACTTAATGATCTCGTTTGATAACGTGCCATAGAAACTCCTAGAAAAGACTTGAATGATTAAGAAAAAGAATGATTAAGTTTCTGGTGTCCAAAAACAACAACTACAAAACAAATACAAAATATATTTGGACATCGTAAAAATCTACAGTGAAAATGCTATGGATTTATTAACAGGCTTTCAAATAACCAAACTAAACAACAAGCCACTGAAAAATCCAAAACAAAACTAATAAATATGAATTGACATTGCCTGGCAGTTTACTCTATCTAGCCATAATTTAATGTTCAGTCTACATACACCTCAATTAAATACCTTAATTCGTTTTGATTTTTGTGTCATTATAACTTCACACAGGAGGCAATAGGGCCTCTAGCTCATCTGCTGAACGGTACAGGAAGGCTGCAGATTCTCTGTACCCAGCTATCAACTGTCTAATGGCCTGTATTTCAGTGGCACTTATCTGGCATTGTGTCAGAACCTTCGGCTTGGGAAGGGTTGATCCACCATTTTCTGAAAATGAACACAACTCACAATGAGACCTAAAGCTACAAGTTCGGTTCCCAACTGGCAAGTGCCAAGGTTCATGGTTGCTGGCAGGGTTCTCAACTGAACCCATAACAACTGTCACGTGTCACTTGTAAGTGTTACGGCATTAAAATTGTCCCCATCAAGTAGATCAGTTTGTCAATCAGTTGCAGAGTTACGGCTGAAAAAAGCACAGCAACGGCTGCTAAAAATTCTAATGAGAATTAACCCTGATAGTATGCTCATTATTAAAAAGACACAAAAGGCCGTACTTTGAGGTAGTCTATACTTTGACACAGTAATAAACTTTATCTCTTAAAACACAAAAATCAGAATTCACTAGAATACTGGGTGAAAATTAACACAACCAATAGCCAACCAATAGCCATTCACTTCCACTTCATTGACCCTTGACTCATCAGATTTCCATGTCATTCGCAGCTAGAAGAAATTCAAAATCCTTTTCATTTGAAACTACTGGTCATTAACCAACCAGCTTAAACCTTGTGGAGAATACTATTATACTCAGGAGAAATCAGAATTAGCTATTTGCACATGAGGGGCATTGTTACCCACAACTGTTCAACTGCAACATTAACAGCCTCCTTGTAGGAGATAAGGAAGAAAGAAATTAATAAAATTTAACTAAACCTGTTGGCCTCTCAGTAGATCTGGTGTTACAAGCGTTTTGATGTGGTGCATGAAAGGATGATGCAGAAGATGCTGCAACAGATGCAGGAGCACTTGGGTTGCCTGTGGTATCACCATCAACTCGGCTATACCTTGCGTTTTCTGCTTCATTGGCACAGGCTGACGCCAAAATGTTCTAGCATGGAAAATCGATAAAAAATACTTACAATGAGCAAGAACAATATTGCAACACAAAACTAATGAGGCAATGGAAAGCTGTAAGGTTTACACACCCTTAACATTAACATTACAATGTTATTTCAGTGTCTATTTAGAATAAATCACTTCACTTAATTTCTTTTGGAGTTCACAAGGAAAACTACACCTATTTTCCAGTGGGGCCATACAGTAGAGGTAATATCATTTTAAGAATAAAATTTTCAGGGCTGAAGAAAGAGCCCCTGTGAGAATAAACAGCTCATTTTTTTCTACAATGATGCATGAAAATGTTCTAAGGCAGACTTACATTAACTTCAGCCATTTGAGCGGCGGACATGTTTGGGTTGGAGCTCTACAAAACAAAAACAAAAAAAAACATGAGGAACATTTCCTCTAGTATCACCTGCCATCATGAACTCTCATGTACACTGTAGTTTCTCAATGACGCACAAAGTACAAGCCTGCATGAAGGAGAGGAGCAAGTTGTAATGTTAACGAAACAAGATGATGACTCTAACTTCAAAGAGGAAGTTATAAATGTATCTTATGTGCAACAACAAAACAAGGAGGTGACAGGGTACTTCCAGGATTTCCATGCATCATGATTCTTCAAGGACCACCAACTAGTTTTTTCCTGGTGGTCTCACATTCAACTCCACCACCACCATGGCTGCTTTCTTGCATTAAGTGTCTGACGCTGTTATGTCTATTAATTTTGAATTATGTCTTTTTAACCATGGCCACACAAGCCTTACATTTGGGAGCAAGAAGACAAACAATGAAGTTTATTTAAACATGATACATGTAGGTGATTAAAGCCTCATGCTCCAGGGGTCGTGTGTCTAATTAATAATAATTATGTATTACAAAATTAATATAAATAAATAAACAGGCTATATAAATACTAAGACTTGTATGTCAATGCTCTGGGTTAAAATCCCAGGTAGTCCCAAATTTGATCCCTGCATATGTTTTGTAAATCCCCAATTAGTTGTCTCCTGTCATTTGTGATTTTTCATCATGTTATATGATTTTGTCCATAATGTTCGCTCAGTAAAAATGATTAGTACTTACAAGGCTGAAAATTTTTAAAAAGTAAAAGATCGAGCGTTTTCGGCGTTAAGCCATCTTCAGGGTAGTTTGACCGTCCACGTGATTGTGTATTTATGTCTATCAGGTAATTCTCGATGGGAAGAGTTTCGCTATGTAGCAATGAATTTGTTTGTTTAGAGCAGGTTTCCATTGTTGGATGATTGGGCCTTCAAAAATTCTGCGTTTGTGAAGTGATTGCGCTCTGCAGAGTA
>OX421449.1:52871728-52906728 GCA_949126865.1 Montipora capitata
TACGCACTTCTATCAAGAGTTGTCTACCATAACAAACGCCATCCTAGCACACAACCTGCTTCTAATAGTAGGCGACTTGAATGCAATGCTTGGACCAATGGATGTTCTGTTCACTTATAACAAGGTAACTAACAGAAATAGCAAAATTATGCTGGATTTCATGGATCAGTTTAATCTCATTGCTACAAACACGAGGTTTCAGAACTGAACAAGCAAACTATGGACACACCGTCGTCCATCTGGAGATTCTGCTCAGCTTGATTACATCCTTTCTAGGAAGAAACAGATAAACAGCATAAAGAACTCACGAGCCTACAACTCATTCCAAGGTGTTTATTCTGATCATAGAATGGTTTCCTGCAAATGCCAGATAAGTTACCGACAGCGCAAAGCCACAGTCAAAGACCCTATGAAAGGAATCAATTATTGGAGAAAAGTAGTTGCCGATGACAACCTCTGTGAATAATATGCAGCTGCAGTACATATAGGTTTGCTGCTCTTTGTGACCAACTTGAGGATTCTGATACCAGCTCTACATACGATAAGTTGATAACCTCCAACAGGGACGTGGCACTAAAGATGATCCCAAAGAGAATGAAAAAAGCACCTCCAGTGATAAAGTTTTCTCAGCCAGGTTTGAGCTGAAGACAGCAGCACAAAAACATCAATGCAAATCTACAAGAAGTAGTAAGAGAAACCTAGATGCAGCCAAAGCCGCTCTTGATGATGCATATTTCAGAAGTACTGGAAGAACAGGTTAAAAGCAAGACCTCAGAGCTCAATAGCTTACATCATGAAAACAAGCATGCTGCTGCCTGGGCGATTCTGCAAGATATTATCGGTAAAAAAGCAACGCGTATTAAAGGTGACACAAAAGAACAGCGCCTGGATTCCTGGTTTCATCATTTCAGTTCTCTACTTGGTAAACCAGATAATAGTAGCATCAATCTTGATGACCCCTTCTTTAACAACAGGATTGCTGACTATCTTCCTATCAAGACAGGACCCACAGCTGGAAATAACAGTTGGTCATCGGACATTGTCCGACCAAATTTTGAAAATGTCCGGCCAATTTCACATTATGATCAGACGCGATGACCGAACATGTCACCAGCACATCTTGAGTTCTCTTCTTCAAGGTGTTGTCAGTCAATAAATTATGTCCAGTCCAATTTGTCAAATGTCCGACCAAAAGGAAGATTTGAAAGGACATACCGTAAATGTCCATGTATAAGCCGCACTTTTTTTCACAAAATTGAAGCCATAAATCAAGGGTGCGGCTTATCCATGGATACATCTGTGTTTGGAGTTTTGAAAAACCTAATTAATATTCATACAACTTCTTAAGATCACAGTAAAGAAACGTAAAAGAAACTGAGAGCATGTTGCTGTTGTTCATTGACTTTTTAATGAGTGGTGGCTCCTAAAGGAGCCGTTTGTGTCTTCGAGTGTTTATCGGCGAATCTTGCTCTCCAAGAGTTCTTTCAAGCAATTAATTTTCGCTTTACTGGAACAAGTAAACACCAACCTACAAGGAATCTCCATTCCTCCGCACAGCTGTTTGCAGTGACGTCTTCAGCCAGTCACTTCCACGCATATCTTTCCGCTACGTGCGATAAAATACCACAAAATTCGAGAGAACTCGCGATATAAATGGCCGACTGTTTCGTTGTCCTTGACCACCTTCTCGGCAAATTTGTCGACTGCATTATCAAGCTCCTGTTCTGCATGAATTTTTTCACCTATTGTGGGTACATCTTTTCAGACGTGGGCATGATACCCAGGCCCTGGCCCAGACTCCTCCCCACATTTAAAGCTTGGCTACTAAGCACTCGTTTGTTTTGTTTAATATCGAAGGAATTTCAGCTTTATGGTAAAACCTTGATTGTTTGTCCTTGTTGGTTTATAGCAATAGAACGTTACTGAAACTTCAAACTTTATTGTATTACATTTTTTTCCAAAATCTGCGCTTCTAAATTCGAGGTGCGGCTTATCTACGGATGCGGCTTATACATGGACATTTACGGTATGTCCTCTGAATAAAGAAAAATTATTTCCAGCACTGGGACCATTCACATTTGAGGAGCGTAGGGTATGTTTGAAATAACTTAAGAACTCAAAAATGCCAGGTCCAGACAACATACCTGCTGTTATCTGGAAATCCCCGCTCTTTTATACACAATTCCTCGAATTTTGCAATGAGACCTGCCAAGGAAACAAGCCCGCAGCTTTCTCAAAGTCATCTATTGAACCTCTACTCAAAAAGGGTGATCTCCAAATTCCGCACAATTACAGAGGAACCACGCTGTCTGCATTGGCCTCTAAAATCTACAACTCGATGCTATTCAACAGAGTTTTCCCTCACATCGTTCCCATCCTTAGACCAAACCAGAACGGCTTTTGTAAAGGCTGATCAACTCTACCCCAGATATTGACCATCTGAAGAATCATAGAAGAACTGAAAATCTCAAACAGAAAAGCCTCCATTGTATTTGTTGACTTTGCCTAGGCTTTTGACAGTGTCGATAGAAAGGCCTTGCTGCACATACGTTACAACTATGGTATCCCAGACAAGACTGTCAAAGCCATTGCCATCGTGTACAACAATCCGTCAACTATTGTGGATAGCCCGGACGGTCCAATGAAAGAGTTCGTCACAACAGCTGGAATCCTACAAGGAGATACCCTTGCCCTTTTCCTCTTTGTGATCGTTGTACACTACATTCTCAGGCAATCACTTGACTGACTAGACTCTAAAGGCCTTACCATCAAACCTACTCAGGTCCAGACGACTGAAAAGCAAGCATCTTACAGATCTTGACTATGCAGATGATATAGCCCTATAGAGCTAGCGTAGAAGACATACTACTCTATGGCGCAGAAACCTGGACCATGAAGAGAGACCTGCAAGAACGACTTGATGACACCTACACCAGGCTTCTTATGAGAGTGCAAAACATTTCCTGGCAGGATCACCAAACCAAGAAACAAATATATGGAGACATTCCCCGGATATCAACCATCCTCACACAGAGAAGGGCACGCTTCGCAGGCCACTGCGCTCGAGCACAGGACCAACCAGTTTCGAGGGTGATATCCTGGAGACTCCCGTGCTCCAACAGAGGGAGGCGACCTTTCACCTACATGGATGTTATGGCTCGGGACTTTAATCTTTCAGTGGATGACATATGTAGCCTGATGAAGGAAAAAGAACTCTGGCGTTCTCTTGTTCAATTCATCTCGACCGTGGTCGATGGATGATGATGATGACAAAACAAGACAAAACAAAACAAAAACAAACAGTCGGGATATTTTTGAACAACTCTGGCAAACACACAACAATCAAGGAATCATTTCATTGGAAACTCAAGTTAGCCCATACTCATAAGATTCCATTTCATTTTTTACCGAAAAATTTACGTTTCTGATCGGTAGATAAAGTGAAAGGAAAGTTTCCATTAATACAGGATTACCTAAATCATGCTTTGAACAACTGGGCCCAGAACAGTGTATGGGATTTAAGGTCCCCTGTTTGGTCCCCACCACAAATTAATGTTGTTCATAAGACTTATGAGATCTAATTCCATGTTTCTTGGAACTTGACCAGATTAGCTACAGTGATGTCGTTCAAATTGAAAAGCAAAACATGTAAGAGGTGCTCTTACCCTTATTATCTGATTAACAGGAACAGACTGAGTGTTCTCAGGGAGGACAGGGGATGTTGCATCATATAGTTCACCATCCTCTTCACTCTTGCCACTGTCACTTCGAGTATCTTCACTTGTTACACTGCGGCCGTCAGTAGTTGTGCGTGGGCTGTTTACTCCATGGCTTACAATACCAGAGTTGGATATGGGAATTGACGAGACTGGAACTACATATGAAATGGGGATTGCCTCTGAAAGAGAATGACAATAACCAATGATTACAAACTAAATACAGTTACAAGTGTCACACATACACATCTGTTTAGTGCCCTCATGACAAGCTGAACAGCTCAAAAGAACTACAGTCCATTTGCAATAACAAATACAGGTACCCACTACAAACACCTGAGTGTGTAACGTGCAGCTTTGTAGGTTAGGGTTGCAGGTCATTGCTTTACCATAACTGAAACAACCCAAACCTTCACAAAAAAAAATAATGCTAAGCTTAAGAGTTAAACATTATCTAGGGCATAGTGTTTAGGCCTAATATTTTAACATTAGTAAAGGTTTGGGCTTTTTTCAGCTATGGTGAAACAATGATTTGCAACCTGCAAATTACACCCTCCACTAGAAACATGTCACAGTAGGAATAGTAGCAACTTTCATAGCATATGCAATGTAAAGCACCTGACAATCCCTTTAAGGTAAGGCAGGTCTAAAGCAACATACTTTCTGAAAGAATGTCCCTATGTTTAATTCAAATTTGGCCCAGAGAACCCACAAGGTCAGGATTTAATAGGGGCCCTGCACTTCTTAATGGATTACAATCTTATGCCATTTTTCAAGGTTCATTTTTACTACCTAAGTGAGAATCAGGGATACTTGGGTAAGACAGGTAAAACAACAACTGTCCCTCAGTCTTCTACAGGGTGTCAAAGCAGTGCTATTCATTAGATACACTGACAGGAATATCTAATACCGTTAGCTTGACCACAAGTAAATGATAGGGGCTGGATCAAATTAAGCCCCAAGTGTTTATTTAAAAAATTTATACAAGGCAGTGTTTAATTGAAGATCACAGTACAATGTATTTTAAATAATTAAACCCTAGCCTGGTGCACAGGTTTTGACACTTACAAAAGTACATTATTCTTCAAACATATTAGTTATAAAATAAAACATAAGAAGTTTTTCTTTCAGTCAATAGCATGGGTTTTATGTGGCACAAAATTCAATTACATTTTTTATGGCATTATTACAATTATTTGATAATGTGACTGTCAATAATTTTCAGTTTCGAGTTAATTATCATGAATGACCTTTTCTTGGTCATTTTGTTTTCTAATAAAGTGAATTTTCCTACAAGATGGGATATTCATGCTGAGACATTCCTCTCGTAATGAACAAGACACAATTAACTATTGAATACTGTAACATGATCTGCACTGAGACAACAAAGCAAATCAAGTCTATCAATAACTTTGAACGGGCTGTTTCCACAAAAAGTGAAATTTGACACACAATTTTCGTAAAACCTGAAAAAAATCACCAAAAAAATTCCAAGAAATAGAGTCAAAAAATTACAATGGCCAGTTTTCCCTTCTCCTCCTTTCCTTCTGCCTTTCAAAATAATACAGTGTTTGTCTACAACTTATTTAAATATAATTGTGGAATTATGAGCAAAAGGTGTTAGGGGAAAGAATTTGTACTTCAAGCCTAAAAATGTTATTTAATGGTAAAGAATTTACCCACCATTTGGGTTCTGTGATGACATCTTAGTTGCAATTGTCAAACTGTGTCTTGCCAGAAACTTTTCCACCCACCCACTAGACGCCTTAAACTCAGGACACTCATCACGGACAAGCAGCCTTGCTTGTGCTTGGATTGCATCTCTTGTAACAGGTGTCCCTTTGTCCTGCTGCCTTAGCACCCACTGTAAAAGTTTCTCATCTGTTTCATTGGAGTAACTCAGACGACGTCCACCACCTCCAGGTGAGCGTTTTTCCTTTTTCACTGGAGGGCCATGTTTACACCATACTTGCACAGTTGATCGTGGGACATTGTACTTGCGAGATGCTTCTCTAACTGTTGTTTCCTTTGCATAATTGACAACTTCTTGTTTCTGGTCTGTTGAATATGTTTGATAACCTGGCAGCAGTCCCTTTGCAGTCAAGCTTTCATCAATAATTGGGCCAAGGGCAGCTTCATCCATAAGAATAACATAAAGAAAAAAAACATAAATTCCACATTTTCAAATGTTCCACACATCACAGACGTCAAACAAGAGAACTAAGCCTGAATAAGTTTGTTTAAAGACCCCAAAAAAATGTGTATGTGTCTTAATAATCCAAGTCTCTGTGAGACACCTCTTTGATGAAATGTAGAGCATTCGGATATATATTCGGCTACCACTTTTAAGACTTTAATTTTGATAACTCAATGGAAAATTCAGAACTACCCCTAAAAATATTGAAATAAGAACAAAGGGTAGGTTCGAACCTGCGACATGTGCACTTTGCACTTCCATTTTGAGCCCATTAATACACCTATTTGCCCCCCCCCCCCTGAACAAAACCAGAAATTTGACAGCCCATTGGTTGAGTGATCCAGTAAGCACCTGAAACCCCCTCACTATACCTCATTGAGACTTTGTCATCACTGAGGTAAAAATGAGCATATAGTTTTCTGCTTTTGATATGGAAATGAGCCACACAGTTTTTGCATATGAAGCCTTTTGTACGACTGCTATGTGCTTATTTGTTTCCAGTGATGTGCACGTGGGTTTTTACAACTTAAAATTGGCTTTTTTAGTGTGCCTTGCAAAGCTGCCCTGCTCGCTGTTAACAGTGGGTTCTTTACCATCTTGCAGGGTCAATTTACAAGTGTTACGAGAAAGGGAACTGTAGTTTTTCCGTTATAAGGCGCAGCATTTTTTCTCAAAGAAATTGCTTGTTGTTTCAAAATGTGATCTGAACTCAAGGTGCGTCTTATAGCCAAGTATCTTCTCGCAACAAACAGGGCTGTCAACTCTCCCGGATAATCCGGGAGAATCCAGATTTTGGACCGAATCTCCCAACCTCAAGATTACGATCTGAAATCTCGAGGTAAATAGGCGAAGTTTGTCATATCTAGGAGACCCAGACTTAATGAACATTTTCAGAAGATGAAGGGTGAACCAATAAGCCCTGTCATAATGTGAATTAAAAAGCATGGACATGCTACCATATGCAGATTGCATAAAACACACATACATCAACGGAGTGAAGATGGGAAATGTCCTATCGAAAACCTACTTGATGGAATGAATGAATGAATGATCGAGACGGACGGAGAGAACCAGTCCAGGCAATCCATGCACCCAGCAAAAGAGCAGATGCTGTAAGTTCTGTCTCTTGTTTAACCCCTGCTGGACAGGAGGATTAAAACTCTGCCTTGCGGTGAACAAGACATTCACCAGATAATTATACAAAATTATGCAGTTGGGGTTTCAGTCATTTTCTTATCTCCAAGAACAAAAATTATTATGCTATATATGCACTCTCTGTATATCCTTTTGTAAAACCTTGTCTTACAAAAAAGTTTCATAAACAGATAAAAACACTCTTACCATCTCTGGAAACATCACTATTATGGTTTCCATTTATTGCCGTGTCCATCACATCATGTTCATTCGTGGGTGAACCTCTTCCATTTCTGTTTCCATTCTCTTCAAAAAGGTCTTGCACAATCTCCCTTTTATATCTTTTTGGCCCATAACTAGGTCCTCCATCTTCGTCTGAGTCATGGCTGGAGAATGATGCTTCCATGTCAGACTCCTGTTTGTAAATAAATGCTTGTAATTAAACGTGTATAATTTGTGTCAAGGAAAGGGTTTCTCATGACTTACATGTGTATATGCATCAGGACAATATTATTATGTATCTGAATTAACTGACTATACCCTATAGTCAGCCATGTTCCCTCCCTTGCGAATACCACAGGATCCCCCGGGTTAGCTCTAGCCTTAGGGTGCCTTCCTTTTGTCAGAACTGGCCGGCCAGACCCTTCAGTTTGCAAAGAAAATGCAACAGTTTAAAGGAACACTTGCATGATAATCCCTTGCATTCTTCTGGAGGAGAATATATCATCATCAAAGTGTGTTAATTTGAAGGCGTTGCAGAGTAATATTTCCAAATGTCTGCTCTGGCTGGTCAGTTCCGTTAAACGGAAAGCGTCCTTAGACTTGGTCCACGGGTTACCTGTGGGAAGAACATTAACTGCCAAATTTGGCAGCTAGCTTTGGAAAACACCATATGTTAACACTGTCCAGACATATATCGACACATGGTGTCTTCTTTGAGCTCCTCCATTTGGGAATTAAAACCTGGTTATGTCCTGCTACATGTTTCCCTGAAGTGATCTATTTTTGTTGTTGCTAATTTGTTGTTATTTGGTTGTCATTGATTTTGATCTATTATTGATTGTTACTATCATTATTATTTATAAAAGTTTTTTTGGGGGGGTAGCTGTCCCTGTGATTCATAGCACTTGGAAGTTTTTCTTTCCTGCATCCTGACTATCCATAGATCAATGTAATATTATCCGTCCTTGGTCTTCCCAAAATTTGTTCAATTGATGTTGGTTAGAAAAAATTTGGATGTAAAATGCAAAGAAATTCCCAACTTGGGTCACTGAGCAAAATTTTGGGTTAAATAATAATAAGAAGAGTAAAAAGTTTTCGTAATTAAAGTGGTAACAACTCTTTCCCATTTAATGAATTTTTAAAATTGCTCAAATTGGGCTGTCTGGTCTCGAAGGGGATGCCTTATCAACAATAAAGCCCTGTCAAGAATTACTGTCATGGAGGATAAGCATCACAGAAGAATATATCAAACAACAACAAAAAAAAACACTAAAAATAGAAAACAGATTATCCTTTGCACAGGATGCATACTTGTTTTCACAATTTCTAACAAAGATAAATTATGTGACTACCACAAGGTTTTATTACCGGTGCATGTTATTCTTTATAAACTTCAACTACACAAAATTATAAAAAAAGCCAGGATGATATGCAAATTTAACTGGATTACTACATTGAAAAGCAAACTTTGGACAGGGGAAGTAAGTCAAAATCAAAATAAACCTGATTTCAAGATATGATGAAGGAAGAACTGGGCAGAATTCCTCTTTTTGCCAAAAAATGATTTGTAAATTTGTATCCTTACAACTTCAAACTCAACAGAGTTTATAATGCCATAGATTTACAATTTTATTATAATTTCCAATTAAACATCAGCTTTAAAATTCCTTCATAATTTTATCTTAAGTCAAGAACCCCTGAAGCCAGATCAGGGCATTCTGTGAATTTTATTCATCTCTTGACCAGACCCAACCCAAAAATGAATTCAACAGGTAAGCGCTACTTATTTAAGTATAGTCGACTTAACTCAAAACGTTTTGTCAGACACTTGTTGGAGGGCTGCTTTCAAAACGGAAAGACATCCCGATGCTTACTTAGAGGACGAACATTCTTACAGACAGGGTTTCACCCCTTCTGTAGACTTTGCACCTTTTTAAAGTACGCTGTATAGATGAGGCAACGGTCAATTCCAAACTGAACAAGCTAAAACAGTCTGCTATGAACGAAAAGAGTGTCTACCATCTGCCTCAACCGATTTTCAAATTTGCTATTTATTCCCGGTGCTGTGTAAACCCGATATCCTTCTCTCCCAAATAAATTAGCATGCTGAAAAAAAAAAGCTGGTGATGTACAAATTGACCCACTCGTAAGAGCTTCGCTTACGTGATCTCACCCCAAGGAAAGGCGATCATTGCTATGTCTGAGAGTGAGAAAAAAAGAGTGGATCTTAAAAAGATCTTTCGAAATAGGATGGCAGGACGGTTTGGAACTACGCCGCGACACAACACTCGACTAATTACCTCAGTTTTGCAATATTTCGGGTATGAATATTTCATGTATTTTCGATGAAGAAAGCGGGCCAAATATACTACGCTTCCTCTTACAGGCTACGCGTAAAAAATTCCTAACGGCAAAATGGACTAGCCAAAAAGCTTAAGTTCAATGCACAGGTGTCTTCCCTTGAACCTAAATTTAAACGGAGGCCATCTGGCCGGCAAATTTGAACGTGGGCCACTCGTTGTTTCCTCTTCGCAACTCAAAGGACAAGGGGTGTCATCTGCCGAAAAATCGCATAGACGATCTCTTATTTCCTAGATGAAGCATCAGTTGTATGTTATGAGCATAACCAAAGTGATTCCAAGCGTGATCTACCCACAGATCTGATAGGGATTGCGGAAAGGTGCTTTCGAAACTAAGCCGAAGGGACGCTCATTTGTGTTCCCCTCAACTTTCAAACAACAAAGCCGGCGAGAATGGCCGATTTCCTTTCGCTTTGATCCGAAACACAGAATATTCAAAAAGTAGACAAAACTAAACGATTCAAAAATAAAACCAAGCACCGACTTTCTTTGTAAAATTACCTTAAGGATGTGCTCTGACTTGACCTTTGCGATGGCAGCGAGAGCTTTAGTAGACATCTTCGATGGACTAGACAACGCCACAGAGAGACGAAGGGGTACAAACAGACCTTCAACTTTCGCCGCACCCAACCGCTTGTAACCTTCGATTGCAGCCGAAACCAACGGCGATCAGTCGAAATCTTACTCTCCTGCAAATTGCTTTTGAGAGGCTCTAACAAAACCCGTCTAAAAATAGTGTGCTTGGCCCCCAAACCCGACAAAACCAAACCAGGAGGCAACCGGGAAATAATGGGCCAGAATTTTGAGTCAAAGTTTTTGGCCTTTGTTGTCAGGCTCAGCAGCTGATAGCGTAAGCCGTCACGTGGTACATCCACTCGAGAACGGCTTTTGCGCGTGCTCTGAACATAAGCCGCTGATAGAAATTTGCGGACCTTGATTTCAAGGAATTTAATTATCCGAGTAATTATATTCTGTATTAGAGGTAATCGAAGATTAAAGGAACATTCTACGTTTCAGATATAGTACCGGTAAATCTAGCACTGTGCCAAAGTCTACAAATATTTGGTTTTCCTGGTTTAGCCGGAAATAACTCTTGCAGAAATGGCGAGAGACGGAGGGGCATTTAAACTGGAAAAAAAATATTGACAAAATACCGCCGGATCTGCGCATATGAAATGACAAATAACTTTACACAGATCGATGGATTTGCATATATAAGTGGTGGTGTGTAGTTAATTTACTTCGACAGTTCTTGTGATGATATTCCAAGCCTTTTTCCCAACTCGTTTACAAGTTTTTGAAAAGAGGAGGAGGATAGGACAGGTGTACAATGACGAATATCTATGCCTCCTCCCTGAAATTTTATTCGGTACCCTGAATAAACGTCACCTAATTTTGTTGAGCTTCCTAACGTAGTTGTATTTACCGATGTTTCCAGAAACTGATTGGCCCTTCAAATTTGACGTATTACCGTTTAGCATGTAATGTGACCGTCAGAAAGTCAGAAATGGTGGTTTTCGCGCGCTGTGACTGGTTAACTGTCAGGTGATTAGCAAGTACTCCTCACCTTTGAAGGAAACCGAAGAGAAACAAAATGGCTTACTGAAGTTTCAGTCGTTTCGTCGTGAAGGTTTTTGGTCCGATAGTTTCTTAACAGGTGGCGCCCCATCAAATATCCTCTATTAGTATATACTAAAACAGTGGATAGCGTTGAACTCGCGCGCTGATTGGCTCGTCAAACTCCGACTATCCTGTGCTATTTACCTCCGAGCAACTCGGGAAAAAATGGCGTCCCGATTTGCATCCGTGACAAGTGAAGAAAACATCCAAATTAATTTTGTGTGCTGTATATTATCTCGCTGTTTTAGTATATACTAAAACAACTATTCACCTCAGTGTCGGTGGCTAGCGGTGGATATTTACCGAGCCGCGAAGCGGCGAGGTAAATATCCACCGCTAGCCACCGACACTGAGGTGAATAGTTGTTAACTATTCACCTCTGAGTAACTCGCACGATTTGCCAGGAAAATATTGTAATCGTTGGAGCAATAATGAGTTGAAATGATCTTTTTCTGCTATATTATCTCACTGTTTAAGAAATAGAAAACATTTACCGTGTTTGTATCGAGTTATAGAAACACGAGTGAAAGTTTGGGAGAACGAGAAATGCTGTGGGAACGAGTGTTTCCACAGCTTTTTTCTAAGCTATTCAACTCCGAGCAACTGGTGCGGGATTTGTGCCCGAAAATATTGTAATCGTTGCAGGAATAAATGAGTTAAAATCATCTTTTTGTCAGCTACATTCTCTCACTGTTTTATTATATACTAAAACAACTATTCACCTCTGCATCGGTGGCTAGTGGTGAATATCTACCGAGCCATTTCGCGGCTCGGTAAATATCTACCTCCATTTCGGTGAAAAGTTCTTAACTATTCATTCGGTGAATAATTGTTGAGATTAAATAGAGACTCTTTACTTTTTCTCCGAACAAAAAAATAATAATCTAAAAAAAAAGTACCTGATAAAAAAATTCAAAAATTCTAAGCTATTCTCTTGATTGCAGTATGCAATTCATAATTTTTGTGTTTTGTTTGGATAAACATGTGAAAGTGTTATCTTCCTTGCAATTAAAGATCAGGCTTAGGCAAACCTTATCACCACCACGAGCGAAGACCACCAAACATCAGTTCTGAAACCTGCCAGGGCACTGAATATAATACTTCGTTTAAACATCTGTTTGGATTGAACGTTATCTACAAATTTTCAAATTTTTGCTCGGCGATGCCCTAAATTTTTCGAGGTTTTTGAAACCTTGAAATCAACTTTCTAAAACATAAACCATACGATTCGCAACCTGGGAGAAAGGGTCCTTTTATGTTTTGGAGGGGTTATTTTTGCAATTATTGGCACTCAAATATGGCCAGCCAACATTTTCAGGAAGCAAATAGTTTGCTTGGAAGTTCAAGGAAGATAAATTTTAGCTATCAGTTTCTGAAAGAAGATTTCATTCCCTAAAGTTTTCGGTCTGCAAGTGTCTTTACATCATGATTTTCAGAGGCAATATCGATATTGAAAAGACCAACTTCTTCCAGGTAATCATTGTATCTCTTTAACAAGCAAGCAATTATCAGGCTAATGCGCCGATCAAATCGAAACTTCAACATCCTTCCCCCCTCGGGCAAATCCCGGGAATTTCAAATGCCCGTGGTTTACCCGGGGGGGGGCGAGGAATGTTGAAGTTTCGAGTTGATCGGCGTATAATGGAGCACTCTGGTTCGCTGATTTTTGGTCGGGATTTTACATTCGGACCTTTTCTATGGTAACGGCCCGTTTCCGTAATTTTTCTCTCTCCCGCATAATTCAAGTAAAAGGGTAATTTTTTTTTCTTCACAACAGCACAATTATAACAAGCGGAATATAGTTTTACATCTGAAAGGTTACCGTTCAAAGTTCGCTGATGGAAGGCGATGATTACGGACATTCACCGAAGCGGAGAAGTGTCCGATCGCTTAGATACCATGTAACAAACAGCTTACTGACCTCGCTTGCTCGGGACCGCACTGGGGAATATTGGCCCTCGATCGGTCGTTTTTGTACCGATTCGCTGCGTTCGGTCCGTACTAACACGACGACCCCTTTATTGTTATTATTACTATTATTATTATTATCATTATCATTATCGTTATATTTATCGTTATATTTATCGTTATCGTTATCGTTTTGTTATTGTTATTGTTATTGTTATTGTTATTATTATTATTATTATTATTATTATTATTATTCCAATAACTAAGGTTTCCGATAAGCATTTAAGAATAAAAAAAAGCGATATAAAAGAATGACGTTTCGACGGCTCCATGCCATCATTCTCAAATTCAAATAAAAAACTTTAGTATAAATACACAGGTGATTATGCAAAATCGCGCGCTCTCCTTGGCTCGCTATCTCGGATTATCAGCCGATAATCACCTCGACGGACAAAATGGCTGCCAGTAGTCGTTTTGCCACTGTAAGTGAAGATTATTTCGCGTTGAAATGTTTTTTTTTTCTCTTTTTTGAAATAATCACCTGTGTATTTATACTAAAACAATTATTCGCCGAAGGCTCAGTGATTATCGGTGAATGTTCACCTCGACTTCGTCTCGGTGAATATTCACCGATAATCACTTCGCCTTCGGCGAATAATTGTTAAATATAGACATATTTTTATCCCCTAAAAATTTTTTATCTGTTCGGATTTCCTAGCTGAAGTCTTGTGATCCGAAAATTATAGGGATCAAAACTTACCTTTTCGAAAATTTTAGCCGGAGAAAAGGTTCGCGAAAATTCTTGGTGGCCTTTTTAGGGTAAAAATCCGTTTAAAATGGGCGATTCTATGGAGGTATATCTATGACAAAATTCAATAATCGGCATTTGAAATAAAATCGTCCAAATCATGAGTACATCAATCCAAAGCTGAATGGCAACAAGCCGATTCCGAGAGGCATAACGCAAAAAGACATAACGCAAAAGAGGCATAACGCAAAGAGGCATCACGCAAATCGGCATAACACGAATAGGCATAACGCAAGTAATCATCAAGCAAAAAGGCATGACGCAAAGACGCATAATGCAAATGCCCATAGCGCAAAAAGGATAACGCAATGAGGCATAACGCAGAGCCATAACGCAGAGGCATTACTTAAACAGGAAGAAAAAGTTCGATAGCGATTATATGTTCTTTCCCTTGAACAATCATTTGACATTTTTTTTAGAGCTGAAATTATTTACGGAGTACACAGCTAGTCTCCATTCTTCAAAGGGCCTTTGCGTTATGGCTATTTTACGTTATGCCTTTTGTGTTATGAATATTTGCCTTATGCTTTGCTGTGTTATGCCTTTCTGCGTTATGGCTATTTGCGTTATGCCTCTTTGCGTTATTCCTCTTTACGTTATGGCTATTTGCGTTATGCCTTTTTGCATTATGTCTGTTTGCGTTATGCCTCTCTGCGTTATGCTTCTTTCCGTGATGGCCATTTGCAGAATCGGCTTGTTGCCATTCGGCTTTGGATTGATGCATTCATGATTTGGACGATTTTATTTCAAATACCGATCATTGATCATTGAATTTTGTCATAGATATACCTCCACGATTCTACCATTTTTCAGATGTTCGGAAATCCTAGGAGAGGCAGGCAAGCAAGAAATTTTACAACAATTGTTCCGAAAATTCTAGATCTCAAATCGTCTTCCGAACAGATATTTTCCGAAAATTGACGTTGGGTGCCCCTGTTTATTTAGAACAAAATATATTTCCTTTTTGTGTTATTAAAACGCTTGATTCGAAGCGAGTATTGAATACATAAAAAGGCATTACGTCATCCATGGAATTGAATCTGTCGACGTTGCAACTTTCATTGGTAGGGAAATAACCACCGTACTAAAGATTGAATTATGTGACTCGCGTGACAAGGTACTTTGCTAGCCCTTTACTCGTGTAAAAAAAAACAAGTAAATTTAATCGTGACTTTTAAGAAAGAAAGCTGTAAGCTGTAAGAATACTGTTATTATGGTATCGTTCATACCCATACATATCCCAAAGAAATTTGCAGACTAATTAAGACCATTACCTCATCGGGTATTTTACAACGGCTACAACTGATGGTGCAATCGGAGATTTCACCTCGACTATAAGTGATGGTGCAATAACTTTGTGTGCAGTCGTTGTTGTCAGTTGTTGTGCTACAGATTGATCAAGTGACTTTGTGTCTATAGTCATCAGTGAATCAACAGGGACTGCTTTGGAATGTGCACTACGTTGCGACTATAGTGGTAAGAAAACAGATAAATTTTTAATGCGCAGTTAAAAGATCTAAAAGATCTTCTTGTTTAATTTATGAAAAAAAAAACCAACACTTAACACTCAATCTGACTCCATTAAAGCAAAACTTTTTATTTGACAATTCAAGCGCACCACGCTTGAAATTTTATTTTATTTTATTTTCTCTTATTATCATATGCAGTGAGACCTTCACACGTACATTTCACTATATTATGAACTCACCTAAAGTTTTTTTTATTTGAATTTGAGAATGATGGCATGGAGCCTTCGAAACGTCATTCTTTTATATGGTCTTTTTTTTTCTTCAATTATTTAAATAATTGAATGTAATAATTATGTACATATTCAAACGTTCTCTTAGCCTTCTTAATCTTGTAAGTAATTATTGTGAAGTTTAAATAAATTATTATTATTATTATTATCATTATTATTATTATTATTATTACTATTATTTCCAAGAAAGAAAGCACAGATTTATTTCATAGTCAACTGGCGAGGCCAGAGGCTTATATGGCAAACAGTTGACCTCTGGACAATATTTCCCAGTACGGCCCTCGCACTCGGTTAGTAAGAGGTTATTAACCAGTACAAGGAAATACAGAGGTTAATTTGAATTTTCTTCGTTGGTTGGCACTACTAGCTTTTAGTCTTTTTTGGGATTAAAATAACATTTGAAGTCGTTACATCTCTGAGATAGTACGCGCGCTGTGATTGGCTAATTTGGCGCGCAGTATTCTACAGTACGGCCTGCTAAATTTGAAAATTTGATACACCATTTTCTAGCATGTTTCTTTGTTTATGTGAAGTAAACTTGGGAAATTGTTTGAATCTTGCAAGCGACTATTTAAAAAAGCTAACAACATTTATTCCTTTTTCAGGTTTCTATGCATGCCAGGCCTTGCTTACGGAACCCGCGCCCGCTGTGCGCGCAGCAGTCAAAAGTGTGTGTTATCCTGTCATTCATTTGCCCTTTCACTGGAAACGGTGCCTTTCGGTGCGTAAATGACGTTGTTGTCGATCTACCCCATCGAAAGGACGTTACCAAAGTCTTTTTTCGTGAAGTTAACACAAATAAATACATTATCAATACAATTTTGACGTCTTTTTACGCTTGATTCGAAAATACCAGACTGAATTCGTCTGAAAATAGTTAGAAAAAGCACAAATAACAGCCAAAGCCCAACAGTTGTCGTTCGAATGGCTGCTCGCCGGCAACCCAGTTTTGGCGCCAAAGTTTGTTGACAAAAAGAGTTGCCACAAAATCTTTTAAATGGTTTTCTAGTTCTTTAACTGCGAATCTATTGACGTGACATCGGATAGCACAGTTTTTCCCGCTCACTGAATTCTGAATGGCCAATTTAAATTTCAGTAGCTCTCGCCGTATGCACGGCAATCATTTATGGTCTGAGTCGGAACATTCCGCGTGGCTTCAACAAGTTCCTTTTCCCGGGTGACTTATTACCTCAGCGTGGATCTAAAAAATATCTTACTAATCTCGTTTTGTTGGGCTGTACTTAAAGTTAAGAACAACAATAAAAGCAAGGTGACACACACTAACACCAACCCGGTGCGCATGCGCATGCGCATGCGCATGCGCATGCGCACAACCACTTAAAGGGGTGCTAAAAACACCCGCCTGGTATGTTAGCTACGCCATGCTGATGAGGCCCAAAAGGCCGAAACAGCTGTCCATGGCTGCTAATTGACCGGGTGAAATGGTTGTGCGCATGCGTGATGTGTTGGCCACACCGGGTTGTGTTAGCGTGTGTCACCTTGCTTTTATAGTTTCGTAAATTACAGTAGAGACCTCGAAATCGGGTAGTGAGAGGAAAGGGATTGGTTAAGGCGTGCCTTTCTCAAAACCCATTTCATCAACGAAGGCGTTCCTAGACATGTCTGAGATCTCACCAGAAAATGACCGCGTCACACTTTGCTGAGTGCATAATTATGCAGGCATTATAAATTTTAATTATTAAGATGCATAAATAATCGTATCGTCACGATCCGGTGTCGTAAAACCGGCATCAAAGCGTCCGGAAAATGCAAACAACTACGATGGTCCCGATAGGACGTTTTCAACCACCCTCTACCACCCTCTAGAGACATCAATAACAATAGAGAAATGTACGTCTTCTCGTGGACGAACAAAAGAAGCTAATGAGAGATCTTTTGTTGTCATCCACCAACATGGCGGCGATCACGTCACGTGAGAACCACCTATTGGTACGAGATGTACAGTGACTGTAGCTTGCAAGAGCATCCGGTTTTTTCGGCTCTAGAGGGTGAAAATAGAGTCGAAAAAACCAGATGTTCTCGCAGGCTACAGAGACTGATAAGTCACTAAGCGTACCAAAAGAAATCGCAGAATAAATTACTTTCGAGAACTCAACCGAAAACCGCTGAATGGGAGCCCTTTGAAAGCAGGCTGCTTTTTTGGCAATATGGGTCAGCATGACGTACCAAAGAATTTTTCTTATTGAATAAAAGAGCTTTTTCATCGCTTGAATTCATTTGTTTAGATTTAAATGAACAGCAGTGCCTTTTTGCCCTTTTTCTCCGATCTCTCTCTTGTCCGAGCAATGGACACGACTTCAAGATCATTTTGCGATCTGTAGAAATAACAGACATTCACTTACTTCATTTACTTCAAATTGAAAAGAAAAAACATACCAGATCGGAAGGAGGCGAATCTCGGCCCTGTGAAAACAAACGAAAAACGGTTTTATCATTCATGCATGTAAAGATTAATTGTTGAACTAACGTGTTTAGTGGTCACATGATATTTATTTAGCCCTTGCTTCCCGAAAAGCAGCAAAATATTGACGAAAGTAGAAGTATTAGTTAACTAAATAATGCACCCAAGAAACAGTTGACGGGAATTTGCAACGCACTCCCCTACCTCAAACACTTTCGTTTTTGAGACTCGTCGAGAATAGACCCCTTATCGACCCCGCCACTCTCCTTCTGCAACCTCGTCCTTGGAGCGGGAGAGAGAGAGAGAATTAACTCGCGCTCCAAGGAAGGGAAGAAGACGAGGTTGCCTCCTTCTGATGTAAACTAGCACGTTTTGCTGCCACGTACTGTTCAATGAAGACTATAATGATGATAATAATATTGATAAAAATAATAATAATAATATAACAATAATTTATTTCTTTCATCCAACTTACAATATTTTACAATAAAATAAAAAATCTTAACCAAGCATAATTTGACATTACAAAAAATTACAAAATTTATATAAAAATATTATTCTTTGTACCCGTGTGGATTAAAAAGTATTCATTTCTATAATTCAAAAAGCAGTTATTTAGACTAAAAACGTATTTTAAAAAATACTACTTAAAAACTTATATTTAATACCTTCTTCAATTGTCTCGACGTCAATAATAATAATAATAATAATAATAATAATAATAATAATAATAATCACTACCATTACCATTACTTATTATATGACTAGCTCCGTGAGCGGGCAAGATGAACCAAATCGCGCGCTGTGATTGGCTACCCGAGCGGGCAAGATGGAGCGATACTGCCCGCTCGGGATTTCTCGCTTGGTCCCGCAAGATCAAAGATCATTTTTTGGTGTTTTAAGTCATATAATAAATCCTTTATTGACCAAGATTGTTCGGTCAAGATGACTGGATATTGGCCTCGTTCTTTTTTTGCGTGTTTATGGACCTCGACTTCGTCTCGGTCCATAAACACGCAAAAAAAGAACTTGGCCAATATCCAGTCATCTTGACCTCACGCTTGGTCAATAACCCATAATTATATATTTATAGCGTTTAAGCGGCAGTCATCAATGAAATCCCCTTGTGGGATTATGCTATTATTATTATTATTATCATCATCATCATCATCATCATTATCATTATCGTTATCAGTATCATCGTTTTTTTAATCCTAGGTCACTGGGGACTTCATAGAGACATTTAACATCGTGTATTTTTTGGAAACAAACGGCAAACCTCTGAGTGTAACGTGCGGTAAGTGATTTTCCGCAGCGTTTTTCACGTTAAAATTCTGTATTGATTTAACTCTTAAATTAACACGTTTGATTTTTGCTGACCATTTGCACATCCTTGAGGACGCTGGCTCGGTTGAATTAAAATATGTAAAGTAAAACAATAATCCAACCAGGTGCGTTTTTTTCCCGCCAAATGCCGAACCTTAGTCTTTTTTTTTTTGCCACTACAGCAAACGGCAAACCGCTGACGGGTAATCGCGTGGTCGACTTTAAAAAGCCATCCTAAATGTCGACTATCAATAAACTCTTGTTCTTAGGCCATCGTAGCTTGATTAAGAAAAATTAAAGAGACTTTGTTCATTCAAGAGCTTAAGCCTTCCCTTAATGTCAATATTAGTAGTGAGAAGTTATTGCTGTTTTAGCTATTACTTCTCATTATGTCTAGACACGTACTGCTGCAGATCATTTTTCTCAGTCTAGGTTCAAGACCCCTATTGTTTACGATATATATATATAGTTTTCAAAAATTGTAACGGTCACTTTTGAAAATATGTGTTGACTAGCATACGAAACGTCAAGTTTTATAAAAATGCGTTGGAATACAATGTTTATCACCGCTTTTTGTGTTATTTTCTTAATCGACTATCAATTTTTGACAGCAGATAAACCTTTTTTTTTCCACTGGCAGCATCCTTTCATGTTCGATCAAAATAAACGCATTTTCAACAGACGAAATTGAAACAACTATCAACGATGTGTTGAATTATTGCAGAGCTTCGTTAATAGCCTTCGAACAGCTTAGTTAATATACTGATGGGCCAACAACTGTACAATTTCATTTATCTGTCAGTAATTTATGGTGTCCTTTCCAGTGAAATCCCTCTTACTCACCAGATCAGACACAGGTGACAAGGGTCTACCATGTTTGAGCAGAATGGAGTTAAACCGCTGGATTCTTTGTTTGCAGGTACTACAACTCATGAGGTAATAAGACACTGCCTCACGTGGGAGAAATGCGTAAGTGTTTGCAACCTAAAACGTGAAAATATAACATTCTTAGGTCGAATTGAGTGGACCGTTTTCAGCTTTACATGTCGCAGCATTTCAGATTATGCGGCAATTTACTGAGAGAAATTATTCATAAAATTTCTCCTTCCTTGCAGGCAGCCAGGAGCCTACGCGGCCGGTGCAAACGAATTTTTCATCATACTGGCTCCGAGGAAATTTAAGGTTTTTCAAGATAAAACCCAAGCTAGCAGTAGAGAGAGAAGCTTGTCCGGCCCGTGTCTCGCCTGTCATTCAGGGGCCGGTTGCTCGAAGCCCGGTTAGCGCTAACCGTTGGTTAAGAGGTATCATAACCAACAGGCCAGTTTGGTTTTTCTTTATGGGAACCATGGACAAGCTACATGACTCGGACAGCAATCGCCAAACTAACATCAACAACAGTTGAGAGCCCTCTGTTTCCGAGTTCACGTCTTACATGGCAACACCATTATACGTAAATGAACATTTCATTTGAATTCCGAATCAATACGCAATGACAAGATCAAAGGAGAGTAATGGCGACACTAATTCTGCTTTGCTTTAAGCATTTGTGGTTGTCAGTTTACTTGTTGTACATGAAATTACCAATTTACTTAAAGAAACAGTTTTTCTAGTCTGCTTAAGTCATGTTTTGATCCTCAATGAGTATCCCAAATCTTTCATCTTTCGTAAGAAGAGATTTCATTTACATTTGACAGATCTTCTGTGATTCCAGATGATACACTTCCGATCGGTTTTTGATTTCTTGTCTAAAGCCATTATTGAATATTAACCACAAGGCCGATCTCATAACTTTAAGCCAAAATTGCACTCATCGGTTTTGTATCGCCCCACTATACTTATTGGCTTAATATTCTGGCGGGATTTTCCAACCAATGAAAAACTGAAGCAAAGCCAAAAGTATCATGGCAGACGCGCTTTGAGCATGTCATATGCAAATGAGAGCATCGAAATCTGATTGGTTGATCGCACTGTTTGATCCTGTTGTGATTGGTCGGAAAATTATTTTGTTTCTTGATTGAAAAACGATAACGCGCCAGTTATGGTGACTTTTCCTCGCTGCGTCCAAAAAAACTGTTTTGCACTATTCATGATGCGCTCCTTTTTGCTCAAAATGAAAGAGTGATTGACACATTCAAGGACTGTCTCTCTTACAGCTATAAAATGTCATGGCATATTAACACCGAATTTGCTTTAAACCTAATGAATTTGTCGGTGGTAAGTTGGTTTGAGTTCCTTAATTATCGCAACATTGGTTTTGATATTCCTCTGCTCAAACGACCAATCATCTCTCTCAATGTTTTTTATTCTTTATCTCTGTTTTTAACTCGATGAATTAAGTCTGCTTTGGAGATCGAAATGTAACTTACATCCTAAGAGAATAAATTAAACTCCGGACGCGAAAAGCTCATTAATTCGTATTTAAAATACTGTAAGTGTTGTACCAATGTAATCAAGAGGGATTGTGTTCCAAACTATATCAAAGAGAATACATTTGTAAAAAGATGCTTGATCTTAAAATTTTACTGTCTCGTATTATAAAAAAAATAAGTCGACAATATTTGAAATATTTTACAACAAATTCCTTATCTTTTACCGAGCATTTCACTCAAATCACATCAGTCAAGCTTGATGATTCTCATTTTTCTCTTATCACATTTTTCATAAGACAGTCCTTCAAGATTAAAAAAATTATTTCTTATTTGCATTGACTAGACAAGGAAAATGTTAAGTTTTGGTAAATGAATAGACAAGTATGTTGAAAATCGCGAAAATGACTGCGGATTACAATTGAGGAAAAAAAACATTTAAAAGGGCTGGAAATATATTAAAAATTCTACTGGAAACAATAAATGAACCGATAGAAAACCGGAATCACCTTAGACATGAAAAAATGTATAAGAAAATTATCCTTGTAGGAGGTTATAGGAAGCTGTCATCTATGAGAGTGGACTTTGCTTAAGCTTACTCTCTGAGATGGAAGAGCAATATAAACATAATTTCCCCAAATTTGCCCCTGGGCGATGAAATATTCACTATATGAAATTGTCAATAAAAAAAGCCAAAATTTTCTGAAATGCGATTCCTTAAAGCATTGGACATCCCATTTACAATTTTGACGCTGAAGCTAAAGGCAGAAATACTAGATATCTTAGGCTATTTAATGGTCTTTAATTTTTTCATGGGATCTTGCCTTGGCGCTGACTTCCTCTGTGCGGTGTCTTCACTAAATGGGCTTTAGGTTTCTCTGACGTCGTTCATCTTTATTCTGTATATAACTTTATGTCTTTTGAATCGGAATGTCTTCACGGTGTAAATTTGTCGCAGCTGGCGTTGCTGGATATCCGAATTCCCTCTAGCCCAAGATATACAATAAAACTTAGACGTCCGAGCAGATAGAAAAACACCCCAAAATCTTCACACAAACAGTGCTCTATATTGTTATTTGGAGAACAGTTTAATCTTCAAAATTAAAGTAATAAAAATGATAAAAACTGGAAAATCGTTTTCCCCTAGTGCGTAAGATAGGTCAGTGAATTTTTACGTGAGCTGTCACCCTGAAATTGTTTTCAAAGAAATAACAAATTTCTTTAGTTCAAAGTACATTTAGTACATAAAAGAGCAAGGACTTTCCTAAAGGTAAAACGGCAATAGAGAAACATAATAAGAAAATGCAGATTTTGATTTGTTGTTATTATTAGTTTGATGAAGAAAACTGAATGAAATACAACCTTCAGCATTATTTTTCGATGTACAAACCGCCGAAAGTCAACACCGCACCCATGTTACACATGGTGGCTTGGTTTGCATCCCAAACTGGCAAAGACAAACTTAGATTCATAGAAATATGATATTGTGGAATTGGAAAACTAATGTACATTTGACCCATGGCATAAATGGTGCATAAAAATTGGAAGTAGACACTGGTGTTAAGACGATTTGCTATTCAGTCGAGCAGCCGACAATCAAAGGAATATAATTAGTGAAATGAAATATCAAGCCAAGAAGGCAGAATTTCGAGACCTTTCAATTTTTCATATCCCTAGAGCAAATATCGTTCAAACGCTCGAGATGTTTACTGCGGAGGGTTTTAGTTTCTGCCATTTTGTTACAATAAATTTTTGTAAGGCCAAAAACAGCTGTCGGAATAATTTTGCAAATTACTTTGCCGGAGTCAGTTGACTATCAACATAGCACTTTGCCAGACTTAAGCTTAGACAACATTACTATCTCATAACAATACTTTTTCAAGCCGTCATTTCAAAGTCTTTCAGATCTCGCAATTAAACGCACTTTTGTCCCACCTAAGGCGAAAATGGGTGGAAATTTCACTTTGCCTTCAAAGCGAAGGCTTTTAGCTACAATTATTCACAACACGTGTGTGAAGTGCCCAAATAAGGAATAAAAAATTAAAACGAGAATTAAACTGGACGAAATAAAAATAGAAAAGGTTTATTTATCATGAGCGCACAAACTGATGTGGCTTGGAATGCAAAAAAGGAAAAAAGAGAAAATTGAAAACAGAGTTAAAATGGTGAAGACGAAAATGCCGTTGTTTCTTCAACTATATTTAAAAACCGCGGACAAGATATTTGTTAAAATAAGAGAAGTTGTTTTCCCAAAAGGAGTCGACTTCATTTTATAGTGGCGTCCCATTTAACCACATCAATTTTTCATGTTTGCGCTCTTATCGATTTTGGTGACGTTGATGCCGATCTACAGCTCGACTAAAGCTCATCCCATATTTGGATTCGCTCTGTCAAAAAAGCCGTGTCCTTATTAGCGATTCTTGAAAACCTCAACTAAGAAAAAAGATAAATAAAGCCCAAGATAATAGTATCACAATCAATGCAGTTGCCTTCTGTTCGCTGTAGCATGAAAATAATTTACTAATTTGAATATGGAAAACGGACGAGCGAGCTAGCCTCTCTAGTTGTCACGCGAACTTATCTCTCCCTATACAAACGAAATGCGAAATATTTCACTCAAATGGGGTGATTTTCGATTCCATACAAAGTGGAGGAATGAAGTAGCTAATGGTTGTTCGAATAAAGGAAGTTTAGAGGACATTTTGACGTTCATTCACTGTTGGGACTTTTTTAAGCGCTAAGGGGAGGTCAATACGGATGCGCTCGATTAAAACATACTGCAAGTGCTTTGTGTTGAATTTCTCACCACCTTAAAATTGTCCTTAACGCCTTTGTGTTGTGAAAAGCCTCTTTAATTTTCTATAAGACGAACTTTAATCTTCTGTGTGAGACAGATCATTACACGCTCGCTGTAAAGTTAAGTCGCGCATCCCGATCTGCATGGATAAGTACACCATAAAAAATAATTTTATCCCGTGCAATCGGCTTTTCTTTTTTAACACATGTTCCCCGCTAACTTTGCTCCGCATAGACATAAACTGGGGCCTCGATCCCTCAAAGCTACGAGTGTTTTCAGCTTTCGGCCAAAGCCTTAACATGGTTCGTTCACTGACTCACTTTTCATAAATATTAGTTTATACTCTATCTGAAACTGAGCCGATTTAGTAATAAACTCACCGCTTTGTAAGTTTTTTTCTGTCCCACATGAACTCCCCTGTCATTGATGTGAACACTGCTTATGATATCAAAAAAATCGTCTGCTACAGCGACCCTGCGATATTCGACAACCTGGGAGCGATTTGAGTGTCCCGAGATCTTGTCTTCGTATGGGTACAACATCTCCACGCTCTAAATGCACAAGACATCCCACAAAACTCAATGAGAACCAAATGCAAACAAAAGCGTACTTAGTCAAATAATTTAAGTACAAAACCTTTGTCGCACAAGCTTACTTACTTTTCCATGAGCGGGAACCTTAACCGGTACGTATAAAACACCATAGCTTTGACCATCATTCATGTGAGCGATGCGGAACCCTTTTGACTTGACCCAGAAACGAAATTTAGCATCGGTTTCGATCTGGGGCTCGCCTAGCAAATATCTGCAGATTTTGTTAAACTTTTTCCGGGTGATCGTCTTTGTCCGACTGTTTTCCCCGTAGTTTAATTCAACCCAACCCTGAAAATTTCGCCGGAACGAAGATCTTTCCAGTGACATTGTTATAAGGAATACGCCCGAAGATAAAGGCTGTACCAGAATATTCAACGATTGAATATTGCGAGGGATGGGTAAGCTTGGTGGCCCATGGAAGCAAATTGTCTGTGACCATCTGGTTTCCCATTGGACAAAACTCTCTGCATAAGAATGGCTTTGCGATAAAATACCCAATCCAAGCTCGAGCCAGCAGATGTCCCGAAATCGAACAATATTGACAAAATTCTAGCATAATTTGGGATAATTGAGTGAAGGATGTTGTGCGGCGTTGTTGACGGGACGAACCAAATGACAACTAACGAGACAGTATTGAGAATTGCATCGGGACGCGTTTGCTAAAAAAAGTATTGAAGTATACCATCGAAACTTCAGCATCGTACAATCAAGTAAAGCGTGCAAAGAGGACAATTGGAGTTTTAAACTGAAACTATTGTCACGATAGTCCAAGCGCAAAAAACACGCAAACCTATAGAATCACGGAATATTTTGTATCGCCTGAATTCACTCTTTTGCAATAAACGTTAGTTGTAAGATTAGTGCAAAGCCTTAAGAAACTGAATGGAAGCTATCAGCTGAGTAGGCCGGATGACATCCCGGAAACTTATATGCTAAATCCCCTGTGCTCTTTATTTCAAGCTATTTGCGAGGCATAGAATATGCAATTTAGGACAGTTTAAAACTCAAAACATCTCATTTTCAAAGTATTGCTCTGCATTTGAATTAAGCACTTCTTGTGAAATTTAGGCGTTTAAAGTAAATAACAGTGAAGAATTTGTTTGCTCATGGAATTTAGGCTGAATAAAATGACAAACAACGAAATGCCATGTTTGCAGTAAGAAGTAATTCAAGATTTACCGGAATACATCCCTGATATTCGAAATTTCTAATTTCTGTATTTACCGCTACCATTTGTCATCCCTCAATAACCATTAATTGAACAACACCGTCGGGGTTTCAATTTTCGCCTCCGGCATACTATTAAAATGCTCTTAGCTCAAAATGTCTGCTTGACTGTTGAAGAAGTTACATCGTTTTATTTATTAAATTGCATATTTGTCGTCTTAAATTGATCAATTCACGAAGCAACCACTGCGAAAAAAAGCTAACAAGCACTTGGATGGATTTCGTACTACCAGCTACGAGAATTGTCGCTGTGCTCGACTCGCGGGAGCAAATAATTTAAACGAAAAGAAACAAGGAACTACACCCAAAGAACTCTTTCTTGCTCTGTTCACGAATGCGCGTTCGCCGCATTATGCTATGGGATACCTATTTTTCTATGGCTCATCTACAGATCATGGGCAAAAAATGCTCGTTTCTGAAGCATTTTAAAGTGGATCATTAACATCTTGTTCCAGACAGATATGTTTTGGGGGGTCTATTTAAAGCGAAAAATTGAAGGGCTACCATGTTTATTAATTTTTCGGGTCGTTTATGTGACACAAACCCGCGACTGTACCAGATCCCGCGCTATTGGGTCCCGAGAGCTACAACAGATACCCGAAACAAGGATCCCAGGCCAGGATCAGAAATTTCCTATAGTTACTCTTACCGTTAAACTAAAAAATTACGTCAATATCTTGAAGTACCGAGAGAGGCAAGGATGATTTCTGTCTGACTGTACGCTAAATTGTCTGTAGTGTTTTCCGGACTTGTTCATAGATCTAGTTGTTCGAAAGCCGATTAACTAAACACAACCCCCGGATTTAAAATAGCAACAGAGGTTTGAAGAATCCCAAATGAAAATGCTTTAAAAATGTTATTTTATGCTTTAAGGAATAGAAGGGCCTTGGGCAACACAAAAGGAAAAAAATCTTGTTAATATTTTTGTTTGTTTCATTTGTAAATGAACTTTATATCTATTAGAGTTTCCAGTTACACAGGAGCTAATAGGACATTGAGCAAGTGGGCCCAGAATTTCGATAGCCATTCATCATCGGGCAAATAAAATTATGTGGGTATTACTCCAAAGTAATCAAGCAAAAAAGTTGATGAATGTTGCAAAACTAGACGCTATGGAAGCGTTAACTCGGGTTTGATTAAGGATTCGTTATGGGATAAAGAGGTGTTTTCCACCTTTATTGTGGGATGAACTTTCGATGGCTTTAGTACCTCTGTAGTGTTCTGCTTTCCTGAGAGAGACATTTTAACTTTTTCACTGGTACCCTGCTCGGTTGACGATCACGTCTATAGCCATAACATTCACAATACAACACGACTACAATTTTAGTATGGATACTTTGCATAAAGATATACACATATCCGTTTTCAGTTGAAAACGTAACTTTTTCTTTACGGATACGGCTTCCGTCCACACGTATCCGATGAAAACAATCATTGAAAAACGCTCTCCAGAGTGGAACTTTTTGAAAACGCTGTTTTCGCCTGTGTACGTGTGGACGGACGAAAACGAAACTTTTCGAAAGCGCTGACGTCATGCAATCAGTTCCAATCCACTCCGCGAAATATTATAAACTTATTCAAGATGGCGGACAGGCGCTTCACTTTCTTGTCTTTAATACTTGGGCTTATTTCAAACCTAATTGCCTGTTTTCGAGCAAATTTAGCTTTGCTATTTCTTCAAGCTGACTATTTCAGAAGGTGGCAGAACATTATTACATTACTTTCACCACCAGTGTCACAGCGGATTTGGACCCCCCCCTCCCCCCGCGGATTTGGACCCCCCCCCCCCCCTAAAAATAAGCGTTTGATTAGTATTGTAATCGCATGGGCTCACATGAAGGGAAAAATTATTGTATTATCAATTGAAAGTAAAAGAACCTTAAAAAATCAATGCTTTCAAATACTAGAGTTAAAATTTCCATCTACTTTACGAAATGCTGCAGCACGTGCTTTGAACAACTTTTACTGAAACTCAAGTCTAACTTCGCTTTTTCTGCTTATTGAAAATTAATACGAGAATTCACGACTTGACAAGTTTGGTTATAAAAAAGGAAAAATCTTCTGAACCCTTGCAGTCAAGTAAACTTCTAAGAATGCGTCTTCCAACCAAGAGGTGTTACTTTAAAAAATGGCACCTCGTTTGTGGCAGCGCCGCCCATTCAAACTATCAAATGGAAGAAAAAACAACGCTTTACGAAAAAGCCACAGCAAGTGCTTTCAACAACTTTAACTGAAGCTTAAGTCCGACTTTGCTTTTTTTTTTTGCCTTATTAAAAAGATAGCACGTTATTTAAGCTTCTGTCAGGAAGGAGTTAAAATTCGCAACTGCATACTTTTATAAGAAATGGCACCGCGACTACTTTTAAACAGCAAATTAACTGACCTAAGTCTTTTCCTCAAGTTTCCCCGACCCAAAATCTAGCTCTGTATCGATAAACAGTTAAATAAATAAGCTGTAATAGGGGGGGGGGGGGGGGGGGTCCAAATCCGCGAAGGGGGACTAAATCCGCCAGGGGATTTGTACCGGGTAGTCCAAATCCGCTAGGACACCGGTGTCAAGAGGCGGAAGGTTGAAACGACTTGGTGGTTGCCCGCCAAGACCTCGAAGATTTTGGGTTAGACCTGGACGTACTAGCGCTTGGTGGGACATTTTTCTAGTCCAAATAGTTATCGTAAAAGCGATTAATATATCTTTAAATATTATGTATTTAGTTTGTATCTGTATGTGCTATGTATTTTAGCTGTAAAGATATTAACTCTTGTAGTTATTCTGAAATTCAAGATAAAATAAAGTTTATGCGTGCATGTATGTATGTTACCTTTACCAGAGCGCGTGCGCACACTTTGTAATCTGCGACTTCAGTGCTTACCATATGACAGATAAAATGACTTTTCCCTTGAATATATAAGCCAACGAATTCTTACGTTAAATTGACAAGGGCGGTTTGGAGCTGTGAGTAGGCGTGGGATTTGTCACATATGGTTTAGGGGCCGACATATCAATGCCGTACCGGGAGGCAAGGTCGGTAGCAGAAAGCAGCGAAGGGTCAACCTGTGTCCAAAAGCGACGGCACGGGCCGAAATCCCGGGATGATTCGTTTGGTACGACGCTCCAGCGCCGGTGTCTGGAGGTACTGCGTTTTTCTCTCTTGTTCAAACATTCCGTCAGCGCATGCGTAAATTTTCTGGCTTTCCGATACCTAGCCTACCGAAAAAAAATTAAGATGCTGGTTTTTACAAGGAATTGGCATTTCAGTTGAACAAATTCTACAGGCATAAACGTAAGGTAAGAACCGCGCGTGTCTGGTCTTCTCGAGACAGAGGTGAGAGATGGTTTCATGCAGATTAGGACGCCTAAAATGCTCTGTTGTAAACATGGTGGTTCACGAGTGAAGTTGCCTCTCTGGTCTTTCTGTGGACGAATTCCAGGACCTACTGACACAATGTGGGCAAGTTCCGAAAGCAAAAAACTCCAATCGATGCGGTATTTTGCTGGTAGGACTGGGTGGCCCGACACTTATGAAAAAAACTTTGAAATGAGAATCGGGAGTCTTCCCTTGTCATGGAATGGCAGAATTTCCCAGAATTCTTTTTGGGCGTGAGCGAGGCAACTTGAGAAGCACGAAACTGGCCCTCATCGAATGGCTGAAGCGCGGCCCGGGGAAAACAAATTGTAGCCAGATACTCAGGAGTAGGCCTGGTATGTGCTGTTAACGTGGATTTTGGATTTCTGAACAAGTTGTTATCATAGAAACTTCGCGACAAAGTTGTGCTTTCATTTCTCTGTAATCCTCGTGTCAAAGAAACGGTCAGTAACGTGTGACCGCTGGTTAATACGGTATACTAAAACCCAAGTTTGAGGCACCGAGGGATAATTTACCATGGGAAATGGCATTTAACATGGTGTGTGTAACCGCACCTATTACGTAAACCTTACATGTACGCTTATATTGAAAAGTTTCCCGCCAAGCATTGTTGCGCCCTTACCAATCAATCCACATAGTCTCTGTTTACGTGAAAACTGCATAAACTAGTTTATCTAAATGGTAGAAATGCTGCCAAGGAAAAGGGAGATGTTTAATTATGCTTGCGGTAATTTAACGACGATTCGTGCGTGGAATTGAAGGGAGATTTTAATACGTCTTGAGCCCGAGGGACGGTATACTCAAGAAAAATCTAAATATAATCAGGTCGGACAAACGGACCACTTTGCAGTTTGGCTATGAGACAAATTGTTATTTAAAGCACTTTGACGAAACTAAATTAAAATACAAACAACAATTTTGTACTTTATTTTCTATACTCTTGCTTAGAGACTTGTTGTCTTCCAGCAGTTCCTTCCCACCTAAAGACAGTAGCCCCTTGCTCCACGCACACACATTGCAGGCACCAAATGCCATAGACTGGTTCAAGCTGATAGCAAATTAATATTTTTATGTTTTGGTATCCTTAATTTCACATGACGTTTTCTCTATTCTCTTGTATGCAGGATATGTGCCTTATCTTTGCTTATTTAATTTTTATTTCATTTTTTTCGCCTTCTCAGAAACGCAACCTAACGATTGAATTCAGGGTGAACTGTTTCCTTAATGAAGTGAAGTGGCCAATCAAAATAGAGTTGACATACAATACAAACTAATTACGGAAAATGTCGTGAAAGATAAACGTGACAAAGACGAAAGGAAACGAAAAGGATGATTGATTTTCGGCCTGACTGAAGCAATAAACTTTAAAAATTCAAAGTTATCCAGTTTTCGTGTCAATTGACCATGGAAGCAACTTCTGTAAAGATGAAATTTGAAAAAAATTGAGCAAGAACATGATAAAACTTGATCGTTTCCGTAAGAAAACGGTCTGGCACAAGTATCTTTTCTGAAAGTGAAAATTTTAAAATAGTTCCTTGTCTTATTTGGCGGGAAAATTTACATTTTCTTCTCCATTGATCACGTGGGAGACACTTCCCGTGATTCCTTTATCAGAAATCCAAAATGGCGTCCGATGGAAAGTGGGAAGTGGTTGGAAAAAACGGAAAGAAGCGAGCTCTCAATGAGACGAAAAAGAATAAAGGCAAATTGGACATGCCTAAAGCGGATTTTATCAGTAAGTGAGTGAACTGTGGTTCATTTCAAGATTAGCTAATTAAAAGGACGACATCATAAGTCACTGTTTCTTTAACGCCACGTAGACAAACACACGATCCTCTCACTCATGTGGCAACAAAACGATTTTTTTTGTATGCTGATCCCTTTTTAAAATATTTGCAATTAATATTACAAGTGACCTTGAAAGGACAATCTTTGGTACTTAATGAACGTACAATCGCAAATCATGCGATTTATTCTTCAATTTTAAAGTTGACCATTTTTCGCATACCGTAATTTGTATATTATCATTAGAAATGATATTAAGGTATCTTATTATATGGCTTGTGTTTGTAGCCGATATAACGCGCGCTCTGATTGGCTAATTGTGACTGAATTGTAGGGCATTATTCTCCTGTAATGCCCACAGGCTTATAACGGGCTTGCAAAAACAAAGGAACAGGTAATTTTAAAAACCATATAATAAACTACTTACTAACCGAGCTAGCTCGTGCCGTACTGGGGAATATTGGCCCTCGGTCGCCACGACCTCGGGCCAATATTCCCCAGTACGGCCCTCGCGCTCGGTTAGTAAGAAGTTATTCTCCCCCCACCCCCCCTTATGGATGAAGCCATTAACAATTGTCCCCTTACGAGAAATAGATCGAGGTGCCGACTCATTGATCCCTAATAAAATCAGCTAAGTTTTCAATTTCCTTTCAGAGGAAAAGTACTATTTTGCAGTAAATGCCTTATGTTTTTATTTAAAGATCAAAGGGGTACAGAGTGATTTGGCAGTGACATAATCCTTTTCCTCCTAAGAATGATATTTGCAGATTTAATCTGTGTAACGCCAGATGAGTTTACTTGTCAATAGGACCAGTGTTGTGAGTACAAGGATGAGCAACTTCGGCATCCAATGGAAACCTATGTCCCCTTGAGCCCTTTCCTTTCAAAGAATGACACTTAAAGATTTTGCGTCTGTTTTACCCACTTAGGCTAAGTTCTTCCATTGATGGGGGGGGGGGGGGGGATGTTTGGATATAAAATTTGGATTGACCTTGATGGTCCATAATGTTATTACTTTATGTAAAGATGCTGTATATGTGACAAAACCAGCTAATTAGCAGGTTACAGAAGTTTTCAAATGACTGTCAAAAGTCATTACACAATTGTAATTGTTACGCTTAGTGATTGGTTTAAAAATCTCCTGCCAATTTATCAACCAATGAGAAGGAAAACCGAAACCATCAACTTGCACGCATAATTTTTCCCGCACTTTGAGCAAGTTTTATGGAATTACTACGAATCTGGATTGGTTCATTGCTCTGTTTGCACTTGCTGTGATTGGTCGAAGTAATTACTTCGGTATTTGTTTTACAACACTCAACTGAAAACTGCTCTAATGGAAATAATGGTCGATTGATAACTAGTTGTTGTTCCATCAACAATTTCCTAATGTTTAGGTCATTAACGTCTCAAGTGGCCCAGTACAGGAGGTAGTCAAAGTTATTTATTCATTTCAATTTAGCAGCGCAAGTTTTCTGGTAGAAGACTAATGACAGCACCATGACCCCATAGCACTGACTTCAGGTCTAGGGTTAGGTTTGGGTTAAAATGGATGTTAGTAAAGTGACTGTTTGTTGCTTTACATTGTATATCTGCAAGGCCAAGATGTATATTGAATGAAGGGGGTAGTTTCTAAAGAAACTGTGGTGCTGCGTCGGTGGGGAAGTAGTATACAAATATTAGGTTTTATCGACAGAGTTGATAATGTAAATTGGCCACCGTACAGAGATTCTAAAAGCTAACGTTTCGAGCGTTAGCCCTTTGTCAGAGCGTTAGCCCTTCAGAGCGAAGGGCTAATGCTCAAAACGTCAGCATTTAGAATCTCTGTATGGTAGCCAATTTACACTATCAACTCCGTTGATAAAACCTAATTCAAGATGTATATTGTTATGTTGAACTCCAGTTGCAAATGGATTTATAATAAAATTTACAGCCTGCTTCATTTGCTAATTGAAGACAATTTTCTGCTTTTTATTTCCTGGTGGCTGGTGGGCCGTTCTTCCTAAAATAAGTTAATATTGAAGAGTCAAACATTGTAAGCATTCATGTTTGTAAGGTCCTGAGTGTTAGCAAACCCCTCCCCTACCCCTTGTTAACAATAGAGGTTTTGCACAACAGCCATGTTGCATGGCAGGAACAATGAAAATGTTTTGCATTAGAAGGAACATTTGTTCCCATAGGAAAAAGAATCTATTGTTCCTGCCATGCAACATGGCTGCCGTGCAAAACCTCTATAGTGGCCATGCTTGCTTAAATGGCTCCTTCCTTAGCAACGTAAAGCTAGGTGCCAAAGAAAGGAAAGGAATGGAATTTTATTTAAGTGTCTAGTCATATCATATCATACAGGAGGCAGTGTGGCCCAGTGGTTAGAGTGCTTGCCTTGAGATCCGGAGATCCCGGGTTCACGACCCGCTCTGACCACTCGTTGAATTTGTTCCTGGTAGTCCCTGGTTCAACTTCCCAGCTGCACTTGTAAATAGCCAACTGGTACTCGGATCATATATTCCATCTCTGATCAGTATAATAATCATGGCTATAAAATGACATTGTCATTGTCAGATCCTCTGGGAGACTCCAAAACCATTTATCAGGCATTTAAAGAACCTAAAGAAACTTCAAGCACTGTTGGAAATGGCCACGTAAAACACGATGCATCCAAGGTTCCAGATGAATTACCAGCTGTGTTAGCAAGAAAGGTCCCTGAACAAGCTCCTCAGGGCAAGAAATCCAGCTCTGGTTTTGTTGGCAGCAGAAAGAAGCAAGCATCATCCAAAGCTCAGAAGACTGATGAACAGCTCTTAAAGGAGGCTATAGCAAAAGTATGACTTACGACTTTTTTGTTATCAAAGCGACTATGCTATTATCCTTATTTATAAAAGATGTGATAAAAAGGTTGTGTTTTGAAACATGATTTTCTTATATTGATTTGTTTCATCTCAGCTTGACCTTGATGAGTTGACTGCACTGCAGACCAACCTAGAATCTTACTTTCCTAATAATCCATCAGTAAGTATAAGTTATAGTGGTTTTTAACCCATTGCCTCATAGGAGTGAGACTTTTAGATTTTACCCTGTCTAATGCCAGATGATTTTACTCGTAGATGGGAACCGCTTTAGTAGTCAATGGGTTAATTTACATCTACCTCTTTCAAATCATTTGATAACATCAAAGTTTCCTGTCTCACTCCTCACCTATGCTCTGCAATATGGGGTACAAAACAAGCACTTCACATTACACTCTAGTCAGTTAAGTCTGTTGAAATATAAGTGCTACACGCCCAACGTTTATAAAAATGTAACCCTTCCTTGTACTTGTACGTGTTCATTGCTGTGACTTTAACATCTTCAGTTCCCACAGCCTTCTCCCATCTGACCTTGTAGCTCAGTTGGTAGAG
>OX421449.1:52911728-52916728 GCA_949126865.1 Montipora capitata
GCTAACAGCACTTCATATGCATGATCCAGCAAGCATATAAATATGTTAGCTCGAGTTTGTGACCTTGTTTAACATTTTTCAAGCTGAAAATCACTAACATATTGAAATCAAGTGGATGGGACTGGAAAAGAGTGAGTTGCCATGGGAACAGGATTTTTTATAGTCATAGGTGTGTTTCCTGTAGAACTATTAGACTACCAAGTTTCAATGGTCTGTGCTGCAAATTGGCCAAGGTAGCTCTATTTATATACTCAATATAATATTGGGTTGAGTGTATGACATCATCAGTCGTCTCATTTGCATATTTTACCCATTTTTCAAACTTAAATATCTCCGGAACTAATGCAGGTATTTGCAAACGGTAAATGGCATTTTTGTTCTTTCATGGAATTCTATGTGATACACTCAAAAAATCAAGGGGTAAAAATTTGATCATAGTACCAGTAAGTTGTTACTGTTTAAGAATTATACAAGAGTTTTTGTCTTTTTTTCAAGCCAAACCTTGGTTATCTACAGTTACCTTGGTGTTTTCAATTTCTCTCTGTAAAAGTGATTTTGACACCAAGTTTATGTTTTGTATTTCAGTTTGGATGGAAGTCATGATACCTTATTCAAGTATGAAGCACCTAACAAAGTTCATAGTTTCATATCTGGAAACTCTTTTGAGGTGAGTATCTCATATCTATTTTTCATGACCTTGTTGCATGGTGACAGCATTAACCCATTGATCTTGTGAAAAATTCAAGTAGATGTGTCTATTTTGGGGAATTTTTGAGCGCAATAATTTTCTGAAGACGACACTACGCTATAGATCTGCTGAGGGGTGTGTTTCTAAAACCCAGCGAATTTTATGACTTTGTATGGTTTTCATGACTTTGATATATTCTGTACTTGTGCTGGGTATGTGGGAAATAAAGGACCATAATTTGGTATCATCATCAGCTTGCATAACAACTGTTACAGTAACAAGAATTCAGAATTTTGGCAAAAATATTGTCATTATTTGCCCATGGCTAGCAAAGCTATTCAAGTTGTCCAGTGCATAATCATTAAATAATTTTTAGAGCTTTCACAAGATGATACCTTTTACAGCGAGTTTGATTAATAAACAAAGTTGATTTTGGGATTGGGTACTGCATGATGATAGGGGCCATGCAGCAAGCAGAATTTCAACCATACAAGGCACTATGAGGTAACTTTGGCAAAGAGCTAGCGTTGATGCCTTACTCTCTCCAAATGAATGACTCAAAAAATTGAAAGGGTTTTAAACCTGCTGTAACAGCTTGCTGTATGGCCTCCCATCAAACAATTTGACAAAGTTTACAAAGAGGTCAAAAACACAGCCGCAAGACTTGTCACAAGATCCACTCGACATGAATACATAACACCAATATTTTGTGACCTCCATTGACTTCCTGTCTCAAAGCAAATTGCATTTAAGCTAGATCGTGCTCATCACTTACAAAGCACAGAATGAATTAGCATCTGCGTACATTTCTCAGCTGCTTGATTCTTACGATTCCCAATGCACTCTGAGATCCTCAACATAGAATTTGCTCCATCTATCCACAACACGCACCATTCACTATGGAGACAGGGCTTTCTCTGTGACTGCACGATGCCTTTGGAGCAGTCTTCCGGCTGATATTAAGCAGGCAGCTTTTAAAAGAATGCTGAAAACACACTTATTTTTATAGAATTAAGCTATTTTTGTTGTATCATAGTTTTAGTCTTTGAAACCTTTTTTATATACATTTTCTATTTCACCTTTGTAAAAAGCATCGAGACTGATGTTAGATGCGTTTTTAAGAACCTTTATTATTATTATTTTTATTATTAAACCTGAGTCCAAAGTACCTCAACATTGAATAAGGAGGTTTGACTGTATTGTGGATGATGATGTACGTATTTAGATATTTAAGTATTCGCCAAAGGCAAGGTGAATGTTTATAAAGAATAAATGCTATACCGAGTAATTGCATTGTGACTAAACTTGATAGACAACAAATGCAAGGAAACGATGTTATGTGCTTGTAATATTTCAATATAAATCTATATCATCTTCGAAGATGATATAGATTTATATCGAAATATTACAAGCACATAACATCGTTTCCTTGCATTTGTTGTCTATCAAGTTTAGTCACAATGCAATTACTCGGTATAGCATTTATTCTTTATTTACTAAAGCTATCAGCAGGTAATGGATTAAGGTGAATGTTAGTGAATAAAAACCTGGATGAAACCCCGGTTTTTATTAACAGATATTTCTTTATCCTAAGGTGAATAATAATTGTTTTAGTATAATTACATAGGTGATTATTTGAAAAATATGCATTTTCTTTAAAACAATAATATTAATTTCTTTACCTGTCAGCTCGACAAAATGGTTTGTGACCCTAACCCTTTTGAAAAAACTGCTTAGGTGATTATTGTGTAATAATTACCTTAAGGGCAACCAATCAGCATAATGTGTGTTATTTGTTCTTGTCAGTATTTGCAAGGCAACAAGTAATCAAGAGCTTGTTATTAAACCTGATGACTTCTTTACTATAATGGAACTGGTGTTTTCTTCTGCATCACCCCTTGTTGGGAATCCAAGGTATCTTCATCATTATTAGGATTGTTGTTTTCACCACAAATTTGATTTAGTTTGGTAATCAGGTTGGCCCATTGAACTGACATTTTTACTTTTTTGTTGAAGTCAAGTTCCGTTCATTTTAGTTGGCCTGTTTACTTACTTGAGATCCATGCTTGTGCACAGCGAGTTGAAAACATTTATGGTTATGGTTTATTTTCATACCACACATATCGGAAAGTCTCAATGCAGTTTACAGTTCTCTCTCTAGGGTGAGATTGGACGTCAGCTTGTTGAGCTTGTTACATTTTGAATAAACGCAGTCAAGTTTGTCACAAACGTGCACACGCACACATGTCAGGTTTCATTTCAAGAATGGTTGAAGAAGTGGGATGGCTTGCCGTCATATTAACGGAACCTTATGACTCATTTAATATTGCAATTACTTGTAAGAGTGCTTGGAATTCTCCATTCTACAGCCCTACAGGGCAGGGCATGGAGCTCCTGGTGTTGTGCTCTATCCCCTGTGGTACAGGGGATGGGATGGGACGGTAGGAGTTCAGAGGGTAACCCTGTGTAAGGGACTCTGTGACTTATTGTACACTCTTCATGAGCGTTGTCCCTTACTGTGTAAATAAATAAATAAATAAATAAATAAATAAATAAATAAATAAATGTTGTTCAGAAACTTATTCCCACACCTTTTTGCATTTATTATTTACTGGAAGTGTTGTCTGTTGTAGCTTGCAAAGGAAGATGTTGTCACTTTATCTGCAAGTGAAGGTAATTCTTTACACATTACATATGAAGTGGTTTCAAGAGCTATTGGTATAAATTATTATTGATATTTTTTGTTTGGCTTTTCACCACAAGTAATGCAATAAGTTTTGCTTTCTTTTCGGGGAGCAGGGTTGATCTAGTAGTGAGAGCACTCAAATTTCATCGTTGTGGCCTGAGTTCAATTCCTGGTCTCAATGTTGTACACACATAGGTTGAGCTTTTTGATTCTCTACTCTGCTCATAGCAGTTTTTCTCTGGGTACTCCAGGTTTCCAGCCTATTCAAAACCCAACATCCATTTTGACTTATTCTATTTTAATTTCTTTAATTCCATTTAAGTTGCCATCTCCCTAGCTACATGTAGTAGAGCATTAATAATAATAATAATAATAATAATAATAATAATAATAATAATAATAATAATAATAATAATAATAATAATAATAATAATAATAATAAACAATTTCATGAGCGAGGATTGAATATGAGATGGCAAATAGCCAATGAGGTGCGTAGTGCAAAGTTGGCTATAACAAGTCTCATATTCAATAAGCAGGAATGGAATAATAATTGTTTTATCAAATTCCTTTAACTCCAAAAGTTTAGAAAGTACGAAATACGAGTGAAAAAAAGCGAGCAAATCTGAGCGAAATCAAAAAAGCTTGATTAGAACTGATGTGATGTTGTGTAAGACCTTGTGGTCAGACAGACGCAGGCTCATCACAAGAATATTTGTTACCTTTTCGCGTACCGTACTTCCAAACGTTGAAATTGATCCAAACTTTGCACAAAAACTTTGCCTTATTTGGAGAGAAATTTCTCCTTCTGCCGAAAAAAAATTTAGCTTAGCAACGCTTAGCGCAATCACTTACCATATAAGGCCAAACTAAGGTATATGAGCTGATAACCGAGATTGAGTGAACCAATCAGAGCACAAGAAATGCATTAACTGAGGTTGAAAATTTAATAATAACTGTTATTATCATTGTTATTGTGATTATTATTGACAAATGCAAGAAGTGATTGTCACACTTGTTTAAATTGTTCAGCTACGGTAACTGCAAGGATCACTTCTCTCATTCGTCTATAACCTGCGCTTCAAATATACATTCATTTCTGTTGTTATTATAGTGTCTGTAGGAGTTGTCTCAGTTACATGCATGCTAAGCAGGGTTGTTGGGTTTACACAGTTGTGAGATGCTTGTCCTGGTTTTAATATTGAAGTTAAATGTCATGAGGGATTGTTGAGCTCTACTCTGCTGAGAGAGGTTTCACTCCAGGTACCTTTGGTGTTCCCCTTTCCTCGAAAACTACGTAGATTTGAGTTGACATAATTCAATTGGGTGTTCCGGGTTAGTGTTTCGACACTGACTTAATTGACACTTGTGAAGTCCATTATATTTTCTGCATGTTGTTTACTCCAACTTTAGAGGCTATCAATTGGTTCTGAGCCAGGATCCCTGTCCACGTTGTATTTTCCTCTTTTGATTGGCTGCCTTAACAGCAAGCTTTCACTGGAATATCAAACAGAGGTACCTGTAAACACCATAAGTGTGTTTCACTTTCATTCTTGAACCGATTGACTCCCAGTGCACACTGGGATACCCCCAGTTGACGAGTAAAATCGTCTGGCGTTAGACAGA
>OX421449.1:52934228-52951728 GCA_949126865.1 Montipora capitata
ATATAAATAAAAAAATCGTATGAACGCGAGTGTGTTTCATGATACTCGTGATGTTTTGAAACGGCTCGTGCAATGTTGAGAACTTTTAAGGCATCACTCGTGACCGTAAACACGAAATGCACTCGAATTCATACGATTTCTTATACTAATCATAACCATTACAATTTTCTTAAATTTGATTGGTGCATTAACTGCTTTATTTTTCACGAATTATTGTGTAGGGTTGTAATCGGACACTGTAATCGGACAGTTGGCTGTAATCGGACACCTCTAGTCGGACATTTACATCAGCCAATCATATTAAGTGCACTCAGCTTAATCCACCAATCGCAGAATTTATCACAATAACCATTGCCACTTGCCCCCTCCAAACTGGGGTTTTTCCAAAATGGACGAATTCGTAGCATAAGACAGTGAAAAAGGAATGCATTTGTTTTCTCGGAAATTGTAATGGTTCATACGAGTGATTAATGTTGATCCTCTCTAGTATGTTATGGTCGTTTTTGAACGTTTGTTTTTGCTCTTTTTTTAGGTCATAGAGGACAAAAAAGTGAAAGCCAAGAAAGCTTCTCGCTTTTCGTTTGGAAAGATTTTCAAGTTAATTTTGTTCGTGTTAGTAGCAGTTATTGCTGTTGATGTCTACAAACACAAAGGTTACAAAGGTACTGTTTGTTTTTTTTATTTTAATTCTTTTATATTTTTTCTCTTTCTCAGCTTCGTTTTGTAAGAAAGTCTTCTCCAGTCTAGTTTGGTTTATGCTTTAGCATGCGTATGTTGTGGTTTTAAGCTCGCGGAAAGTTTAGAGAGCACAAGAGTCACCAGAAGTGCTATCTCAATTTTGACTGCTCTGCAAATGCCCCCAGTGTATCATAACTCCCTATAGCCTATAGGGAACGTGCAATTTCATCAATACAAGGAACATGGGTCGAGTTTGCTATCGTCATCCGCGTGCTTATCAAGATTCCGGGTTAGGTCACACAAGCCTGGGACAATGAAACGAGGGAATGGGGCGAAAAGAAATGGATAAGCAAGCCGACCCAGAGATCTGAAACATTGAAAAGGGGTGGGGCATTCTTCCCAGTCCTTTACTTTCACACACGACTCCCTTCCAATCGCTTGCTGATTTCTCTTTGCCTCATTACCCACCTCGGAGTGTGGTCCCAAACTAGTCTCGTGCGCACTGGTAGTAAAATGATACTAGAGAGATTTAGCATCGCGTTTACGTGAAACGGCAAACGTGAAACCGCAAACGTGAAACCGCAAACGTTGATGATTATGCGGGAAATGTAGATCTTAAAAAGTGTTATTGAAATCCAAAAAGAAAATTGGGGGTAACCACGCATTTTTCAAAGATAACTCACGAACAATATTTGTAAAAAGCTTTAAAATACAAAGCCATGTTTTGCGTTCTTTCTCAAATTGAAGCTTAATTATCTCTGAAAAATGCATGGTTACCCCCAATTTTCTTTTTGGATACCAATAGTACTTACTGAGATCTACTTCCTCTGCATAATTTTAAGCCGCGCAAAAATATCCCTGTATTAGTATACATCACCGATAGGAAATCCGAGTGTCTCAAGATGCGCAGAACATATGCGCAATAGCAATAGTAGGCACCGTCCTTAATCTCTCTCGCCTACGTTACCCTTAAGTAAACTTAAAATGCTATGTTAATTTCATCTCGAAAATATTTGTCAAACACCTTGCTAATTTGTGTCGGGTGTTTTTCTTAACAGCCAGCAAAACAGCACAGATCGCAAAGGAGTATGGTATAGAACAGGCAGCGCTGACTGGATACGGACACGTGACGAAGGGATTGGATCAAGGACACGGGTAACTAGATAATGTGTTTAAAGGGTTCATTGTTAAGCTGGTTTAATTTCCGTGAAACGAGGCGTTTTTAGTTGATTGTGTCGAAAGTGACTTCACATCTGCTTTGTTTATGCATTGTATGTGGTTTGGGTCAGTAGTGATGTACTTTAAAATCATACTGTGCTACCTTCTCAGCCAATCGCAAGGATACCTTATTTGAGTATTTTGTTTTTCAAATATTTGCGGTCGACGCCATTTTACAACGTGTTACGGTTGCCTTTGTTGTTTAATAGTCTGTTAAGACAGACATTTTTTTTGTCAAAGGATAGAAGCGTCATGCATATCTAGAGAATTAAGAAAAAGTCAACTAATTCTCTTTTTTCTGAATTCCCTGAAAAGAATTCTAGTTGTTCCCAACAATTGACTAATTAATCACGAGAGTGGAGGTTCCCATGAAATCAAAGGGATAAATGACGCAATCGTTCGAGCTTAATCCTCTGCCACTAAACTTGTTAACAGCACAACTAAAATATGCTTGTTATTTCAGCTGGGTTCAAACAAACTATCCCGTGTACTACAGAAAATTCAGAGAGGTATCAGATCCAGCGGCTGCGTTTGCCTGGCAAAAGCTGACTGTTGCTGGAAATTTTATAGCAGAGATAACCAAACCTGCAAGAGATTACCTTAATGTCAAAATACCGGAGCTTTTAGAAAAGGTCAGTTTTTCGTGTATCTTCTGGTACTTTCTACTTTATAAGTTTTTTAATTTATAATTTCTGCTGTGCTCGGAGAGTATTTTTCTCCTGGAAATAATCGGCCAATTGGCAATTATTTTCTTAGCTTTTGTTAAATACAGTATGTGTCTGTATATGTACGTGTATGTACGCAGTGGTATTTTTCATCAAGATCGCAGACTTATTGACAATTAACGTGGTTCACTGAAAGGTATTCCTTACAGCTCCATATCTTTTCTTATAGATTGAAAAAGAAGGTCCAGTGTACTATGGTATCGTTCGAGACCACGTAAAGAACTTTGTGGATGCTTGGTGGCCAGTTGTCTATAAATACCTTGTGATAATTTGGGATTTCCTATCAGAGAACGTCCCAATTGTCTTCGCCAAGACACAAGAGCTTTTAACAAACCTAGGGTATAAGATTTACGAACTTGCTCCAGATTTCTTTTCTTCTGTTGCGTCTGGGCTTGCTAAGTTCGGAGAGAAGATTGTGGAAAAGTTACCCGATGTGATAGCTGTCATTCAAGAGTACGCTATCATTGCTTTTAACTTGGCTGTCAATCTTATCAACAGTGTAGTAGAGTGGATTCAGAACATGGCCGCAAGGTACGTACTTGGTAATGCTGTGCAAGATTTCACAAGGTGGCCTGTGATTATAATCCACGTGATCAACCGCCCTATATGTGTTCTATAACCAAACCAAAGGGAACATAAGATTATTACTGTCATGACGTACCTATCCTTTATCGATCTTGCTCTTGATTGAACTCCGAGAAAAGCACAGTACAACTTTAACACTCAACGCTCGCCCCATAATTCTCTCTTTAACATTGCCGCGGTTATGTTATACGATTTCACCGGGAATTGAAATTGCGGCTTGACTGCAGCTTACTTGTGGTCTTAATGTCATGCAACGCAACGCTATTTCCATAATGGAGAAAGTCTTGAGCAATTGACGCTTCGTTCTTACAATGGAGCGCAGTTTTTACGTGAACATATTTATCTCCCTACAATTACAGTAGCTAGACCACCAAAACGCAATCCCCTCTTTTTGCCTCGCTTTGTTCATGGACGGTGTCATATTGTGGCAATGAGTAACGCCTATTTTCGTGTCAAGTTAGTTGGTAATCTTTTTCTCTGTTACAGCTCTGAGGTCGAAGATGTAGCCCATCCAAAACCATCTGTAGTGCCTTCAAAATCAGTACCTCACTAAGCCAGCAGCTGCGAGCACTTTTGGCAAACTGTCGGCAAGGAACACTGGCCAAGCCCTGGCATGGCACGCTTTCTGGAAGATCACGCCGGCGTTTATTACAACGCTTGCTTGAATGAAAATGCAGGGTTGTCATTTAGATGCCCGAAATTTTGAACGGTCTGGCTGAGTTGACTCAACACATCAGGCCAATTCTGATTCATCACACAAGATACCGACTATTTTACAAACACTATTATGATAATTGAGTTCTCAAAATAAAAACATCATTTTTGAATTAAATGGAGGACATTTTCTAGTTTTTGTTCTAAACATGCGTGCGTGCAATAGGTTTCAGCTTTCATAATAAGGCAATCATAGGGATTTGTGTGGACGAAAATCGTGTGTGATGAAAAAAAGTTAAAGTGAACTCCTTTCGTCGGATTTACTTCAAACGATTCCCTTTATTTTTGCTCTCATTGTTTCTTCCTCTATATTGTTAAAAAAATGTATTGGTTTTCCCTGGTAGATATGTAGGAAACAGGTGTTTACGGTCGAATTCCGCTATAGGGTAACGCTTCCCAAAGAGTCTCTTTGTCTACGTGACATCTCATGTAGACTATCAGAATCCGCGGTTTTTCTTTTTCCTTTTTTTTTTTTTTGGTTCTCGTATGGCTTTGACATACAGTAAGGGTAAGCGCTTTCCGAGCCAATGACTCAACACGCCGGTGCTTATCCCCGGTTTCCGTAGCATTAAGCGACTAGGAGTATTTTTTAACTTCCCCCCTGGATGGGATGCTAGTCCATCGCAGGGTTACCCCCAGCATTAAATTCGCCGGTACCCATTTATACACCTGGGTGAAGAGAGGCACTGTGGGAGTAAAGTGTCTTTCACAAGACATACTCAGTACGGAGTAAGAAATTAAAACTCCTTGGAATCTTCTAAATCGACATAGACGAAGTTCCCGATGTGGATAAAGACGGACGCACTTACATTTTACTATGAAGTAAATAGACCTTGGAAAACCTGTGGAGCTGAATCAAAACATTAAGTTGTCATATTGTCCCTTTTTGGGTTTTCAGTTCCCCTATCAAGTGGACTTGTCTCTTTTTCGCACGCCTGTTTTTTCTTTGCGTCACGTTGACGGATATATGTTAAAGAGATAAGAATTAATACCATTTTCGGCATTTCCTTATTGTTTACCAGGTGGGGCAATGTTAAACGTCGATGCCACGTGTTTGAAATCAGTCAAACGTTAGCCTAAGATGGAACAACATCAAATCCAAGATGCCGTAACATCTTGCATTTATTTGCGGGAGTCCCGAATTTAGCCAAGTTCAGTCAACATCTATTGTAGGTCCACTCAAAATCTAACTCCAGCCGAAGTCTCCTATAGTTCGGTGGAGTAAAAAGGTAAAAAAACCCGTTCGTGACGTTGATGAATACTTCCAGCGATTGATAAAATTGCGTTTGACTCGAAAAATCTGTTGAAAAAAGACCCCTTTGAAACGATTCCAACCTGGTTCCCAGGGTCTCCATTGTCGATGACAAAGAGACACTGGGAACGAGGTTGGGACGATTCCAGTTGCGCATCGGGTAAGTATTTTATGTATCCCTTATTATAATGTATTAAATTATATTATAAGGCATTTAGACAAATACTCATAGATACCCGTATACCTATACCTCAGTATGCCCCTTTGTATTCCCCTGTACCCATATATACCCCTTTATCAAAAACATAAACAAACAGCGGTTACAAGCATAATGATAAAGCGCATTTTACTTTTGACATCGTCAACGTTTCGTATGCTGCAACTTACATCTTTAGAAGTAAAATGCGCTTTATCATTATGTTTGTAAACGCTGTTTAATTGTTTTATAATTTTCATTAAGTTGAAATGGCCAAAGAGCAAGAATTACCCGTTATAACCTGAGGTACCTACGGCGCACCAATTAATGCCGCTGATCGTGCTCATTGTATCTTCCCAAAATCGTCTCCAACCAACGAAAAAAATCACGGTGAAGGGATCGAGTGTTAGAAAGTGTGAAACCCATATGTAAAGAGCCCAGGCTCTACACCGTCAGGAATAGTGTTATCGCGATCTCAGCAGCAGCAATGAAATTAAAACCCTCATCCCGTAAACCCTCTCGACATCTCTGCTGAGGCAGAGGTGGATGCAAAACGTGCTTGGAATTTGACACTGTGGCATCCCACAGTTTCTAATCCTTGGCTTGTATCATATCACTCATAGTTGCGAAAAAATTTTTATACCATACTTTAGTTAATGCTAAAAAGAGACGGATTTACACAGTGAAGTGTCTTTTAAAAGACATTTATTTTTAAGATTTCATACAAACCCTTACAAAATCATCACAGAAAATTGCCGCGAAATTAGAAGCAATATGAGAAGATTTATTATTCGAATTTACGGACGTCATACCTTCCTAATGGCCTTTATATTTTCAGTTGAAAGAATGATATCAATAAAACTATTTAAACTAGTGGCAAAAGTTGGAAATCCATATTTTTTTAGCGGCGCTACAGCGGTTCAAAGTCGGCCAAAATCCCACACATTCACTGTCAATTTAGCCCTGTTTGCCCTCCAGCCAAGATATCAACGATATTAACTTATGTTGAAGAATTATAACCACTGATAATAACGCCTGCCACACCCAGATACAAAATTCCATTGTATTTGATTTCGTCAGAGAACTTCCGATTAACATACGAAGTAGCACTCGATGTGACAAAACCATTTAAAAATTTATTGATCGTCCTCGGAAGTCTTGATCACGAAATTGCGGTACCACTTAGCCGGGAACTGCAATGAATGCCCACTCAAAAATTAACGCCGTTCACACTAGCCAATGCAATAACAAGGATTTTTGGAAGACCTTAGCACGTGAGGAGAAATGTCTTCCTCCTTCTTAACTTCTAGGGTGGCTGTCACACTTTTGTCATATGAATAAAAAGGAGGTTGCCTTCGTACCCGATTGAATTACAGTATAAATCAATTACATTTTGAGATGATGAGTCGTACAGATTACGTGCGTAGTGCCATATTGACGTAAGAGGGTTTAAAGCGACCTTGAAGCGTGACGTTGATTGAGTATATACTCTAGGTTTTCGAGCCAGAAGTTCATTTACCGTTTTCCGACACTTCGTGTTCGTCTGAAACTCTGGAATTCTCAAGTGGAAAGCAAAGTCAGGTAAGCTAGTTTGAAAAAACAATGATTGTTTTCTTAGCTATATCCATATTTCTCTTTTTTTTCGATTTGAATCGGATATTTTAGATATTTTACTCCGATTTATTTTGCCGCCTTACGTCGAAAAGATGAACCAGATGTAGTACAAGTCAAGGTTAAAAAGAAAACTTGCAACTTTTTTCGAGACTATTCGATGTTTGGTAAGGGATACCATTTTGACCCAATGCGAACCCACAAAGTTTGCTCTATCGCACAATGGCCTAATGTACGTTGACATTAAGGCTCACTTAAATTTCATCTAGAAATTTGTGACGGTCATGCATGAACCGGTAAATAGAACAAAAAAAACTGTAATTATTAAAATAAATCTGCGGCATTTTTTGATTAGTCACATCCTTCATCTGCGTGGGTGTAATCCACGTGTTACGTGAAAACGTGACTTCATCACGCTTCACGTAGATGGACGTAAGATGGCGCAGTGGTGAGAGCACTCGTCTCTCCAATGTGGCCCGGGTTCGATTGCCAGACTCGGCGTCATATGTGGGTTGAGTTTGTTGGTTCTCTACTCTGCACCGAGAGGTTTTCTCCGGGTACTCCGGTTTCCCCTCTCCTCAAAAACCAAAATTTGACTTGATTTGTGTTAATTGTTAATTTCAATTTACAGTGTCCCCGATTAGTGCTTCAGTGCTAGAACGACTAGACACTTAAATAAAGTTCCTTTCCTTTCCTTCCTTTGCTTCCAAGATAGCAAATGGTAAACCACTAATAAATTGTTTAAAAGAAATTAACAAGGTAAATTAACCTTGATATAACCTGCGAACGCAGACGTATTTCCGGCGGTCGTTTCTCTCCCCCGAAAAGCTATAAACGACCACCGGAAATGCGTCTCCCCAGGCTAACCTTGATACAAATTTACGGAAAATTCGAACTCCTGGTCTGGTTGTTAAGTAGCTAATATTTTTGTAACTTAATTTGCTTGGTCTTTTTTAGTAGCAAAAAATATGCTTTTCAAAAACGAAGCGCAGAAGAAAGCAGTCCAGGAAACAAGAGAGCTTGTGACCTGTTTGCAGGTGGGAGTTCAAAAAATTTTCTGATGCTTTCAATGTAAGTGTAATATAGTTTAAAAAAGCGGATCTCTCACCGTTTATGGGAAACCAGCGAACAGGTACTAAAAAAGCTGTTGATATGCATAAACTCTTTATATACGACAGACAGAATTCGTGAGAAATCGCAATCAATGTGTTTGCGTAACCCCCATTTTTCCCTTTCATGCACATAAATTATTTCCGCCGGTCTGAGTCAAACATTCTTGTGTAAGGCAGCAACCATTGTTCAATCATTGTTTATAAGTTCTTGTCTTATTGTTTACTTCGCAGGCCTCTCCAAGATCCTGTATTGCTCTTAAAATTACTGTTTTAAGGGCGAGAAATGTCACGCAAGGATGGTATGACTGGAGTGAGTATCAGGCAATATTCACACTCAACTTGGTTAATTAAGGTGGCAAAGGAAGATGTACGTGACTGGTCGCATCGACCGGCCACCTTGTGTATTCCCATATTCCCACGCTGGTCAGAGTTTTTCTCTGTCCTCGTTTGGGCCCATTTCCATTAGTAGGGCTAACACTCACATGGTTTATATGGGTAGAAAACTAGCACTTCACATTACCTTCTAATAGTTAAGTCTATTCCCATTTGGGGTTTGGCGTTTTTATTTGACTATTTGTTAATCCTCTTACAACATTGTGGCGTTATTTTGGTCACCAAGATTAAGTTTCTATGGAAATGAATTAACATGAGTTGCAAATATACAGAAATAGAGGTGTGAAATGAAAATTGATGTGACGTCAATGCTGCCCTGTTAAGTCCCAAAACAAGAAACGGCCGCGGCAATTTTGATGTCCCAAAGCTTTTATTTGAGCTATATTTCTGTGCAAGCAACAATTGTCTTTTGTTTTGGTTTTAAAAAAGCCCTGATTGTTGATCATGTAAGTGAAAAGAGAAAACTAGGATTTCAAAGTGACTAGAACTGAACGCTGGGGTTCATAACAGAGGCACACAATTACGCCAATGAGTCAATCATCCAATAGTATTAAAACGCGGGCAAAAAACGTGTGTTAGCAAGTCGCAATTGCTTTTGCTCTTATGGGCTGATTATTTGGGGCGAGATTTTTTAATCAATCAAAGCCAAACGTGATACATAATTGCAGTTGTCGCGAAATTACTTCATATACGCTATTGAAAATTTTCTATTGCCAAGCAGTGCCATAATACTATAAATAACTCTTTCTCTGATCGCAGTTGATACTCCAGACCCATATTTGATGATGAGGATCCCATCATCAGCTGAGATCGTCAAAAGAACTAAATGCGTATCAGACAACAAAAACCCAGAATGGAACGAAGAGCCATTTGTGTTTCACATTGATCCGGAAGAACACAACGTGTTAGGTGTGTCAAACTGTCTAATCTCTGGTTTTGCTAAAGCATTAATCAATAATAATAATAATAATAGAACTAAGAGTAGTACACTGAAAAGTTACAAGAAATTGGCCTAGCTCTCATACTTTGCAAGGCCAAGCAAAATCACTCGCTGAAATGGAGTTTTCCAGTTAATCGTAACTATATACAAACATTAGATGATTTTGACGGTGGGATAAACGTTTTAATAAATTAATTTAGCTCAACGTTTTGGACTTTGATTGCTGTTCGTTATCAACTTTAAAAACTTATTTTAGTGTCTGTTAAAATAGGCTTTGGAAGGTTTAAACATACAAACATTTAAAAATTCATACGAATTAAACCACATTTAAACTTTCCGATAAGTAAATTTAAAATTCCTTTAGAAAAGGTTCTAACCTCCCAAAACGAATTATGTCCTTTCCAAAACAAAAGCAAAGGTGCTGAACCTACAGATGCTTTGCATCTCATTTTAACTTTTATCCTGTATGATGCACAAACCCAGACATTTTTCGTTTTAACTTTATGGAGAAGAAATGAAGGAGGGAAATGCTACCGCTGTTACTGATGATGATAATGAACCTTTATGAGTGACGCATCTCACTGGTTTATGTTTGTGCTTGCAGAGCTCACCTTGTGGGATCAGGATCTCAACGAAGATGATCAAATTGGGGATCCTGTATTTTTACTTTTGAAAAATTTGCAACTTGATAAACCCGAGGAAAGAACTCTAAAATTTGGCGAGGTGGGTTTGCTATCTCTTTCAGCTGAAAATGTCACGTTTTTTTCATATTATCTTCAACTCTCATTACTTACCCATTTTTTTTTCCAGTTTTCTGAGGTTGACATTATATTAGAAGCAAAAAAAGTGTAAGTATTTACGGCAAGTCTTTTTGTTTCTGTTACTACTTTGTACGCTTCGCCTTTCATATAGCTTCCAGAACGGTTTCCGGTTCCGGCCTTGCCGTTCGTTACGCGTCGGCTTTCGGGCGACAGCCCTCGGGTTCCCCTTCAGTGATCTCTGTTGGTACCCTTGCTAGGAAGTTTTAAATCTCAAGATTGAGCTTACTTTACGAACAATTGTCGTTTTAGATTTGAACATGACTCAGACTTGAGATACAGCACAGATCTCTGTGATGAAGAAAAACAATTTCGAGACAACAGAAAGAAAGTCGTTTTTGAAGCGATGAAAAAGGTGTTGGGAGAACGTGCGCCACAAAACATAGATGAGGTAAGGTGCCATTTCGAATACTATCTTGTATTTTCTTGGGACATTTTCAACACTGTACAAAGACCACACACCAGAAGATGTATCATCCCCTCAGAACATTTTGCGAAGTCTGACGTCCCACAAAGTTCATCGAAAGCCTTCCTCATACGAAGACTGGAGAGTTTATGCATTTTCAAATATTGTAACAAAGGCATCACTGACCAACGTCCTCAGTTATTTCGTCTTGCAAGTGATTAAACCCGCGTCGTTAGTCCGATGTTAACTGAACCCATTTGGATCTAAAATATCTTTTAATCTCACCTGAAGTTTTTTAATCCTACCTTGACCATCTGAGAACTATACATTTTCTTGTTTTTCCCTTTCCCAGGTACCCACGATAGCCGTTCTTGGATCCGGTGGAGGTTACCGAGCCACCACTGGCTTCACTGCTGCGTGTAGCGCCCTGGAGGATTTGGGTCTACTGGATTGTGTGACATATCTAACTGGCTTATCTGGTTCTGCCTGGTAAATGACATGAATGATATCTTTTAAGAGCTATACATGGTTTACTTATTAATTCTGAGCTCTCGCTGAGACATCTTAGTATATAAACCTTTTCCATCTCGCTACTAAACCCAATCATAGTTTTCTGCAAACCGTTCCCTCTTTTCCGCGAAGTAATACTTCATTTGATGATCTGTTTTCAGGGGCCTCTCTCTCCTGTACTCGCAGACATCCGGTAGTACAGTCAAACCCAAGGAAACACAGAGTAATATCAGAGAGCAGCTCCAGTGGGGTCCATTTTGGCTTCTTACGCCAAGAAGAGTGATGAATTATGTGAAAGACATCACCGAGAAATGGAAAAGGGGGCAACCTGTTAGTCTGACGGACTTTTATGGTCACTGTGTTGGAGAAAGCCTTCTGGGACAGGTAACGATAACAAGAGTCTAACTTTAACGAGGTCCATTTAGCTATTTTTGTTGTATTCACAAGCGAAGTGCCATACAGTCGTAACGTCGACGGTGGCGAGACCTTTCAAAAGTCAATAGATTCTCACTTCCTCCAATTTTGTTTACTTTTATGACCACCTTGTTGGACACAACCTTCTTGGAGCGGTCAAGTGACCAGCCACTATAACCCCCTCCGCTTACAACTTGATTTAGTACGGTTAAAATCAGATTGTCTGCCGCGTGAAAAGTACAAGCAGACTGAGGAGTAAGGCGATTGCAATAATTGTTTCAATGGTTAGGGTTTAGCTATCCTTTTAAGGGCTGATTCTTCCTGCGACATCGTATATCTCAGTAAGTATATTCATTAATCAAAGGAGGAGACGAACACGCGCAAAATCGCAAAAATTGACGGCACTCACGTGGATTCTTCTCACTTAAAAACAGATGTCATTACATTTCCAATTCATCAGTTTTAAATTACTATCCTCTTACTTGAGAAACTGAAGTGAAAACACTGAAAATCTTGTCTTTGTGCACAGAAAAAGGATTCCGTCAAACTGAGCCATCAACAAGAGAAAGTGGGATCTGGACGTGTGCCTATGCCCATATACACAGCTATCAACTCAAGAAGAGATGTGTCCGCTGAATCGTTCGCAGGTCATTTGTGCTTTTATTTGAAACTAATTACAAGAACGCCAACTTCTAGTAATAGATTGCTTTCTCCTTTCTGTTGTCGTCATCTAACTAACTTTTCTTGTCTCAGAATGGGTCGAGTTCACGCCTTATGAGATTGGAATGGATAAATATGGCACTTTCATGAAGACGGAACTGTTTGGAAGCAAATTTTTCTGTGGAAAACTCATTGAAAAGTTTCCAGAATCTCCTCTGTACTATCTGCAAGGTGTGAGACAAATTTACCATTAGTTTATTTATTTAACTCCCAATTGCATGTTCGTTTAGCTGATCACAAGTGCTCTTCTAATTGGGAAGACTATAGAGCGGTTTTCAATTGAGTGTCGAAAGTAATTAGCGAATTGCTTTGATTTTGCCTTACTACACTCAGTGATTGGTTCAAGGTTCTCGCGCCACTCTTTCAACCAATCAGCTTTGTGTCGGATTGTCTCTGTCCTTTTTGATTGGCCAAAGTAATTACGTTGGTTTTGGTTTTATGACACTCGATTGAAACTCGCTCTATGAATCAAACCAATACGCATGAAATTAATTTATAAAGCAGACCAAGTGAGAGGGGAACACCACTGCTACCAACCTTACTCCCCAAAGGAATTAGTCTGGTCTCACAAATGGTATGAACGGAATCTAAAGAGGAGTAAATACCTGAATTGAAAAATAAGTAAATTTGCATTTTCTTTCTTCAATTCATACTTTTGTTACCTTAACTCCTTAAATTATTAATCAGAGGTAATAACCACAACCCACGAATGTAGGGTGGTAAAATGGAAAAAAAAAATCTCCTTCATGTTCGCAAGACCCGAGGTGGCTGCTAAATGAGTTCCAAGGTTCCGAAGAATGGCCAGTGTTTGGATGGTACGTCCGGCTGGGTGGCCCAGCCTCTTGAGAGACTTTGATAAAGTAAAAGAAGTTTAAATCAAAACACCTACGAAAGCCAAGCAATTGTTTCATCATCAATCTTCGCAACGTTGTTTCCTTTAGGAATTTGGGGCAGTTTTTACGCTATTTTGCTGCAGCGAGTGATAAAAGAAGAAGAGAAGTTGAGAGAAATAATAGACAACGGCAATGAAAAACAACTCTTAGGTAACTAATTTGTTATTTTATGACTGACGCATTTGCTTTCTACCTTTTTTCATTAGAGCACAAGAACAAAAGCCCTGAATCTTTAAACTAGCATTCTAGAGTGATCAAGCTTGTCGATAAACCGCAAACGTTAAGCTATAAGGTTTAATTTTTTTCCCAAAATTAAAATAAATGAAAGTCCTTTGATTTTAGTTTCTTTCCCCATATCCACTCTTATCGGCTAGCACTTGGAGGGAAGAAAAGAAATATCGAATGAGAGGATTTCCATGATGTGATGTTATGAAAACCCTCAGCTTCCCTTTTGCTGTTGAACGTCGTATTGTTGTTCATTCATTCATTTTCCTTTTACAACAGAACAGCAATTCTTATCAGACAATAACGAGATAAATTCTGAACATGACGAAGATGACGGTGATGATTTGGAGCATTTTAAAAGGAGAAAGAACGAAGAGGTGCCAGATTCTCTAATGGAAAAATTAAAAACTGCTGTTGCAGCAGACGAAGAGACGTATGACATTGATGGCAAATCCTCGAAAAATCAGAGGGCAGAGAAGAAGGAGTTCCGTAGGAAACTCTTAGAATATGTTATGGAAAAGCTACCCGGTCTCCAAACGCGGACGCGAAGAGCGGGGCTGGTTCATAACTTCCTTCGAGGCCTGGGTCTCAATACACCGCAAGGTATTTTGGGTTATGAATGTAACAGTAGATGTTTCGTAATGTCATTTGCCAGACAACCAATAACAGCTCTTCAACTGGCGGAAATACTATCTCAATACACATGCCATTACTCATTTATTACTTTTGATAGCACCTATCCTTGCCAGCCTTTTAAACAACCCATGCCAGGCCAATAACTAAAGCTCAGTTCATCATTCACACATGTTAAATTCTTTGATTATTCAGCTATCTTTATCATTTAACATGCATTCTAGTTGAAAGTTCGCGTGATAATGTAATAACGTAGCAGTAAAAGCTAGTGGAGGTTATGAAATGAACTCTCGACGCAGGGTGTATTTTAGATAAATCACAACTTGCAAGGGTTTTAATAGGCGAAGAAGTATCATTGTCATCCAATACCTGGCAGTGTATTTGCAGTTTTGTCCCTAATTAACTGAGCCAGGATTAACACAAATCAGGCTTCAAACAAGTCGACGCAGAAAACATTTGGCGTAAATTCATCGTTTCTTTGTGGCGTTAGGTCTGAATTACTAACCAGTCATATTATCAACATTTAAGTTACAGATGGTGCTCCTTCACAGACATGCTTAGAGTCAGACAACATTAAACGGAAACAAATGGAACTCATTGATGCGGGACTTATGTTTAACTCTCCCTATCCACCCCTCCTTAGGAAGGAAAGGTCCGTCGATCTCATCTTGTCGTTTGACTTCAGTGCTCGGGAAACCGACGAAGAGAGACCTTTCAAGGTACAAGCACAGAAATATAATTTGTAAGGATTCTCGAGATGTTCAACAGCTTCGTATGTCTTATGATACCATTCCTATATACGAAAAAGGCCAGCCTATACCTTACGAGGACGACCCCTGCTTGAAAATAGGCCATTTCAGAAACGTGAGAGGACTGGGACGAGTTTCTCATACTTGCTTAGATTGAAAATCTAAACTCTTCAACTGAAATGTTACCAAATGAAAAGATCTCCAGCCAAGTTTGAGAGTTTTCTACGGAAAATTGGCCAAATGGGAGACTTGCAAAAGTTGCAAAATCCCATACAAACCCTTATAATTTTGTGGCCTGTCTACCCATTCCATACAAACTCTCTATTTTAGGTGATATTTGAAGATATATTATTTCACCATTTTCCTCCTCTAAATACATCTATTCTTGGTAAAGACTCTCAAACTTGGTTGATCTTTCATTTGAATGTCTTAGTTTTTTAAACAAACGGAAAACAACCAAACTCGTCCCAGTCCTCTCACGTTTCTGAAATGGCCTATGACAGCCCACCACACTGCCTGGACATATCGTGTGTGTTTGATGACGTGTGACGTAAGCGACATTTTTATGGGGCTTGTCATTTTTGTTGGCGAGTACATGTTTTGGCGGAGTGAGATTCTCTTGTTTTGTTCTTTGATTCAAGACCATTTTTCTTTCCTTCTCCTACTTTTTGCGAACACTTTACTCATCTTGTATCTAAGAAATTTATAAGGGGCGTTGAGAAAGTCATTCGTCCGTCAGCCAGGGTTTCTGTTCCACACCTGCCCCAATGCTCTTTCAACGAAGGAGCCAAATTGTCGTGGACGACTTTTTATTTGGTGGGATCGAGTTGGGGTTCAGCGCTGTTTTTTTATAGCTGTTTTCTACCATTTTGTAGCCTTTGTTTGGCTAAATTTGTGGTCTGTTTATTCTTCCGCAGAATATTAAACTGGCAGAGGACTGGGCCAAGCGAAATGGTCTTCTTTTCCCGCCAATCGACGCAGATGAACAGTATGAGCGAGATGGCATAAAGGAGTGTTACGTGTTCAAACATCCCACAGACCCCGCCTGTCCCATAGTTCTTCACTTTGTACTTATAAATAAGACTTACAGAGACTTCATTCGACCAGGTGAGATCACTCAATGCTCGATTCTTTTCTTCGTCTATTCTTTCGCTGTTGAGAATCGCCTAAAAGGTAGCCTATGAACTGATTTCCGGTTCAGGCTCATTTCCGGTTCAAAGGTAACAAACTGATGACAATTCGACGTCACATAAAACAGCCGTGTTTGACGTAAACCGAGAACACCCGTTTCCAGTGGATCTGCTTCGACTTTCACCTTGGAGCCTCATTTCACAGGTTTTGTTTAAACTGAGATTAATAAGTTACAAAAGAAACCGATGATAGTCGTTCAAAAGAAATTTAATTCGGGATAATTTGATAGAAATTCAGTAACAAATCAGGAAGAAAATAGGAGAAGGGGGCAAACCCTTACCAATGTTCCTTAAAGCCGGAGGAAAGTCTTGAAAAGCTGTGATGAAAATGGTGAACATTTTAAAAGTGCATAAATTTTAAGACTTCAATAAGGGTCTAATAATTTTCTTGTCACACGTTCATGCTAAAGCTGATTGTCCGGACTGCAACGTTTGAGCGAGGAATGCCAGAGCTTGTTCGTCAACTGGTGCTCGTACTCAGCCTTCGACGGCTAAAACGGTATGACGGCTCCGAAAATTTTCAAGTCCCAGCCGTTCGCAGCAAAGCAACAAATACAACTATTTGAAGTAGCGAGTGTCTAATTTTAACAAATACCATGCAGATATTCTGAAGTTTTTCTTCTTGTAAGAAAGTATATTTCAATAATTGGGAATGCTGTGTTGAATTCGTTTGCAGGAGTTCCCCGAACAGCTAATGAGGAGAGGAAAGCTGGTGATTTTCCGGTTTTTAACGATCCCAAAAAGCGTTACAGTACATTTAACTTAAAATATTCACACGATATATTTGATCGGCTCAGTGGTTTGGTGGAGTTCAATACATCACTCAATGAACAGCTTGTTAAGAATACAATGGCGGAGTGTGTGCAACAGAAACGGAGAAGAGTGCAGCTGAAAAACTAAAGAGCGCGCTGGATTCAATGAAAAAGACAAAGAAATATGTCATTTTGGAGAAAGGCTACCGGATAACAGGAACAGTTGATGCAATATTTTACTGACCTACAATGACGTACTGGAGAGACTTAAAGTTTCAATCCTCAACACACTCCAAAGCGAGGCCGGGGATTGGAATTGAAGTTGAGTCAAGTTGGAATCCAGTCCGACATCTCAGACTTGATAGTTTTTGGACGGGCTTTCGTCATTGATACTTGTTGAGTGGAGTGATCCAATATCTTGGGTGAAATTAGTTATTTTTGATTGAATTGCGGACATTAACTTTCCATACTTTCACCTCATATCAAGCGAGAAAGTTATTGCTTTTCGATTGGCTGAATACATAATGACAATTAATGCTATTGTCATTCACAACCAACATAACGTAACATAACATCTTTATTAATATGTCAAATGTATCTAGTTTACAATAGTAAACTAATTGGGGACACCCAGTTAGGAAAATGTAAATACGATTTATTTTTTTAAAAATCGAGGCTAGCATACCCGTGCGTGACATGATTAAGCTTAAGTACAGTTTTCTTGTCATCCAGATATAAATTTAAATATTTATTTACAACAGAATTA
>OX421449.1:52959228-52971728 GCA_949126865.1 Montipora capitata
CAAAGTTCAGCCATTGAGCACTGATTTAGAAAGTATGGATGCCTGCTCGTTAAACTACTGGCGCAGCAAATTTGTCCAAGAGGTTGCTAATGCTGAAGAGGGAAAGGTATCCAGCAAGGACCCTTTACGGCATCATCTGCGGAATTCGAAGGCACCTTTTTGAATTCGTGGGAAGCGAAGCACTAAATCCACTGCAACCGGAACATAAAATAAAGTAAGCGGTCCAAAAGTTGTTTTATAAATTAATACTGTCTGCATTTATTATGTTGTTACTAAACAATTTGTTTTATTTTTATTGTAGATTTGCTATTCTCCGTCGCTGTGAATAATGAGTTATTTAAAACTCTGTTCTTTGGTTTAATTTCTTTTGTTTTGATGTGTAAATCTTGATATTCAACGAGGAATCAGATGAAAACAACGTGTGGTCTGGATACGATATCCAAAACACGTGCGGTTTTCATCTAGGTTTTCGTTGGGTATCAGAAGTCATGCAGGTGACGAATTTATCCATTATTGATAGACTTGTGAGTTCATGAACTATTAATGAGTCTGAGAGATGAGATTATGACGTCATCACTTGGCTAATTTGCATATTTTAAAAACTTGAATATCCCTGGAACAAAAAGAGATATTTGAAAACAGCATTCTTTTTTTGGTACAGACTACATGTTTATGTCTTAAAATGGCTTTCATACGAAAGATGTAAATTTCGTCAAAGTAGCACTTTAAGAGGTTTTACTTTCCGCTATTAACTGATACAGTGTGATTAAGTTGCGGCTGATCATACGCCAGTTTCAAAGTATTTAGTTACTGTCACATGTCATTAAACAACCTTTGTTGCACCCCCATGGAATAGATGATTAAATAAGCTGTAAACTTTGTCCGAAACTCGCATCCATTCAAAAGTGACACTTATGCTAGCAAGGTAAGCCACTTGAGATGATGGATAACATTTAGCGAGCGCATCTATTACACGCATGTATTTTGTGGGTAGGATATCTGGAACCCTCGTGCGAAGAACCGGTACCCCAAAAAAGAATCGTCAAGTCATACTATCCATTGCGTTGTTGATATTTACTGCTGTTTTTCTGCAAGCTTTATCTTTGCTTAGTAATTTGATATAGATAGCTTCGATAATGTCGGTCTCCGGAAAACACCTCTGTAATTATCGTGATTCAGTACTCGCTGAGCAAACAAAGCTGTGTCGTAGCTTGTTGCTTCTTTGTCGTTCAAGTCATGGCAAGTTATCTGAAGTTTATTTTCACTGTAGTGGTTTATTCTATTGCAAATGTATACACAATCGTGAACGTTAGCTGCGTCAACCAAACGATTCCCTCTACCGTCGAAGTTGACCGAGACAATGTGGGACCAATAGACGTCATCCCTGAATTGTTGCTTAGAATGTTTCTCGCTTATGTAAAAGACGATCAGAGGCTGAAGAGAAGCACCAATCATCCAAAACCTACAGTCCATGGCTTTGTAGGTGAAGGTAATATTGCATTTCTTTCATAGTTTTTACCATAAGGGATCAAATGATAATTCTTTCAAGAAAGTGTTATAAGTTGGTCGGAGGATCTTTACCAAGAAAATCCGCGATGGTTTACCCTAGAAATTGCCCGTGGGTTTAGTCCAGCGATGTTTATTTGCCACGTGTAACTCATTTTCCAATGTTTGCTGTTCACTAACATTCAAGAATGAATCTATAGATAGATAATCTCAAACATCAAGTTACAATTTCAACAAAGATTTTCGACTAAAACAAAGATTCAAAAATTCCTTTTTTTCGCAAGAGTCTAGCTAAGCTTCTCCCAAAGAGCTGAAAACTTTGAATGTTGGTAGCAAGCAAAGGTTTCAGTGAAAAGCCTCAAGACATAACACATTTCTCCGTTTAAAGTATACTTTTCGTGATACCTTCTTGGGACGTTTTACGCCTGGTTAAATTTCACAACAATGGTCAGTTACCTGTCAGTTCTGCAGCCAAACATTAGAACAACTGTTTCGAGCAATTTGTGGGTTCTACTATAAGAAAATCCACCATACGCACTTGTGACCTCAGTTCTCTATAAACAAAACTGATCTACAAGGACTTTACTCACATAAAAAGAGAAAAAAAAAATCAATTTCAATCAAAACTACAACTTGCGCACAAGACAAAACAACTGAAAAAGCCTGAGATTGTATTTCTTTCCATGACTGGAATAGTGTTACTCTTATACCCGTATAATATCACCATGATTTAGAATATATAAAATTTGTCCATATATTTCAACTGTAGAATACACGAAATGGGTTTTTGCACCAGTATGACAACTAAAAACTGTCTTTCTGTCGGGTTTTTAATTCTTGTTTTTCAGAGTCTTTCAGTTTGCTTGTCAATTAAATACTCCGAAAGGTGGCTTTGGGCCAATTCATGCCTCCACGATTTGAATATGTCCGCTTGATTGAAGTAAAATTACACTTGTAAAATGTGTTTCATGGCTAAGAATTTTGGCAGTTGACAGCCAAACAAAAGATATTTCACAAACTCTCTACCTCAGGCAACTTGATCTGGTACAGCCTTTTTGTAATCTTGAACAAAGTGTACGCCGAGTTGACAACTGGAGATGTTTTGTCCGTAGATCAGCGTAAATTTAATTTCTTTAATGCCATTGCAAGCGAAGTGAGTATGCATGAATTAAGACTGATAAATGTGTGTATTTGCAGTCAGTGCCGTGTATAGACGAAAGAGTGAAGTGATAAGTCCTTGAACTTATCTGGACAGTTTGAGCAATTGTCACTTACAGATGTTGCTGGTAAAATCCGTTCTCAGGTTAAATCCGTTTTTACCTAGGTTAAATTAGTTATACTCATTTTACCTGTAGGTTGAATTGAATAAGCTTTTTGGAGCCTAAATTAAGCCTAGAGAAAACTGACGAGGGTCACAAGTATACCGTAAAGAGGAATGTCGTGCAGTGGTTAGAGAGCTGAATTTGAATGCCGATGATTTGGACGACTGAATACCCTTTGAAGCCACCTAATGGAATATTCTTTAACTTAATGATCTCGTACTGTGCCTCCTTCCAGTTGAAATCTTTAACTCTTTTTCATTTGTTCGTTCTGTTCATAGCCACAAGTTTCAAACTTTGAATGACCTTAACAATCATTGTATGAGCATAAATGGAAGTCAGTATTCAAAATACGAATCATACCCAAGGGTGAAAAGCGCTTTTCAAGTCGAGTTTAATGAGCCCTGGGCAGTCTTCCAGTTTAGCGGGGCTAAGCTTTTAACAAGGATAGGTTTTGTTGACCACTTCTTAAGCCAAGCAGAAAACTTTGCTCCGTGTATGTAGAAGTTCATCATGAATCAAACAATGATCAAAAAGTGAATTTTGTGCACTTCTCAACAAAAACTGGAGATATGAACATCTTCAAGTTTGAATTACAATAGACCTTAGGAAAGTTTTATTAGGCATTCAGTGAAAATTATATTTTGTGGGTGGCTTGCGGCATGCCTTATGGTATTCAAATATTCTCTCACTGCACTTCCAGAGCCTGTTTTGGCTGTGGCTAAAAAAAAACTTGACCACAGCCTCGAGGACAAAGTTGTCGTAAATGGTCACATGTGCGAGCTAAAAGAAGAAAACGTGAACACTTATCGAAATGTTTTCTTCCGGTTGACATCGATTTTCAATATGTTTTAATTCAACAAAGGCAATCCGCACCTTATTTATCATTTTACCTTATTTATAAAGGCATTTAGGGTGTTATAGAATATTGTATAGCTGTATAGAACTCTAACTAGATTTCTATTTTTAGAAACTTCATGCGATATAAGATTAGTACATTTTAGTGACATTGTTATTTATCTGCTAGTTTAGACTATCTTACGACACCCCGAAAACTTCCGTTTGTAAATATAATCTATGAAAACAAAATAGATTGTCAACAGGAGAAGCACGTAAATGCCTGGCTAAAAACATGAAAAGCCGCAAAGGCAGTGAGATGATGAAGAAAAAGAACGAATCGCTTGACCGGTCATTAAGACCCGTCCAGCTTTTCGTTAGAAATTGAAATGAGATTCCAAAGCAGTCTCGTCAAAGAACCGGCAATTTCATGTTCTTTCTGAAATTATTCGTTTACTTTAGGATCAACCGCTGGGTCTGGATTCAGATTTTGGTTAATTTGGGGACTTAGTCAGCAGCCTTTTTGTCTTCATTTATTGCGCTCAGGTTCCATTGAAACATGGAATAGCTTATCTTATTGGTGGTTTTCACGTTACGTCATCGCCGCCATGTTGGTGGACGAAAACAAAAGATCTCTCATTAGCTTCTTTTGTTCGGCCACCAGCAATTGTACATTGCAACATTGTTATCTTTGTCTCTAGACAGTGGTTGCAAACCACCTATAGCGAACACTGACTAACTTATTGATTAATTCTGGCTGGGATCTAAAATACAAGGAAAAGATGTCTTCATTTGCACACGTTTGTATTCAAAGTTCTTGCATTTTGGGGCCGTGAATAGTACGTCGTATTTTGACAGGCGAGCAAAAGATACACAATTAAATACTCCCTCGCCTCATTTGTAGCATGTAGAAAATAATGTCAGTAGCAATTCCATACCCCTCGACTACACTCAGGTTATTATATTGGAGCCATCGATGCTACTCAACGGCTTTACCCTTTCTATGCTTTTATTCACAGCTTCGTCTGATCACAATGCTGCTGTCTTTAGGCTAACCGACTCCAAACTAGGAATGGATGAATGCATCTTGTCAGCTAAACTTCGAGTGATGGTGAAGACAACACGATCTTTCGCCCACAATACACACCTTGTCCTTTTTGATCAGAACACTCATAGACCAATGTACACAGCAGATTTTGACGGAGATGGCGAAAGGTCGATTGTGCTCCCGGTTCGATCGTTGGTCCATAAGTGGATTCTCTCGGAGCGTCCCCACCAGGGTGTTTATTTCAAGCTGTCCTCGGACAATCGAGTTGCTACAAATTCGTCTGTCCAGGTGATTGAAGGCTCTGGTTTCCAAAAACGAAGAAACCGGCCACTGTTGATCGTAAAGACACTTCCCACCAAAACCAAACTGTTTGAAGACATGGAGTCTCTTATCAAGTGAGTATACCACTACATCCAAGAGTTTTCGGGTTTTGAGCAACATCACGAGGGAAACGCTCGTCCTCCAATACGCACAATACCGTAGTTTGTAGTCCCAAAGCCGACATGCAAAAAAGGGCAGCCAAGTTTGTGTCCATAACTAATCACGAGGGAATTTTAATTGCTTTCATTATCTATTTCTCGAACGAATCATGGCCGCTAATTTTTGTCAGAGAAAACCAGAAATACTGTCTAGAGTGAGTTTCAATCGAGTGTCGTAAAACCAAAACCAAACTAATTACTTTGACCAATCAAAAAGGGCGGAGACAATCCAGTAAACCAATCAAAAGTCGACGTAATTACACGTAGCCGACGCAAAGCCCGTGAAAATTTGCACGCGCAAGCCACGATTGGTTTTGGTTTCACTTCTGATTGGTTGAAAAAATGGCTCGAGAACTTTGAACCAATCACTGAGTGAAGTAAATGCAAAACCAAAGCAATTCGCTAATTACATTCGAGATTTAATTGAAAACCGCTATATTCTACAAGAATTTGTTGGTGAACAAGGGAACTAGCGTTTCGAGGCGCGGAGTGGCACTTCTTTTTGTGGTTCAAAATGACCTTGCAGATCAAAATTTAAAAGTTCAAGCTGACTGCTGACCTTAAGCTCAAGTTACTACTAACTCAAATGGTGAATATCACCATAAATGGATAGGTAGTAAATTATGAAGGAAGTTGCTGCTTGCTAGCTCCTCAAACCACTCATGCCGGCTCTAAGACCAACCACAATCGGTGTGGCGAAAAAAGCTGTACCGAAAAACTGATTGAGTAAACTATTGAAAAGGGATTTATTCAGAGGATAGTGCTATGTACCCTTCAAACAAATGGTCGAAGGGGGTCATACGGAGTTTGCGAATCACCTGATGACGCACAAACAGTTTATGAAACAATGATCAAAATTGCTCTTTCTAAAACACCGCGCAAAGAGATGGGTGCCATTTTCATTCATTGCTAGTGATTTCGGAAGTGGGTAAGATGTGGTCTTAATCTTTCATGTCCGAGATTATATGGGAATGGCCAAGGTCGCTTTGAGACGAGAAATCGTAGGACATTTTCGGCGATCGAGCGGCCATCTTAAATCAACATATATTTAGGGGCGTCCATGAAGACAGCCTAAAGATTTGATAGGTCAAAAATGCAAAAACTGTGAACTAACACCGAATTTGTGTAAGAAAACGAAAAGTATTCTAAGCGGGTAAACAAAAATCTTTGAGAGAGAAGACTGCGAGACCTACCTGTTTGTTTGACAGAGGTTACTAGCCGACGTGTTTTCTTATCTTTTCTGTAGATTCGGACGAGAAAACACAGAATCCCATAAAAAATCGATATGACATGGTCCAGATCTTACCTACTGGATTACGAATAAAGATTGCCGCTTTATGGCCGAAAAGCTTCAGTGAAAACCACCCCAATACGGTACGCACATTACGTTTTAACGTCACAATAATGCAAAATAATAACGGTTTTTAAATGACTGTCAAAGTAATTTCGTACTAGCTCTGGTTTTGCATGCTACGTTTAAGCTTTGACTTGTCCACACGTTTACCACGCTTGTACCCGGCTACAGGAATTCGTTTGGCGGTTGATTCTGACGTATTTCCGTCTACGCCATGCATAACTGGCTCTTTCGTCTGCTTAACTATATTTTGATTGGCGAGATTTTTGTTAAGGTCATTCCCCTGAAATAGAACTGACAATAAATTTTCGTTCAAACTTTGCCTATCGGTTGTTCATCTTAAGGGAATTTAAATTTTGTAATAAAAAAGAGGGGTCCCCACATTTGTTTAGGAGCAGGTGCACCTTGAAATACCCCATAATTCCTTAAAATATGAGCTTCAGAATCGTTATTATTTGAATCGTTCATGCCATGTCTTGTGACAGGAGAAAAAAATAGGGAGAAAGCAAAACAAGAAATATAACTATAGATATACTATATCAACTTCAAGGAATAATTAAATATATTTTTCATCATAAAAACACTCATTTCCAGTCGACCCTGATTCAACTTGTTACTAGCATGCAGCGATCTCGAGGCCACCATATCTGTTCAATAAGTTCACTTTACCGCTGATTATTTATATTTGTGCAATAGAAATTTGTTTATATTCCTGTTATTGGAAGGTGATTGCTAGTCTCAGAAAAAGAGAGAAAAACTATAGGTCACCATACTCGTTTACGAGAAAATGACGATTTATCTCTCTCACAACCCAAACCGTAAAGAAAACTCCGCCATTTTCTGTATGTGCGTGCGCAAATGACGCAATAAATCGTGCGCAGTAAGGATGCGCAATGCAATACAGGGGAATGACCTTAAGGGCGAGCAAGGGGAGCCAGCAATCCTAATGTCAACGTTGATTGGTTGATTCTCTGAAAAGCCCCGTGGGTACAACCCAATAAAGTATGTATGTATGTATGTATGGGTAATGCGCATGCACGGCACCTATGTGGTGAGACTCGATTTTCGCGCCTTACTTTGGACCTCCCGCACTAAAAGTGAATGGAATGCCGCATTATTTGACCACCCGGACGTGTAGGCAACGTTCTTTCGCAACCTGATCACTAGCGTTCAGAGTAATCAGTGTGGCTACGCCACTAACGTCTTAAACACTTTCAACGTATCAGAGCATTTACCAATCCTCTGGCTCAGTCGCCTGCATAGTCTATTGGTCAAAAGACGGACTACTTAACCTTTAGTTAGTACTAGATTACGTCTTATTTTTTCAACGCTCAATTGAAACTCGCTTTAGCAAAATAATCATTCTTTAAGTCCTAGGAAACTGATACAGAGATCAAGACGTCCTCGTGCCGTAGTCCGTGATGAAGGACCCTGTTCCAGGCGATCAATGACGGTCCAATTCAGAAAGCACTTGAATATTAAAGATATAATCTTCCCTCGCTCATTTGAGTCATACAGGTGTGGAGGCCACTGTAAATTTCCACTGGATAACAAGGTATGTTACCCTATCTGTTTTTTTCAATGTTTATGCATCTCAGCTGAGATCTAGTACAAAAATAACTCAATTAAAGAGCATATGGTGATTAGCGGCTACATATATATTAGTCCTAACGGATGACGCTGGATGATTGTCACGTGACCTCGGATTGTTGGGTTATCTTCTTCCTGCAGCTCAGTAAGGTGTCAGCATCCAAGCTTGAGATCGAAAGCACAAACGTTAGCCTGATCGATAGCCTGCTCCCAGACGATAGATGATGCTGTTTTCGAGAAAAAGACATAATTCGACGCCATATTGGAAACGCGCTGTATAGCTTTGGGCCGGGTGACTCTCTCACTGACCCTACCCGTTCGTTTTGTTACCCGGCCCAGAGCTATATTGCAGTCTAATTATATATAATTATATATATATATCTAAGACAGGTTTTAAACAACAACACCTATATTTCGGTGGCATACACCCTCAAGCGTTCTTACGTGATAATAATACAAAAGTGAGGTAACAAATCACGCGCGCGCGAAATAATGAGAACACATGTGTTCGTACATGATATAATAAGCTGCAAAAAATGGCTACCGAATCCGACCCTTGCGACGATTCTGGCTATAGAAAAAGTCATTAGCTGGTAACCTATGAATCATCCTCGGATGATCCGATGTACGTCCTGTTCCTGAATGTTAAACGCCGGGGAACCCCGTGGATAACCAGTAACTTCACTGGTGGCCCTATTGCCAGCAAGGTTGTCGTGATAGTAAAATGGTTAGCACACCCGACTAGAAACCAGGGGGACGCGGGTTCGATTCCCTCTCACGGCATAACTCTTTTCATTCAAAATGGATCAATTAGTAGTTCGCTATTTGTACACTTACCACTTAACATCTGTATAGCAAAGAGTCGGGTATCCTTCGGATCCTACTAGCTTGCGACTACATCGTTGGATTTCCAGCCTTGTTGATTATATTGCTTAAAGGCTCACCTTCAACCGACAGGCTTTTCGACCTTCTGCAGTTTTTGTTATGGAAATTCGCATTGCTTATCGTAGCGATCTAATTGGACGAATCTCAGATTCGGGCGGAATTTTCATATATGAAAATTGTTTCCCATGCACTCTTCGTTCACAAATGAAATTAGCCTGTATCCTTTGTGGATGCTTCCTTGTCATCCGCTAAGTTGACTACGGTCGTGTATCATTAACTTGATCCTTAGTTTGGTTTCAAGCGGAGTTACAGGCTCCCCTACCTTGTCACCCGTGGGAGGCCCACGCCCTGATCACGTACAATCACACCATCGATTGCTATGTAACTATAGCATGGTTGTCCTGGTGGTGTAGTGGTTATCACACCCGACTAGAAACAGGAGGATGTGGGGTCAAATCCCGCTGAGGGCGAATTTTCTTTCAAACCTATATATATATATATATATATATATATATATATATATATATATATATATATATATATATATATATATATATATATATATATATATATATATATATATATATATATATATATATGATTATTTGGGGTGTGCATTGTCAGGGTTTCTCTCCTACACTCTCTCTCTCTCTCTCTCTCTCTCTCTCTCTATATATATATATATATATATATATAGGTTTGAAAGGCTCACCTTTCAAATAACCTTTCCAAATTACCCCTTTTGAAAGAAAATTCGCCCTCAGCGGGATTTGACCCCACGTCCTCCTGTTTCTAGTCGGGTGTGATAACCACTACACCGACAACCATCAGGGCCCGGTTAAACCGATTAACTGCCGTAAACTTTTGTTTCATGTTTTCAACTTTTTGGTGAAAATTTCTTTTGCTTATTGATTGACTTCCTCCAATGCAAAGTTTTGCCGAATGTCAGCGTTGAACAACATTTGGGAGTAAGGAAATAAACTCGTTGGGTAATTTTTAACCTGGGATTAGCGTTAATCGGCTTTTGAACAACCGAGCCCAGAGATCTTTACAACCTTTTATAGTGGGAGTGTGATAATTTACAATACGAAGTCGCTAATTGTGAAAAGGACACTTAACAATCGTTGTCAATACATTAATTAAGCTTTCTGATGCATTCCATATTATTACTGATTTGCTTCCAGGTGAATCCGACTCGATACGCTATCGTATTAGCTATTCTTTATTCCCGTTTTGGGCTGGCTGGCGGCGGTAAAGAGCCATGTTGTGTACCGACAAAATTGCGAAAAGTAACAGTGTTCGTTAAGCGACAGGGCCACGTCAAGATCCAACCATACGACGACATGATTGTTGAAGAATGTGGATGCCGTTGATGAACGATTCGCGTCTGGAATCTAATTTTGATTCTAGCTGGACTGTCGCAGACCGATGTCTCATGTCCTCACTCTGCGTGGAAAACCTGTTCGAAATTGTGTCATTTTGACATGGTACGCTGAGCTCTACTTTGTTGCAGATATAACCTGTGTACAGGCGTCTCCAAGTTGAGTTTCTATCCTGGAGCACTAGATGAAATTGGCACCGTCTGTGCACCTAAGGATTGATATATAATAATATTTATGCTATGATACCTTACTTAATGTATAGGACGCATAGGACGAACGGACCTGGTCAACATTCTGTCAGTGACCAGTGTGTACTGAGCATCAAGCGGATGTGGCTGGCTTGTCACCTTACAGGTGTCCGATGTTGAGATCCTATGCATATGTTCGGCTTTGATAATATTTATGTCGCTAAGTAAAAATACTTGCATGCTTTGAGGGATAACTTTGTTATCGTAAAATTGAACAAATACTGGTTTCTAGTCCGGGCAAACGTTCAGGAAAAGCAGAGTCGAGAGTTTGCTTCCTAACAAATAAGACCTCCTTTTTTCTCTTCCCACACTGTGACAACAAGTTTTCAGCTTTAAAGAGATGCCTAAGGACTGGCGCTCTGTCACCGATCTTGTAATATAATATTTTTTTTCCAACGAACCTTCATTGACTATGAAAGCAGGTATATTAGAGACTGCAATAATTGGAATGGCAAACCAAACTGAACTTTACTTTCATCCATTTGACCGGCAAATTATTGGTATGTGACTGAACAAAATTTATTTTAGATGTTCTGAGTTTTTCAGAGAGTAAGCAACTACATGCAGTATTATTTCTAAGCATTCTGTATTCATAAATAGAGGCCAATAAATGATTGCTTTGTCCACGTACTCATAAAAACCAACTATTGTAGCCTCGTTTTCATAGACAGAACACAGATGGAATGTTGCCTCAGAGCTAAGAGAGTTGGTCTCATTAATTAGCAAGAAGAGAAAAGAATAATTTATTGGCCGCCATTTATGAACACGGTCTATCATAATGATTTGCCGCGTATCATGCTTCGAACGTAGATTAACGCGTCTAAGACAGACTTGCAAGGTCGATAGTTTTTTGAGAAGCATAATTCAGGGGGACCTTTAATGCAACCTGTGGATGTATGTCCTTAACCGCCGAACTGAACGCATAAACAGGCAAAAAGAAGATGCATGAAATCTGTGGCCAAACTGTAATCTTATAGCATTGTATTCAACGCAGAGATCTTAATGATGTAACTATTTGAGTTTGACCTCCGGCATTGCTAGAGCAGGCTTGTGTAAAGAAACACTCATTTATTTATTCCAGTTTCAGCCAAGGAGAACTGTAACTTTCTGCTCAACACACTATGCACTTGTATCCATATGTAATAGGTTTTCAATTTTATCTTCAGAGCAGACCATTTTTGCAGTCTCCAAGTAAATAAATACGTAGCGGAAGTAAACGCACACATTGGTTCTACATAATTTGTTGAAAATAGCCTGTGCAGCTAACGGTTCTGTTGTTGCGGAACGCAAGAGAACTCGAGCGGTTTTCCCGGGTTCTTCCTTTCCCCAACCTTCTTGCGCCCCTCGAAATCTCTCGCCCTGCAAAACGAACGGCCAGCTACGTAGCTCAGGCTATTGAAAACTGAGATGTCCGCCTGATTTTCCTCCACGGCAAGGAAACACAATAATAGCCTCGAGCGACATTCAAATAAGATCCCGTCTAAGTCCTTTTAATGACATCAGAAATAAAAGTATCTGTATTCTAGGCCATCCATGCAGACTTGCCATAAACTCTTTGATTCTGTGCCAAAAATACAAACAAAAGAAACAAATTGTTACTTCCGGCTTATTTTGATGTTCAATGAAAATTCGTTGATACATTTGATTCAATGTCGTTTCCAATTTTCTGCTGTCACGGTGTCTTTAATTTGAGATATATTGGGAAGCAGATGTTTGGGAGCGACAGCATCGAGGTTCTGCGACAAATTGCAACATTTCTGTTCATGATGAAAAGATGTGAAGGATTGTTTTTCGCATTTTCTGCCATTACCGTTGGATAGTGGGCGCGGTCTGATCTTTGCCCTTTATACCT
>OX421449.1:52976728-52979228 GCA_949126865.1 Montipora capitata
CCAAACGGTAAATGTTTTACCGTAAAGCATGCTAAAACATGTTTTAGGGTAAAACATGTCTATGTTTTACAAAGTGGCCAAACGGCATAAAACATCTTAAAACATGTTTTATCAAAACAATTACTAATCTCCAGAAGCAATCGGTATGTCCAGTTCTTCCTGAATTTTCTGATAAGCTTTGTCAAGGTTATCTTTCATGTGATAGTCTTTACTAAAATATGTCCCATAGACAGGCGCTTTCCTCAAACATATCGATCAGAATGTCCGTCTCTTCGTCACTCCATCTCCTTGTCCTAGCTTTATTTCCTTTCCGCTTTGGTGTAGGGTTATCTTCGATAACATTTTCTGACAGATCGACTAAAGCGTCCTCTTCGTTCGCCACCATGAGAGAAATGAGCGCGTAACGCGACATCGTATCCATGGATACAAACAACTTAATAGAGTCAGCACGCACGCGCGCATCAAACATAGCATCTGTCCAAACGCGCAAAACATCGCTCACCAAACACGAGAACAAAATAAATGTTTTATCGAATGTTTGACAGAGTTCAAATCTTACCCAACACGTTAAAACATGTTTAAACAGCACAAAACAAGGTGACCAAACGGAAAAATGTTTTGCCACCCTAACTGGCCTCATCCTAACCAAAATTTCTACTGGCCATTTTTCCAGTAAACCAGACGATAAATTGTTTAGCATTATACCATCAGTCTCCCTAGAGCTAAGATCTTCGGCTTTCCCAAGAAAAGGTCCCTCAGGGTCAAGACTTTTCCCATGTTCCTGTGGTAACGTATTCCTCAGGTTTGCCAGAAAGGAAATCACGTTTATTTTGTATCATAGAGACTCTTGCTCTTTGGTCATTGGACCTTGATTATAGAAATATAACCCAAATAGCAGTTATAAACATTTCGAAACAATGAATTTTATATTTCAACATGCCAGTTTTTAAAAGTAAGTCGGTTATAATTTTGAAAGATACTTTTGAAATACATTGTTTCAAAATGTTTATAAATGGTATTTGGGTTACATTAATCATGTTTATTTTTGTTTACATTATAGAGCCGAGATGTAACGGTGTGTTGAAAACCTTATCAGGCGTCATCACTTCTCCAAATTATCCAAAGAACTATCCGAATAACATGAACTGCCATTGGAGGATTTCTCCTGAAAAGAGTCACGTGAACCTGAGCATCGAATTCTTCAAGGTGACGGCATAATAATAAGAGACTCATCATTTCCGGTTTATTAAAGTTGAACCGTTGTTTCCTGTTTGCTTCCATCAAAAGCGTACCGAGCCAAATAACCAAGCTATCGTTGCATTATTTGCCCATGTATGCATCTTTTTGGCCGTGATAATATAGATATTTCATTCTAAAGTAACAGGACTGAGATTTGGCATGGTCCTTTAACTTCTTAACAAAACATTGGCATTAAAAAGACTGGTAATTTGTCAGTACTTTGCTTGATCAAAAACCCTTTTCTTTCCTCCGCCTTAGCTTGAGGATTCTCAGACTTGTAATGCATTTGATTTCGTGAAAATCAAAGCCAGAGTTGGGTACGCGTCGCGAGAAGGGTCGTTGTGTGGATTTCAGGCTCCTCGACAAAGCTCATTGAAAGTTGATGGAAGACCCATTGAAGTAACATTCAAGAGTGATAGCTCATTTACAGCTAATGGATTCAAGATCAGCTATCGAGCTTATGGTAGGTTTATGTTGTTGCTTAAGCATTTGAACCATCTTCCGACAGCCATCGGTTTTCCAAGAGCGATGTATATTCTTGCCATTTTTAATGGTCGACGATTCAAATTGAGGCTGGCAGGAGCCTGTTGGAAGCCTCGAACCATTTCGGTGTCTTTCGGGAGTCACAATAGGCCATTTCAGAGTTCATGTCTGCCTCCTCTCCAAAGCGAGTCTAAGTGCAAAGTTTTTGTGATGGTAATTAGTTCTACTTTACATACGAATGAAAACTACAGTAATTTCATAAGAGAAACTTCACACTTAGACTCGCTTTGAAGAGGAGGCAGACATGAACCCGGAAATGGCCTATTACCCAATCAAGATACATGAAAGCCTGGTTTGCACGTGCAATGCAAATGAAAACACAAGGAAGGTGGGATACGTGGGCACAATGGAACCATTTTCAAAATGGTGGGCCAGGCTGATCGACGCCATCTTGGTTTCATCTTCAACCAAGGTGGCGTGGAACTATTAATGTTGCGCACGCGATTAACTTTACTTTACATCCAAACCCATGCACGAATGTAAGTGCTAGAGAAAGAAAGTTTTTCTTTCTTTCCTGATGCTATTTAAAGATACCAGGCAGTACGCATGCGGCCTCTAATCTGACATTCCTGGTTTTTGTTCAATATCGACCCCACAGTTCTTCTCTTGACTGAGGGAGAGAAGAGTTCTGGGAAACCCTGAAACAGTGTCTTCTCATTGGTTTTCGTGAAGAGCAATCAAAAGCGTCTCTAATTGGTGCCTTCATGTTAGCACGAGG
>OX421449.1:52984228-52994228 GCA_949126865.1 Montipora capitata
TCCTTTAACCTTAATGCGCGTGCTCAGAAGGAAAAACACCTAGCATTTCCCTGAAACAGTTATCACTCGTTCACTAAGTTGAAAAAGGACATGGAAAATTTTTGAGCCACATTTTCTGATAATTACGCCTTATGCATCATTATCGCATGTATTGGACAAAGCGAACAACTACCTGAATTGGATTTTAAAACTGACAGACTATAAGAATTTCTGAGCTTACCACAGACGTACAGAATCAAGGTCTAAGCACCGCTTTGTAAAATCAGAAGGAAGCTTTCAGTTGATATGGATTATTGATCTTGAGGGAAGATGCACAATAATTGCACCTGTGTTGTTGCTTTGTTTAGACATAAATGAGTGCAATGACATCGATGCGGCAGACTGTGGCACCGCTACCTGTGTGAACACTCCAGGCAGCTTCAAATGTCAGTGTCCCCCTGGATATAAGTTCGATGATGAGCTTCGCGCATGTCAAGGTCAGTCGCGTCGTTAACACTAGGGAGCTTAAGCAACGACAACGGCGACGGCAACGAGAACGTCACAAATTTGCATATTTAGTAGGCAAAAACAATAGCTTTGCACGCCCTGCACGTGCGTTTTTCACTTTTGTCCATTTCTTTGCCGTCGTCAGCAAAACTACAACGTGAAATAGCCAGATTTGAGGTTTTATGGACAACGTCATTACTAAGGATAAATTTTCATTTTCTGCCCTTAATTGAGCGCCGTTCCTACCAGCGTCATTTTTAAGGAACTACCACACCCCCGTCATATTAAAAAAGTTGAAATAGTAACGAAGCGATTACAATAACGCGAATTTATATTTTGAGATGACGTTCTCGTTGCCGTCGCCGTTGTCGTTGCTTAAGCTCCCTACTTTTCCCTTGGGGAGGGGTGGATGATGAACTTTACGCGTGGACAGTCATCTAATCACCAATCCTTCTTGGGAAATGTGTGGATAAGAAGACGATCAACGATTCGATCTTCTCTTGTTTCCACAGATATCAACGAATGTGTAACGAACAGCATCGCGTGTGATCATATGTGTACAAATATACAGGGGTCTTATTTGTGCAGTTGTCGCGCTGGATATTCACTGGATGAGGATGGCAAAAGCTGCCAAGGTAAGCTAACCCCTCAGATTGCAGCTTCACAGTTCAAGCTGGTTGTAAATCACTTCACAAAACACAGAACTCCAACTGCTCGAGTTGTGAAGGGGATTTCCATCTTTCCGCTGAAAAAACCTTGCCTATTTGCTTTAAGAGTAGTGTGATTTCTTTTGGCATCTGCAGTTCAGTCTCACATCGTCTCACAATATTTAAAAAAAGTCAACAAAGATAAGTCCGTGTGTAATTGTGAAAGAAGCTTTTCAGCGGTAAATATGTCTAACAAATATATTGTTTCTTTTTATTTAGAGGTGCCCCTGTCACCCAGACGCCAAGTTGATGATCCGTGAAATCTCTCAATAAACCTTAAGCTACGATCACCTTTTTCACTGTAAAATGTTAATGATTCGGTTTGTTAAAATGTCAGCGAAAGAAAAACTGCAAACAAGAAAGTTATAACAGAGCACAAGTGACGTGAGCACACCTTATACAACCATAAATTTTACCGCTAGAATTTGTGTAATAGGTGATACACCGACAAAAAAATTATTATAATCTTTTTAAAGATATATGATGCCTGTTTGGTCATTTTCAGTCCGCTTTCCCGGGCGCTGTTTCGTACAAGGCTGCCGTGGTTCAAATTTCATTGCGTTCGAGATCGTGGTTTAATTCTCCTTTGCTGTTTCCGCCGATTTAACAAAATCAATGAGACAATCATCCCCTTGTGATTAGTTTCGAGGCAAACAGAAACCAGCGTCGAATTGGGAACCTGGGAGTTGATCACGATTACGATCACGTGACTTGCTAATTTCCATCGCGTTTCCCTAAGACGTTGACATGTAGTCTGCCCTGGCCAGTTGCAACCATGTATCGATGACGTCGTCTGGAATTCGTTACCGATTGCCTTGATGTCTGCTGTCCACACCATTGAGAATCACTTCCTAACCCTCAACACAGATCGTTACACCAGATATAACTAAAACCATACCAAGGAATGCCCCTAAAATTGTAAGATACAGATACGATGTTCTGAAACCGTTTCGATTAGGTATCTGTGGAGGTCTCTTTGCTTTAAAAAAAAAAAAACTGGGTCCATATTTTCATCCAATTAGAGGGAAAGAAAAAAACAGTATTGTGAATTGCTCGCGCTCATTTTCCCGCTATTAGCTTCATCTACATGTATTTACGATGCGTGGTGATTGTTTCACTTTGTAGACTAGGCCTGCTGCGATTGGTGGTTATCCCAAAATAACAAACTAGATAAATGTGTGTTCAGTAAGGAATTCTCTTGAAGAAAATCACATGGATGGCTTTACTTCTTGATACAATATTATTGTTTTTCACTTGGCGTGGATGATTTCGTACCTGTATTGATATTGCCTTCTCCCAAAATCCTTCCCACGAGCGTCGTTACGATCATAGTGAGTGAGTTGGTAATTGGCACGGCAATGGTTAAGTCTGTAGGATAATAGAGATTATGGTGTAAGGACCTGTGCGAATACACTGCATATGGTAACTCCACAAACTTAAGACACAAACAGTTAAAAATTGATTTGGGGCATGTTGGGATTGTTCAAGTTTAATTATTAAACACCGATTTTACCTGTTGATGCAAGAGTCATGTAGAAAACAACTGATCCACACTGGTTTAACAAGAAAGGAACCATGTACTACAAGAAAAAGAAGAGACAAAGCATCAAGGTGAAGTTCTTTTCGCAAGGATAAATTATTCTAGTTCATTGGACCACGAGTTTGGGCCAACTGTTAATAGTGTTAGACTATACTTTATATTCCTGGCCTCGGTTGTTCAAAAGGTGGGTAAAGCTATCCACCAGATAAATCACTATCCAGAAGATAAACCCTAGCAAAACAAACTGAGTTATCCAATGGATAGGGGTATGCACCCTTCAATCAACTGGGGCCAGATCCGGTTTTTTATTAAAAGAATAAAATTAATAGAATATAGACCACTTTCATAAATGGTGGCCTATTTAGAGTGATTTTCAATTGAGTGTCGAAAGTAATTAACGAATTACTTTGGTTTATAATTACATCACTCAGTAATTGGTTCAAAGTTCTCGCGCCAATTTTTCAACCAATCAGAAGTGAAACCAAAACCAATCATGGCTCGCGCGTGCACATTTTCCCGCGCTTTGTGTCGGCTACGTGTAATTACTTCGAGTTTTGATTGGTTTACTGGATTTTCTCCGTCCTTTTTTATTGGCCAAAGTAATTACTTTGGTTTTGGTTTTACGACACTCATTTGAAAACCGCTCTAATATTCTATTGCATTTATGTTGATTGGACCTACAGGCCTCATTTTGGTTAACATATTCTTTTGAATTATGTGCATTGCAGCGAGGCTAAAAAGGCTTATTAACATTAAAACAAAAGAATATTTTATTGGGCCAATATTAAGAAAAAGGTCTACGGTTCAAACTTACCTATTCCAAGAGATATGAGCACCGGGTTATGCAACCAAATCAGTCATTAATAAGCTTCTTGTCCTCCAAAACCCACTCCTCTATCAATTCATTTTTGTCTCAGTTATGCCCATGATTTTTGTTAAGTAAGATTTTTTTGAAACTCTAATAACTCTGATGCTTGGCATTGCGAAAGGACCAGATCCGTATCCTTTCAGAAATCTCCATTGACCCTTTAACTCCCAGAGGCCACTTATAGATTTTACTCTGTCTAACACCAGACGATTTTTCTCATCAGTGGGGGCCCCCTCGGGACTTAAAGTGTAAAGACCCTTTCAGACACATATGATGATGCTAAAGTCACTACTGTAATTCAGATTCTCTAAACTGGTGACCAGATTAGCTTGCAACAGGCAATTACAATAATATTAGAGATGAAAGATCGTTTATCCTAGCTTTCGTATGCTGTCTATGATCACTACGATTACAAAAAAATGTAACTTATCACGATTATGTGGAAACACTATGGCATGCCGCTAACATAATGGTGAATTGGCTGTGAAAGAAAAGATTCTTTCTTGGCAATTTCAAAAAATACAACAATGAAGAAAACAAAACACCACACCAATCGAAATAATCCAAATATGGAGATCTCATTATGGTGATATAGTAAAAAGTATAGGAAATCATGTGAACGTAAGAGCATTTCATGATTTATGGGCATGAGTAATGTTTGTGCAATAGCCCGTTTTCGAATTCTCGCGGCTGGACTGGATATAACATGAAATGGAGGCTAATGCGGGCAAATCTTTTCAAATGCAAATTAATTTGCCCGCATTAGCCTCCATTTCATGCCAGATCCAGTCCAACCGTTAGAATACGAAACTGGCCTATTTGAGAACTTTCAAAACATCACGAGCAAGTTTTCATAGCAACTTCTGTATTGCACTCTATAACCTTATGCATTCGTCATTGACCAATCAGAAATGCGATATTTTGTTGAGTATCAATTATTCCATGAGCATGCGTTGGATATTAGATGATAAATAGCCAATGAGGCATGTAGTGCTGAGTTGGCTATAATCACCTCGTATCCAACAAGCATGAGTGGAATAATATTATGGTTTTATTAAAAATGCCCACAAATTACAGATAAATCTTCCCTACTTTATTTTGAAAAAAATAACAAAACTGATGCATACAGTTACTGATATTTGAAGAGCATGGTATAATAGCTGGCTAAGCCAATCAAAACTCTTGAATAGACCATTTTACAGTTGTGTGCTTAGTTACCTGGCCTTTGAGTGAAAGTGAGGCTGGAGTTGACCTTGCTTTGAGAGAAACCTCACTGCTTTTCTTATGTAAATTCCTACTTATTAGCATGAGAACAACATCATTAACATAAAAAAAGCAGTGAGATTTCTATCAAAGCAAGGTCAACTCCAGCCTCACTTTCATTCAAAGGCCAGGTAACTAAGCACCCAACTGTAAAATGGTCTATTGCATTATCCAATTATCTACTTTTTAATGAAATAATATATCGTTATGCCAGCTAGGCATAATAATAATAATAATCATAATAATACCTTCCAGTTGGATGCAAGAAATAAAACTTCAGCACAAAACTGCTGGATTCGACTTGATCTGTTGATTTCTTCAATTCCCTTGCTTCCTCTCCTTATTAGAGGGTTGGTAGCGCCCCAAAGAAGGGACACGAAACACAGCCAGAAAGCATCAGCTATGAATGAAATGGTAAAGACTTGATATTTGCACCAGCGTTAAAAGAAATTACGAACTCCTTCCAAAAAACTTCAAAGACGGGAATTGATATAATAATTCAGTATTTACTTAGGGCGCTGCTCATCTCCCACCAAGCAATGAGCTCCACATCCGTTTTCTTCAAACCGAAGAAGCTGTCGCATACAGAGGGTCTGGGAAAGAGCTACATTCATCATGCACCTCATGTATGGGGAATGATACTGTCCCCAACCCTAAGCAAATCTTACGGGATATTTACGTGCATCAGATCGGGGACCCGTTTCTCGAAAGACCGGTACGAAAATTTCTCGTCTCGGTCCAGCAACCGAGGCGAAGTCAGACCGGTCTGCGTTCATTGTCAGGCCGTCTCATGTAAACGCATAAAAAAAAATGTATGGAGGCCGACACGAACTCATGCCGGTATAAGTAACAGTTCGTCCCTGGGTCCGTTTCCGGGTGTCACATTGAATTCCCTTTGTCTCTCTTTTTTTTTTTTACCTTGAACACATGTTAAAACGTCGGCTTTCCAAAACAAGCGGCTGAAGGTTCACAAATGGCTTTTCGGGCCCGAAAAGGTTTTGGGACTTATATATTTATTAGACAAAACAATTCATTTCATCCCGAAACCAGGCACCAACTATATCGTCCCGGTTTCATGTAAATACCCCCTATCTTAAGACGCTTATGACCGGCCATTTGGAAGGACTAACTCTAACAACGCCTTCAAATTAACACACTTTGAGGATGATTTATACTCCTTCAGAAGAATGCGAAGGATTATCAAGCAAGTGTTCCGTTCGTTCAAACGGTTGCGTTTTCTTTGCAAAGTGACCGGAGTGACCGGCCAGTTCTGACAAAAGTAAAGCGCCCTCACACAGCGTTTCAACAATCATTTTCTGCGGGTTGCTTTCTTAACTTCTTAACACGACGAACATCAATGTTGTTCGACGACCTTTCCAAATTCCTTTCCATAATAAAAAGAAAACAAAAACATTTTGAGCCTTCCACGTCCTCGACTCACCAATAACTAATGTGAAATAAACACATTGCCAAAAAGTGTAATCTCCAAAATTCCTTGTGATGATGTACGAAATGAGAAATAAATCGGAAGTGAAGCATGAGTGAATGAGTGACTAATAAGGCCCATAAAGATACTTGTCTTAACTCCATAACAGAGAGATCATAATTGCCGGGTTACGCGACAATTGCTTACTTCGAAGTTTTCAGTGCGAGTCAACGCGAAGCGATTGCGGAGCGCGAAAGGAACTTGGTAGGAGGAGTGCAAAAAAAGAGAAGAGCGCCAAAACTCGGTTCTAGATTGTCTCTGCTCAATAATGCCTTCAGCAAAGGAGTTACAACAAAACGAAGGGGATACGTGTAGTTATAATTCTACAAATCTGCGCCTATTTGTCTGCATCATCTTCGTACGTTCATTCAACTGCATCAAAATTCCAAAAGTAGGCTAAAAACTTAACATAAGTGGCAAAATGTACAAGTCTTCTTGTTGTGATGAGAGGTAAATCCTTCTCTTTTACCTTACTTACAACAAAATTCCAATAAATTACCAATTTCGCAAATATTCTGTAAAATAAGCTTGAATGAGAGTACGTAACAAATTTGATAAAATTCAGGCTTGCTAAGTTTGTAGGTCATTTGGTAGACAAGTTCCATTTTAAGAAGCATCTTGGTAATTTTGGGGGCGAAGAAGCTAGCGAGCCAGCCCTCCATATGGGGAATCGAAAGACATTTGGAACTGCGAGATATCACTCGCTCCTTCGCGCACGGTATCTATAGCAATTCCCAATCTTCTGCAATCCTTGAAATGGAGAGCTTGCTTGTAGTCTGCGGTAATCGGCCAAGCCAGGCATTATTCGCAAGTCTTGATCGTGGAGCTTTCTCTATTGTCTCTAAATAAGGGAAAAGATCTTAAATGGAACCTCCATGCACTCTTACCACAAAATAAGTTTAAACCGAAGGAAATTATGTTTACATTCAATTTTTTTTCGAAAACTGTTTTTTAAGACAGTGTTTATATCAGGACAACTGAATTTTAAAATCGCTTATTTTCACTTTCAAATTGCGCGGGCGCAGGCATCTTGAATGCTTGTGGCGCGTTACGGTTGCCCTATTGTTCTGACACAAAGAGCCTTTGTCTCGTAACAATAGATGGTTTTCACCTGACGTCATAGCGGCCATGTTGGTGGACCTTGAACAAAAGAATTTTCATGATTTCTTTTGTTTAGAACGCCAACATGGCCGCTCCGTCTTTTGTCTTTGGCGCCTCTGGGAATTGTATGTAAACCAACTATAGGGCAACCACAAAACGTCACAACTATTCAAGATGGCGGCGCCCGCGAAATTTGAAAACAAAAATAGGCGATTCTTAAACTTATTTATTTCGGATACAAACACTTTCTTTGAAAATATTTTCGACTGACTTGACTGTAAAAGATCATTTCCTGTGATTTAACGTTATTTTTTTGTTGAAGCGGAGGTTCCCTTTAATACTGCCCAACATTTAATCTTTCCAGTAAAATCGCGCACAACATCAGTGCGGAGTTGAAAAACTATACGCTTGTTTTCATAATTCTTCAAAGAACTGTATTCTTGCCGTGGACGTTTCCGTCTGAATCTACAAAAACAAAAATCAAGGGTAAATTTTAATCTCTCAAGGAGGAAACAGTTTGAATATTTAATTCATCAGCAAAACAGTGTTCAGTTACGCCTTACTTTTTGAAGTGTGGAATATTTATTTTCGCCACGTCTCATGTTCTCGTCATGTATATGATCCCATCGTGTTTGTCGATCATCGATCTTAAGACCCTAAAAAGGAAAGATTTTTAATCAACACAACACCATCAAAAACATGATTGAGAAGGAATGAAAGTTTTTTTTTTTTGGAAATGCGGATTTGAAACGATTTTTTCTCAACGAAAATGACCCAGGGTGCAACGCACGACAATAAGTTGTAGTCCGGCAAGAGCGGATCCAGGAAGGAGGGGGGGGTGCACCCCCATGTTGGTTCCTTTTTTCCTTTTTATCTTCTTATTGTATGTTTATTTCTGCTGAAACAGATAATATTTACCTGACGTGAACATTTTTATTAATGCAAACCATAAACAAAGTCCCCCTCCCCCTTAAAATATTCCTAGATCCGCCACTGTCCCGTTTAGGTCTGCATTTTTTGGCTTATTCGCGATTGCCCTACTTGCTTTCAAAACTCCCATAATCTCTAGCGTAGAAAAATTGCTGTCAAAAACAATCGTCCATTCTGTCAATTTGCCAAGTAACAACAAACAGAAATAACTTTGACTTCCAGGAGTGATCCTGATTGATATGTAAATTCTCCTCACAATTTCAATAAAATGTCAGACAAACAGGTATTGGGAATGAAAATTATTATCAGGTTAGAGGTGTGATCTTGATGTAACACCAAATCCTCATGACTACCCAACAGAAATCTATGGTTCTATAGTTAGGAGAATTAACTCCTCGATCTAAGGAACGAAAGGATCAACATTATCAAACGCGTTAAGGACATACCTCCATCTGAGTCTTCAAGTCTTTGAGCTGCTGCTGTATATTTCTGTTTCTGTGATAGGAAAAAAAGCAGTTTGAATTTATTTGACTACCTTGCCCGCACGATAGGCGTTGAGAGTTTTCCGGCTACGAACGCGGTTAACGCCTGTTTTGTTAGCCACTGGTGGTTCTAAACCAATCTCTCGAGACTGAGGATTCAGTGTTAGAGCGAGTTTCAATCGAGTGTCGTAAAACCAAAACCAAAGTAATTACTTTCGCCAATCAAAAAGGAAGGAGACAATCCGGTAAACCAATCAAAACTCGAAGTAATTACACGTAGCCGACACAAAGCGCGGGAAAATGTGCACGCGCGAGTCACTTCTGATTGGTTGAAAAAGTGGCGCGAGAACTTTGAACCAATCGCTGAGTGAAGTAATCATAAACCAAAGCAATTCGCTAATTACTTTCGACACTCAATTGAAAACCGCTCTGTAACGTGCAAATACTGGTGAACAAGCAAAAGAAGTTAAGGAGAGGTTTCTTTGTTTCCATTCAACAACATGGCGCAGCTGACCTGGCGTAAAAAAACTTCTGTAGGCCAATTGTCATTAGCCGGCGAGCACGCTCTCTCTTCGCCGTATGAGGGAGAGAAAGAGATCTCTTCCTGTCCCTCCCACCCTTTCTCGTTCGCCCTACGAAGGGGAAGACTGCTCGCAAGCTAAAGCGTCATTGGCTTACGTGTTCCCCCAGCCTTCATGGTTGTTGAGGGAAGCCAGCCAGTACTCTATACAATTTTTATCAGTTTTTCTTTTGAAAACCCTGTGTAAGCGAGGTGGTTGCATGTTCATGTCGCTGTTTAACGACCACGGTTTTAGTTACTGTCTCTTATTACAACAACTCCGAATGTAATCGATTCATTCAACATCTTGTTTTTCAGTTAATTTAATTTTGCTTCATGTCAAAACCGAATGCAGTAAAAAAAAACACACAAAATACATGTACCTTTCCCTCTCGTATTCTCGTGATAACTGATTAACCTCGCCATCTGTCAACTGGTTCACACTGCGGTCGATATCGGCAATTATTTCCCTGGGGTCACTGTATCTCTAGAACCGTGACACAAGACAACCAAGGTACATTATTTTGTTCCACACTAAAAGCCTTCAAAAGGTAGCAGAAGAAATTTCATGATCAATT
>OX421449.1:52996728-53029228 GCA_949126865.1 Montipora capitata
TCTCTCGACGGCTATTCTCTCGTCACCAGACTGCTGAGTATGGTAAAAACGTGAAAAAAGCCGTTTCCGTGAATTTTCGATGTTTTGGCGGCGAGAAAAGTGGAGCGAGACCGCCCCAAACTCAACCCACATATGATGCTGAGTCTGGAAATCGAACCCGGGCCACATTGGTGGGAGGCGAGTGCTCTCACCACTGCGCCAGCCCTGAATCCCGTTAGAACCACCTGAATTTTTCAGGTGTCTACAAGAGACAATTGCTTAAATTTTCCAGATAAGTGCGAGGACCACTTCCCTCCTTCGACAAGTCCATTTTCTCAGGCCAACCTTGGGGGGAGGAGGCGGGGGATCCAATGAAGTTAATACTCAGCCTACCCTGCTGATGCACATCCGTAGTCGCTTGATTTCTTCTTCTGCATCAGACGCTTTTTTGCCAAGTAATACTGCTTCTTCTTCTGCCACTCTGGCTTTCTCTGCTAATAGCTCTCCCATCTCTTCAGATTTTATCTTCGAGGGAGAAATGAGGAAAACGCAAGAAATTTTGCTTTAATACTTGACTGCAAGACAGTATTTGAAGGAGAAGAAAAAATATCATTGTAACGATCTATCAAAAACGCGTTTTGCAATCGCGCGCCTGAAGGTTATGGTCGTGCGAAAAGGGGTTAAAATAGTTTCTGTTTCCTGGTAACCAATCCAACTCAACTGTATGGAAAATTGAATTACCAACGCTTCTTTCGCTCTGCTTGCTTCTTCTTGATATTCCATCATTCTTCTCTCTAGCTCTTCTTTTTGTTTGACAACATCCTCACGAGTTTGTTTTTCTTTCATCAACTTGTCTCGATCAATCTGCAATAAAAAATGCTTATTATCAGTCATTTTAAACATGATCTCCAATCAGATTGGTCCAAAGCGCACTGTTAGTCCAAGCCGTGGTACATGTAGCATGCCAGGGGGCTTAGACCCAATCAATAAAATCAGCGCTCGATAAATTGATTATTTCAATTTGTTTCTCCATACCACGAGAGCACCTACACAGAACACAGTCAATATGACAAGAGTTAAGCCTGCCTTGAATGTATATGGCCAATATACATTTGCGTATGACCAAATCGCCCTTTCCTCCCAAATTTCGCACCCATCCAATTTTCGAGTTTGTTCTACTTTAACACTTTCACGAACTGTATACGCTAGAACCCCACTTTGGGACCACCTCTTGTAAGCGGCCACTTTTCTTGCCTGCAAATACAGCCATCATTCTTAGCTCACCGCCACGCCAACAGAGGAAAGGCCGTCCTAAAAGAGCCTTGTGAGAGACAAAGATGTAGGGTGTTTCACAACAAATTAAGGAAATGTCAATGATACCGAGGCCCGCCCTGACCTGTCGTCTCATTTTCTCTTCTCTTGCCAGCGATCTCATCTGTTGTATTTCCATTGTATCTGGTTTTCTTCTCCGCATGTGAAGTTCGTGGTTACCCACACACAAGTCTAGGATCTTTTAAAAAGAAAAAAAAAAGTTGTCATATTCAACAGAAACAACTGAGAGAAATGCATGCAATGTTTCCTTGTCGTTGTTTTGAAACAAGTCTTTTGAATCAACAACCACACATCGTATTGACATGATTTAACCCCCTGTTGGAAAAAATGGTGCATATAAAAACATACATGTTAAACAAGTTAGGCATCCCCCTACCCTGCCTGAAAATCCGTGACTTCGCACACATTATCAAAAGCACTATTTAAAAACAAGGCTCTAAAGTGAGCCTTGCGTTCTCTGATATGTATATGTGGCACTTAATGAAAACATTTTGAAAGAAACAATTTAAGCATTGCCCTTTAAAAATAATACTAAACTAGGATCTTTTTCTTTAGTAGATGAGACCCATTATTATTCCTCTCAAATTTTGTAATAAGTGCCGTACCCACTGTGCAAAAAAACAAAAACAAAAAAAAAGATCAACTTGTTCATTGAAAAATACATCTAATTAGAACTCTGTTTTAACATAATCAACTGGGTATTCGAATTTGTTCCATGTGAAAAATTATACATGCAAGTCAACCATAATTCCATAGTAGAGAATTATTGGACAAATGACGTCACATCAAAGGCAACAGGACAAGGTGCCTAAAAACTCAAGGGGATAGGTTTGAAACACTTCGTCTTTTAAAAGATGTGAAAGTATTTTTGATTGAATAATAAAACTATAAAGAAAAGAAAAAATGAAAACTTGTACAGGTCTTGGTGGGTGTTATGCAACTCTGCTTTGTCACTTAGTGACTGATCTTTATGTGTTAAGGTTTATTACCTCGCATTTTTAGGCATATAATTTTGCATACCACTTTGTTGACTCGCAGTTTTGAAGCATGAAATATAAAATCTGGAGATGACTTGTCGACAGGTTTTATCTGAAACTAAAGACAATTTAATGATAAATTTTAGATAACATAAGTTTATGGTGACTTTTTTAACAACTGAACTAAGTAGCAAACTAGAGTAACAGCAAAAGCACCAGGATTCTAAGTATGCATCCCATTTGGGTTCAATTCTGGACTTATTGTCACAGCTACATGTAAGTTTGTCTGGTTCTTTACTAATCACTGGCACATGTATGCAAATAATCAGATGCCTTTCATATTTTTTACCAAGGTTGGAAATTAAAATTCTCCATTAACTGGGATTTATGAGGCCCTCTCAATGATTTTGGGGAACAGGGGAACGTAGACAAAAATATTTTTGGGAACAAAAACCATTGAATTAGAGAAGTAAGGGAGAAGGTCCATGCATCAGAACCAAGTGTTCTCATTCCTGTAATCTATCATTCACATGCCTGTCATTTGAAAAACATTACCCTTTTATCATGAAATGAAATATTCTTTGTCTCATTCCAAGGAAAGGAAATTTTTGGATTCAACTTGTTTTCTTTTTCATAAATGTTCAATCCACGAGAATCAATTCCAAGCCACAAGTCAGTTCCCTTTCTGTTCTGAAAGGAAAAAAAGTGTTTTATTATCATTATTATTGTTATTGTTATTATTATTATTATTATTATTGTTGTTGTTTTTATTTTTATTATTATTGATTGAAACCACAATAACAAAAAAGGCATCACCATTTGGAAAAGTTGACAAATATTTTCAAACCTTCAAAAAACACCATTTAATGCAGAGTTCATCACACCAAAATATATTATCACCCTCCCATTAGATTGTTAGCAATGCAAGCTACAATACTAAGTTGAGTCAAGACAGAAAACAGTTAAGTTGTGTGATAGCGTCTCTTAAACATGTACAGCTACAGTCATGTTTTCAAGCTGTGTACAGTGTGCATACATGTACCTTGATTTCAAAGTACATCACACCATACATCTCAAGGTCCTGTGCAATTTTCAAGTACTCCACCTCAGCTTCATCTCTGGCATAAGTTAAAAAAGGAAACATAGTAATATTCTAAAATGATTGTACAAAAAAATACACCTAGACAATAATAATGATTATTATTTAAAACATTTTGAAAAGAGCATCCCAACAGAATGTGCTGCAAATGCAAAACGAAAACAACAGAGTGACAAGAGCTGTTTGGTTTCATGCACAAACCAAAAAATGCACCTTTCATGGTAAACAAGAGAAAAAGGTGCAAACTGTTGTGTTTAAACAAGGGGTCCAATGCCCCACATTTGGTATAATACATGTATTTCAAATCCTAAGGTCAAGCATCTCTCTCCTTAAAACAAAAATTAATGCAAAGAAAATGAAAACATGGTAGCCCAAATTCAAACAGCTTCCCTATAAATATTAACTTCTCCAATTTTATTTATCTGTTTATTTATTTTGAGATTAACTCTAAGGTAGGTGTACCAAGGCTGCTGCCTAAGAAAATTTTTCTGGAGCACTTTCGGGCTTCCGACATAATGTTAGTAGCCTGAATAATTTTTTCAAGAGCCCTGAATTAGTCAATTAAAAGTGAGGATGAATCACCTTGTGATAAGTTAGGAGCCCGTTCGGGCTACTTGTCCAGAAATTTGGTTGCCCGCGCTCGCAAGTAAGGCGCCCAGGTGACTGGGTAACCATTAGGCAGAAGCCTTGTGTACGACAAGGTATCTAATACACAGCAGCAACACAAATAAAGGTATCTAGTACAACATAGAATGAACAAGGTTATTTAACAATCCAGGACAAACAATCATGGTATTTACTTGACAATATTTAACCTAGGAGTGAGACTTGATACATTTTGCTGTCTAATGCCAGACGATTCAATGGAAGCAGTTTAGGGGTCAATAGGTCAAGGTAGATTATTTCAAATGAAGATATATTGTCACAATGAAAAAAAAAAGGCTCAAGTCTAGAAAAGAAAGACTTATTTAAATTTTGCTCTAGCTGGACAACAGTATGCTATGAAAAAAATGTACATAGAAAACCTTCTCATTTCCTTGTGCTCAGCATACCAAGAAGTGATTCTCTCTTCCCACATGTCAGAAGTCATCTGATACTGGTCAAGTACCTGGGAATACATGTACACTGTTAATCAGAGATCACTAAATTGCGTTTTCATTATTTATTATTTTTTAAAGGCAAGGAATATGAATATTTAAGTACTGCAAAACCACATGCACAATGGAAGTACTTTGTCCAATCAAGGCCAGCTCAAGAACAATATGCATTTCAAAGGCAATGATATGAACAAGTAAATCTAAAGTAGTTGTAAATATGTTGTTTTCTTTTTACAATCTATGGATCAGCCATCCTCATTGTTTGCACAAAAAATGCAACAAAATAAAATGTTCCCTTGGGCATTGAAACTGTTTGAAAAATAGCAGAAAATTGTCAACAAAGAGAAGAAAAAAATTGGTGAATCACAACAGCTATGTTAACCCTGAGAATAAAAAGACCATAAAAACTAAAAAAGACACTTTTTAGGTACTATTATTCATCAATACATATTTGTGAAGATTAAAACCTGCAATGAGAAATAAATATCTGACTGTGGTTGTTCAAAAGGTATATAGCACTATCCACTGCACTAAATATCAATAATTATTATTACTCAGGAGATTATTATGAGATCTGTCCAAACAAATTGAGTTATCTACTGGGTCGTGATTTATCTGGCCTCAGTTGTTCAAAGACTGGATAACTCTATCCGATGGATAAGTCGTCACAATCTAACAGTTTCAGTGCATGCAACTACTTCAGTATTTAGTTGCATAGCCTTGAATATGCACACTCTGAGCACTTCTACAATGCAAGTAAAGGCCTGGCCAACGTCCAACTGGGATTATATTTTATACTCTGGATAGTATTTTAACCACTGGGTAACTTTAAACAGCCTTTCAAGAACCGGGGCCTGATGGATAGCACTCGCAACTCTTCAAACAAACAGGGTCAGCAAATTGACAATTCGATGTACCTCACATTAACTTAATTTTACCAACCCGTTGAGGAAGCAGGAGGTCATTTGCCAGGAAGCCAGGTGTGTGAAACTCCTTGTCATAGTCTCCATACTAAACAAAAAATTGTTTGCATAAACTGCATTGCTACAAAATAAATGACCAGACATTTACTTTGTGACTGCGGAAACTAACCTTGCCCTCAACAAGCCTGCTGTATACGTCAGTACCAATGCCTGATATGTGCCAGACAGTTAACCAAGATGCCATGAACCCCGTGCGGTCTTTTTTTTTTGCAAGGGGTCTGATTAACCTGCTTTGGTGGACAGCTCAAGACAAACATGGCAGCAAGTGTCCCCTTACAGCTCCAAAAATGAACGTAAATAGATGCACACCCAATTTTGATATCCAAAACAAAGTGTTCCTCAAGTCTAAGCATTAATTTTTGCTACCCCTTTCCAACAATGGGTACAACATGCACGTGTAAGTGTTAGCCTATAACTATCACTCTCTTCAAGTTGATAGAATAAATTGTTTTGCCTCCTGCCCTTCTTCCCCATTGTTGCTGCCTTTGCTGACTACGCAAACTTTTACGACTACTCACCGTTGTGAGCTCGTGACAGTGGCGTAGTCCGTAGTACGTGTATCTTAAAGTCCTTATTGTCTGTATTCCCAGACATGAGTGATATTAGAGCAAGGGAACACTTTGTAATGCTTATCAATAATATTGTTGTACATCTACATCTGGACTTATCTCAAAGTGTCTTGATATGCCCACCCAGATCCTGTGTGAGGAATTAGCACTTACAGTGTAGTCTCATGATCTTTTCGGATCACACCAATACTGACAGTGCCACCCACTTCCAAGAGCTTTACGATACTTGCTTACAGGAAAACTGGTCTTAATATTAAAGGCACAAATGTCTACCATGGGGTTAAACACTTTAAATCAACAGTTTGATTCACAGGCCAGTAATGGGATTAGCTTCGAAAGATACTATGATGCTGGGATGATCAGTGAGTGAAGTAAACATGTCAATTATTAAAGTGAATTTATCACTGAGAATGGCCCTCAGCCAAGTATTGAACTGGACACAAAAGGAGCCATAACATGGACTATGGACTGTGAAAACAGCGTGAAATAGAAAGATATTATTTATTTCAGCTTCACCGTTTGGTAGGCAAATGTAACAAGAAAGCACACCATTAAGTCAGGCTGATAGGGCTGTAGAATTTTAGTCAATCAAACATGTATTTAAGGTCCCCCAAAGGTGTTACGAGACAGTGCTGACAATTGAACATCCTTACCTGACAAGACTCAAAAGGATGAACATTAATTTTTTGCAGATGAAATTGCAAAAGCAGGGTGTTCTCCTTAAGTGATTAAAGACAAGAATATTGGTCCTTCTACAACAAATTTGGTGAAGACAGTACATGTATATACAGTACCTTTGCTTGGACTGCATATGAAGCTAAGAGAACAGATGCTTCTGGTGGACAGAAAATGTCCATGTTCAGAATAGCTTCCTTAACTTGAAGGAAAAATAAGTGTTGTGTGATTTCTTGCATCAATTCTTCAGCAGCATCTTCAGGATAAAACTTGACACGAAAATTGAGACTAACTGGATTTTCTTTGGGAACATCTTGATCTAAAACCTGATGAGTAAGTGATACAATCAAAAGTTAGTCTTAAAAAACTTGAATCTCCAGTCAGGTGATGGTCATTAGGTGAAAGCACAAGGAAAAAAACTTGTAGGTGCTTAATTAATTAACCCCTTATCTCCTGGGAGTGAGACTTAACAGATTTTTACTCTAACGCCAGACAATTTTACTTATCAACTGAGGGCATCCTAGGGCATTTGAGGTGTCAATGTGTGAACAGCAGATTCAAGGTTTTCCTGTTAGCAATGACTAGCAGCTGCAGCTACTCAGGAGTGACCGCTGTCCAGATTGTCCCTAATCCTTTTTTTTTTTCCACTTTCCCCTGAGGTCTTGCCCTCTTTCATGATATAACAGTCTGCAACAGGTTACACTGTACTGTAGGTGCTAAGAGCATACAATACACACTGACAGTATGGATCAAAGATTACAGCATAAGAAATCATGACAACAGCACAGTTTGTTTGCAATCATTAAATATGTGCAGCAAATGGTAGGTTTTCAGCACTTACTTGTACCAAGAGTACAAAACTAGTTAAATTTCATTTTAGGTTTTTACTTAAAACTTTCCAGACTAACAACTTTTTGACACAAAGCGGTTTTAAAGACAACTCTGACTGCACCTTTTGTGGCAACCATTTTGAAGATCTTTCACATCTATTCTGGCATTGCAAAGACACTTTTTCCTTTTGGGATGATTTATTATAAGCATGGTTGAGGACAAAAGCCATTATCCCAGATAATTACCAAAAAAGTTTAGCCATCCTACTGAGTTCAAAACCTGAAAATTCTCTGTGTCACTCACAGCAACTGAATTTGTATTCTTCATAGCAATTTTTTTTATAATGGTACTGTAAGCTTAAAGAAATCCCTCCAAAAGATTTCTCTTCCTTTCCAGCTCTAATTTGCATCAAAACCTATGGTAACAGATACAAATGGGCTCCCTTGATGTAATATTTAAAGTCCCTTTGCTCCATCACACTGATTGACAAATTATTGTTAAAATATAAGTATACATGTATGTAGATAAATCTAACTGTCACTGCTCCGCTTCTTAATAGGTGAACAAAAAAATTTGAGACATATTTGAAAAAATTGCGTTTCTGTAAAACTGGCATAAATTTTGTTTTTCATTTAAATATTTGTGACCTCTCTTGCAAAAATGTTCTTTAGGAATGCATGCAAGGCATTTTTAGAGATTATTTGTAACATTATGAGGTAATGCTCTCTGGGAAGATTTCACCATCCCATTTCTTCAAAAAAGACAATTTATGCTGATTTTAAGGCTCAAAGGAATGCCTTATATCATTGCCACCGTAATGATATTTTGGAAGAAAATGTGAAGTGAGAAATCTCTGATGGATACTGAACTGATAATACGCTGGGCAATTTCGTCCTAATATGATTAACCTGAATATATCGAAGAACAGAATATATTAATTGTTTATTTGTATGAAAAAAGGAAAAACTATTTCGAGCCTTCTTAAGTGCATGCAATCTAAGTCTGTAAATTATTTCTTTTGATGTGATCAAAATATGAATAAAAGCAAGACAATATTAAAACTGCCTGCTAATTCAACACATCTCATAAACATCATACATTTACTTGAAAAACAAAATATCATTATGACTAAAATTTAAAACCACTCTGAAAAATAAAATTGCTTGCAAACCATCAAGTCTCGATAATGATAAAAATCAGTCAATGATAATTATTCACACATCATTTTCATCACTCAATTTAACATGTTAAATTTCATTCTTTACAAAATACCCCTAAATTGTGAGATAATGATGTAATATAGTCTATCATCACCGATAATAAGCACAAGAATACAACGATAAAAAGAGTTCCAAACCATGATAGGGAATTATCTTTAAATTTTTTTATATAAGAAAATATTCGTATGAAAATGAGAAGAAAAAGTAAACACAAAGGAGGGGAAATAAACAATGATCTTACACCTTTTACCGACCGCCAGCCGACAAAAGGCAATTAAAATTGTCACTATTAGAATGTCTAAAAGCTTTTACCTTTTGTTTAGATTCTCGGTAGGTTATTATAGCAGCCTACAGCATTTACATTTTGGATACATGACATTTTCAAAATTAATATACCGGTAATCAGTGCTTTTTTGACGGAGTTCCCTCAATTTGCAATGTGAGACTTACATTGTATAAATACTCTTTTTAGTTTGCTAGATTCAAAGTTGGTGTGAAAACAAAAGACATCATGACAGAAAACTCATATATTTTGATTCATATGCAAATATAAAAAGCATACAGTACACAAACACTGGAAATAGTCACGTTCCATTACACTGTTTCGGCATACTGTACCATATAATATTATATGCAAGAGGGGTGAAAATTCTATCAGTTCTCGACATTATCGAAATTCCACTCCTCACTGTTGTACCTACCCTCTTGTTAAATTTAAGCCAAGAACCGACGCCTTTCTTGTCCTCAAACTGTAACCCAAAATACCAAGTCTCGCGGACACCCAATGTTCGCACGATAAGATCAAACAATTCCTTCCCTGTGCATTTTTTCTGCAGAAATAAATAACAAGTTGTCACATCACTAAAGAAATCTAGGAAACAGGACATTCTCATACGAATTCCCGGGTAAGGCTTGTAAACATTCTGAAAGATTACAACCTCGACAGAAAACTCAAGCTCCGCGTCCAACGTCGTTATGCGAACGTCGAATGTCTTCGGCATACTGGCCCACCATTTGGAACGATATTTTACGTCTGGAAAATACAATAAACTATCCGAAACATTCTACTCTTGAAGATAACTTTTTTCGCCTACGTATCCTTGCTGTGCTATGTGGAGAATCCTTGACGTCCAACATGAAAACATCCGTCCACCCGCTGATAAGACCTTCTTTCGTCATGTAGACTGCACAAAACGTCTTGAACAACGCAAAGTTACGTTCGATCAGGAAATCGACATTGATTTCTACAAATACCGGTCAAGATGAGCGTATGTTGGCATCTCATTAAAACACTCGTTTGTGAGGATGGAGGCCCGAACACAAGATAGGGTTAAAGGTTTTTTTTTTTTTTGTACGCCGCCACTTCGAACCCAGGCACTTTCAAAAAATGATGAACTGGAACGAAAAAAAAGAGGAGAAAGCCTGGGTTCCAGCTTAGCACGTGCCTACAGGTAAAGCCTAAACCCTTTTTATTTTTTCGTTTTTTAGGGGTATTTCTGTCTTTATGGAGGCGCTTTTTTGGAGAAATTTTAGGGAGAAATTCCATGTGGTTAAGGTGGTCCCCTTATCCAGACTTTTGGTTTTTGTTTATTCCCATTAATATTATCAAGGTATTTTTGATCTTACATGCTTGACCAAAGTAACATGCACACTCATCCCTTTTGATTTAACACACAAAGTATGTTTCCATTATCTTACCATGATTAACATGTTTTTTGGAAAGCAGGAAAGTAGCTTGTTTGGGTGATCAGTGCGACACGGTTCTGAATTATAAATTAAAAGACTTAACATACACAAAGTGGGCATATTCACGGATATCAGAGCAAATACCTAAATCTTTTCACAGATTGAAACGGTTGGATGGTGGCTTATCCACAAAAGATAAAGTTATCTGCCCTTTGAACAACTGGGACCCAGGGGCCTGTTTCTCGAAAGTCCAGAAAACTCTTCAGGCCGAAAAGCCATAGACCTAATCAGCTAACTCAATGTTGTACTCAATTCAAACCCTTTGGGAATGAAACGTTTTGTTCCAGGTATTTTCATATCATTTAAATATGAATGCTACATTATCATGCAAATACAAGACACAAAAAATCTTAGTCCCCGGAGATTTGAATTGGGTACAACATTGAGTTAGCCGATTAGGTCTATTTGTGAAACTTGTTTTGGAAAGCCGATCTTCTGACATGTTTTCAAGGGAACAAAAAAGCAAAATGGCTGTTAAGTTTGAGGACTTAAATCCTCTCCATTCTCGAGATACAGAGGGAATTGTAACACTCGAAATTGGCCTGTAAAGTTTCGGGATCTTTGAGAAACAGGCCCCACGCCCCAGTTGTTCAAACTGGATAGCGCTATCCACCGGGTAAATCCTTATCCACCAAATAAACAACGGTAAAACCAATAATATTATTGAGTTATTACGTGGATAGTGATTTATCCAGTGGATAGCACTCTCCACCCTTCAAACAACTGGGACCAGTTGTTCAAACAATGGATAGCACCATCTGCCAGATAAATCACTATCCATTGGATGAGTCATAGAGAAACCAATATTTGCACTATCCAATGGATAGTGGTTTATCTGGTGGATAATGTATCAACCTTTTGAACAACTGGGGCCAGGTATATGATTCTCCCTGCAAGCACTTTCCATTACATGAAGAGTGCTTTTCAGTTATTAAAAAGATCTCATAGAATAATATTTGGCCCTAAGAGATTTTACATAAGAAACACGAGCATGTGCAACATTTATTATTCTTCCTACCATCATAAATTTATTGGACAGCCATTGGAGTCACATTTCCAGATGCTTTAGTGTTATTAATACCAAATGGCTATAATTCCCTGGTAGAAATCCTATGCAGGATCCTAAAGGATCCTCAAGATCCTTCATATTCTTTAAGATCTTGTAAGACCTTGAATAGGATGTTAGGATCCTGTATAAGACTAAGATCCAGATCAGGATCTTGACAAGGAATGGGATCATAATCAGGATGTTGAGGACGACTAGGTATTATTTATGGGTAGAATCCTAAATGGGAAACAGGATAGCTGGTGGGCAACATTCTCATCAAAAACGACAGAACTCCAAAGTGATTACGAAGATGTAGGCAAAGTTGCACTCGAGCCACTGGGAACTTTATCCTGTCTCTGTAGCATGAAGTGATTGAGTATTGCTACTGTTTCCTGGATGGGATGCTAGTCTAATGCAATTTTACCCTCAGGAGTATGGTACCCATTTAAAGATCTGTGGGAAAACAGAAAGAGAGAGAGATTGTCTAAGGATACAACACAATGACAAAGCTAGGCCAAAGACAAAAGTTTGTTATTTCCATTATTATTATTATGATCAACAAACAAGTTAGAATTTTTAACTAATATATGTAATGTTATATATGTGTGAAAACAAAAAAAATGCCAGTCTTGCGGTGTGTTGTGTAGTGCTAATGTTTACAAAAATCAATATTAGCTGTGATAAGTTGGAACAAGTCTAGCAATAAGTCGCCTACAAACTGGACAGTTGTTGACCTGTCGCGCACACTCCAAGCAACAGCATATGTGACCACAGTCTAAAATAACCACATTACGTGGTCTATCCATGCAAATAATGCATGCTCCTTGCTGATCTCCTCCTTCAATCCCATGAAAATCATTCATCTCCTGTTGCATTCTCCTGATGAGGTTGTCTTCTTCCTCCCTGTCATGTTGCCTCTTGTAATAAAAGTAAAGCGAAACTAGAAATAGAATCCCACTACTGAATGCAAAGATCGAGCTCAGAATTTTCCATAATCTTTTCCCAGACTGTAGCTGTCTGATAATGGCATCCAGAGTTAACTGAGAGAGAATATATGTAAGTCCACATTTAGGTGGTCCAATCACAATGCCATCCTCGTTCAAGGTAATTTCCCCAATTCCAGTTAAGGTCATACCAACAGGGAGCATCTCTTCAACTGTCTGGAAGCCTTTTGTCTTGTCACCAGTGACCCATTGCACCAGGGAATCAGCAACAGTGCTTGAAACAGGTTCAAACTTGTCATGTATTACTTTTAACTCTAAGTTTTGTGCTGACAAAGGCTCCATGACTTTAACCAGGACTCCATGGCTGACCAACGAGAAAGGAACAGATGTAGCACTGGAACTAATAGTTCTTTCTATGTTGTGCCTGCACAGTTAAAGAAATCAAACAATAAAAGACAACCTAATGGATGATAAAGTCAAGAGCATTTACTGACAAAAAAAATAATGCTTCCAACAATTATCATATCATTCTTAAGGTTTCAGCTCCAAGTCGGGATCCTATACCACTTAGCTGCAGGAGGCAACCTATAGACCATATTCATAAATGGTGGCTAAATAATTATTCTTTTGTCTTTATGCTAATCATCATCACTAGCCTCGTTAGCACAAACAAAATTCAAAAGAATTTTTGCTTGAAAGTGAGGCTAGTGAGGATGATTAGCACAAAGACAAAAGGATAATTTCTTGGGTGCCATTTATCAATATGGTCTATTAAAACTAGGTTAAGGGCCGACATTTTCACAGCACATATTTCACATATTTCAGCTTCAAACAAAGTTAGAGACAATAGTATTGTAGCGAAGGATAGTGCTAATATTGCCAAGCTCTGGTGACAATCATCCTTATAAACTGCTAGGACATAATTCTCACATATTTTGAACTTGTTGATGCAAAAAAATTAAACCTGCCTTGAAGCACCTCATAAGACTTTGGTTCAGAAGTTCTACGTAGATTTTACTTTGTCTAATGTCCCAAGATTTTACTCATTGAGTGGGTGGGGGGGGGGGAGGGGAGGGAGGGGGCATTTCAGAGATGAAAGGGCTAAACTGAAAATCACTTAAATGTCTAGTGTGCTCAACTCTGGATCGAGTGGTCCGGGTTCAGGTCCTGGCCGGAAACATTGCGTTGTGTTCTTGGGCAAGACACTTTACTCCCATGGTGCCTCTCTCCACCCAGGTGTATAAACGGGTACCAGCGAAATGCTGGGGGTAACCCTGCGATGGACTGGCATCCCATCCAAGGGGGAGTAAAAATACTCCTAGTCGCTTCAGGCACAGAAACAGGGATAAGCTCCGGCTCTGATGGGCCACTTGGCTCGTAAACAGACTTTTTACTTTTAAATCTTTTTAAAAGACAAATTGAAAATTAAGTTCAAGGAAATGAAAGATACTGTCATTAACCCATTGAATCCTGGGGGTTAGATTTAACAGATTTTACTCTGTCTAAAGTCAGATAATTTTACTCAACCGTCCTGGAACCCCTTTAGGAGTGAATGGTAACAAGTAAATTAAGAAAGTATTATTTTTTTAGTTCTGGTACAAAAATGTACACTGATTGAAGTGAATGACTGTTTTACATGTTTGATTGTAGAGAATTTAAAAAGCACAAGAAAAAATTATTCTTGCATTTTTTAACTCAAGTACTGTATTACTTTGCTTTTAAATCTCCATTCACAATTAAAAGGAACAAAAGGAACACAAAATGGTGAAATTAATCTTGATATGCAAGTCTATGCACCAAATCTAGAAGAATAAAAGATATTTAGAAATTATGGTCTATAATATCACATGAAAAAGTGATGTTTGTAACATAGCTTTTTACAGTTTCTGTACAAACAGTGGAGGATTTAACTGCGCTAGTCAAGAATAAAATTCATCATACCAGAGTCTAGTTGTTCTACTCCATTCAGACCTATGTTCACGCGTCTTAACACGCTGAATTAATCCAATAGCATCTGTTACATGAGGGCTTCTAATGACATCACTTCTCTTTACAGGTCTTGCCTCTCCTCTGATAACACCGTAAGGTATGGTATGGTTTTCTGCTGACCTTAATGTGTGAAACAGTTTTGGTCCAATCTCCAACTCTACTGCATCCTAAAGAAAATTATGCAAATTGTATCATTTTAAATTTCAACAGATTTTTTCTCTAGTTACTGACCTGAGTCTATAAAAAAATTGTCAAAATATTGGATGCATCGAGGGCTGTCATTAGGGGCCGTAACCCGTAAAAATCTGTTGCGGCTGAGCCCAGTCATTGTTACGGGTGATGGTTGGCAAAACAAAGTGAAATTTATTTTTAAACATTTACCTTCTAAAGAAAACATAATTGCTGCCTTGTGTTGTCTGTGTTCCTGATTTTAAGACGTGTTTTTGGTAAAAATCCAAGCATTTTCCGTAAAAAACCTTTAGGGAATTTCCCCAATCGATTGTTGTTGGATTCTGATGCAATTTTCAGTAACAAAATCATTATCAATGCACCGTACTAGATAAAAATGGGATTCCGCTGACCATTTTTCATGGTTCTGTGACACATGACCATTTACATGTGCTTGGTTTATCTTTATTCATTGTGAAGTTTATCTTTTTTCCCTGTTTTCGTCACTCCTTGATTGAGAAAATATAAAATTTACACCTCAGAGTGCAGGAAAATGAAATTCCGAGGGTCTAATTTTATGAATTTTCTGGAGGAGCACGCCCCCCCCCCCCCTCCCCCCGGGCCTCAGGCCCTTCGGGCCTTCCTTTACATGGCCTTTGGCCATGTATTTACATGTTACGGGTTAAATCTTGAGTGTTACACCTGCTTCAAAACTTAATGACAATTCTGCATACCCATCATAAGTATGCATTTTGGGTATTTAGATAAAATATAATGTACCCATTGACCACAAAAAGGCATACCTTGAGGGGAGAGCCAATCAGTATACTTCATAATTGACTTTGTGTTTAGAGGAAAGTACTTTTGATGAGGGGGAAGGGGTTTGTGCCAGCACTTAGATCTTCTTTTTGAGAATATAATTTTTTGGGGATGTTAAAATGGTATACCTTCTAACTTTCTGAGGGAGGAGGGGGGGAGGGGTCAAAGGCATGACATTTTTATCTGGAGAGAGTGAGTTTTTTTTGTAAAGGGAGTGATAAAATTCAAACATATATTCCAAACATGTGCAGACATTTTACATTTTAATTAACTCTTTTCCAATGGTTTCCCAAATGAAATTTGAGATTTCAGAAACAGTATGATCATTTCCACTGTCTTTTCTTTACCTGCTCTGATATCATGAGTCTATAGATGTTACTTTAAATTATTAATTTTTTCTTTCTCTATTTGTGTCAGTTGACGCTGTAATGTCAAAAAATAATCCAGCAGATGCGAGAAATAATTTTTCACAATAATATTGTTGGAACACAGGGGTGAGCAGGTATGAGATCGACGTTTTTGATCCGCCGGCATAACAATCAAGCCTTCGGCAAGACACTTGGCAGGTATATAACATCGAGAGAGGATGGCTACCTCAAGGAAGTACCTAGAAAGCAGATCATTCTACGTAGCTCTATTAATTTCTGTGTCCTCCTGAACAGTTGTACCAGGGATACATAGAAATTGAAGGATCTTTTTCATGACAGAATCTTCTTAGCTAAGAAGTACTGTAGGAAGATCCAAGACTCATGATAAGTACTTGGCAACTACAAAAATTCCTTATTTAGTGTAAATAGCCCTTTGGTGATCTCATTAAATCAGGAATATGGCCTTAGAGTGCATGATTTCTCCAAAAAATCCAAAATCCTTCAAACAGAATAATCACGACATTGATGCTGATCAAAGCAACGTGTGTCCATAAGCGCTTTATACCTTCAAGCTCCTAATTGATCCCTCTCGGTTCTTGTACACTGCATAGAAAATGGCCGACAAGGCAGCACTGCCAACACCAGCCCAGAACCAAATACAGTCTGACATTTTTCAAAATTAGGTCATCTTGTATCTTTACAGCAATTTCACTTCAGTCGCCATATTGGCCGAAACACTGATTACCAGCCTTCTGCGCATTTACAATAAGGTAAGACTTCATGTAAATGGAATATATAGTATTGTAATCGCCCATTGGGCAGCTCAAGCTCCCGTAGCACAGTCGGTTAGAGCGTCGTACTTATAAGCAGTACTGGCCAGTGGGCCCGAAGGTGCTAGCTAATGACATGCGAAGGTCGCGAGTTCGAGCCTCGCCGGGAGCAATGGGCTTTCTTTTTTCCCTTTCATTTCTTATTACACTCTTGTGTTCACTGATTCAAATCACTCCGAGAAATGCGAAATTTTTATCTGACGCGTTTCTATTTAAATAAAATGACACTTAAACACAACGACAAGCATTTTCGCCAGGTTTAATCCCGTCTCATATCGGGTTTTTGTTTTCAAACTTTCCGGAAATAGCCCATCTGTAGAAGGCATGAGGCCTCGAGAGCTGAAACTTTCAATAAATTTGCTTTGTCTTATCTCGAAAACCAGTCTTTTAGACACTAATAAATAGACCATAGTTTCGGAAATACGATCGGAACCATCCAGTATGGTGATTCTAGGTGTCGAGAATGTCTGCAAACAAGCCGATTGTAGCAATATTCAACACAGGAATTCACATTTCAATAGTCCATTTTACAGTTGTGTGCGTAGTTACCTGGCCTATGAATGAAAGTGAGGCTGGAGTTGACCTTGTTTTGATAGAAACCTCACTGCTTTTGTTATGTAAATTCTTACTAATTAGCATGACAACAACATCATTAACATAAGAAAAGAAGGGAGGTCTGTATCATAACAAGGTCAACACCAGCCTCGCTTTCATTTAAAGGCCAGGTAAATAAGGCAATAACTGTAAAGAGGTCTATTCATACAGTTCCCTTGTCGAAAGGAGAGACTAATTGTTTCAGGCCGTGTAAGGGTTGATTCGGTGGGTGGTATGGCACGAGCCCGGAGCCTCAGTTCCATGCGGAAGTCAGTTCAGATCTGGCCCGCCAAGCTGGAACTGAAAATTGAAGAGCATCACCGAACACATTGGAATTTGTGATCGAGTACATTACGTGAATGCTCTTTTCATAAATTTGGAGCAATTTAAACGATATTGTATTGACTGAAACGAATTTGGTAAATCAGAAGCATTAGCGAACTGACCTAATAAGTTAGCGAAACGACTTTTAGTTGTTAGCGAAACAGCTGCACACGTTAGCGAAACGACTTCAGTTGTTAGCGAACTGGCCCGGGTTGCTCGAAGCATGGTTAGCGCTAACCAGCGTTTAACAACACGGAAACCTATACGTTTTAGTACCTCTTAACCAACGGTTAGCGCTAACCAGGTTTCCAGCAACTGGCCCCTGGAGGTTGGCGAAACGACTTGTATTTAATTATCTTCTTTTTCAAATCCCATAATACACCTTGATCTTTTACCCCTCAAAATCTTGCATAATCATTGTTTGCAATTTCTCCTGGGACATGAACTGAATATCGAAAACAATGCCTATACAAATTGTTGGGGGGTAAAATAGGTGTATGATGGGATTTAAAGGGAACCTCCACTCTTACTACAGAATAAGTTTATACCGAAAGAAATTATGTTTACAAACAAATTTGTTCGAAAGTTGTTTTTAAAACAATGTTTATATCAAGAAAAGTAATTTTTAAGATCGCTTATTTTCACTTTCAAATTTCACGGGCGCAACCATCTTGAATAATTGTGACGTGTTACGGTTGCTCTATTATTCTGACACAAGTGACACAAAGAGTTTTTGTCTAATAACAATAGGGTAACCGTAACACGTCACAATTATCCAAGATGGCGGCTCCCGCGAAATTTGAAAACAAAAATAAGCGATTCTGAAACTTGACTGACGTGACTGTAACGGTTATTTCCTGTGATTTAAGGTTATTTTTGTGTTAAAGTGGAGGTTCCCTTTAAGAAAGTAGAGAATGTGAGTAGGATAGATTTTTTTTAAATGCGTGCGTAAAATGTTCACGAGCATGAAAATGGTCTTTTCCCATTGGCCAAGGGCTTGATGTCCAACGTTTCGAGTGAGGCAGACAACACGTTTGATTACATTAGATGGTCTGATGGAGTTATACCAACAAAGTACAGTGACATCCTTTCGTAAATGTCTTTAATTTCATGGTTTTAATATTACAAGAATAATGAAACTTCCTGTTCAGTCTCAGTATTCCATTCAATCGCTGTCTTATACACTCCGACGTTTCATTCTTATTCTCTGTACGCTTCGAAACAGCTACGGTATCTGCAACAAACCCACTTTTTCAATGTTTCTTTGAAGCCGGGGTTGCTGTGCGCCTCCTGCTGGATATTTGAAGTCCCTTGTTTCCATCGTTTGGTAACTTTCTGGAATCTACGAGGAAAAAAAATATCCATGAACATGAATAACATAATCACTCATATGTTGTCAATATTTTTCAATCATCTGCTTATATTAGTCTTCCTTTCTTTCAGGATTTACTACCCTGCGAGCAGAGTCTCGAAAGCTCGCAAGGTAAGGGTTTACCATGCAGAATTGAAAGGAATGGGATTAATGAAAGGTGATCATAAGTGTTTGAAAAAAAACTTTAAGAAAACTTACTTTGTTATTAAAAACATCTGAGCGACCGTTTTGCCTAGAAAGGCTGCCTGCTAGCTGACCATGGGTGGATTGAAAACGCATGATCATCAATGCAAAACACAGTAGAAAAGCAAACATATTTCAAGTGTTAACCTGAACAAATCGGGCCTGCTTCAGTCTAGTTTGATTCTTTGTCACCTAACTGAGGCTGGAAGATGTCGCTTAGCTTGTTAAATATACCGTTAACCCAACGTAATTTAATGTTAGCGATTACTTGTAATTTAGATTAAGGAAAGAACTGATTACACAGGATTCTCTACCTGGCGAGTTTAATTTCACTTATTTCCTCGATCTCCAGCTCCTGTATCATTCCCTTAGTTTTAATCTTATCAAACAGACACCATGAGGTAGAAATGAGATAGAGAACCTATCGATATTTTTTTCTAATTTTACTTGTGGGTAGTAACACTAAAAACACAACTTCATTTGACAGATGTGCCGCAGTAGTTGTATACCATTTACAAACCTGAGGCAAAGTCAAGAGTTTTTTAGATTTATGACATGGATGGCGCTATTCCCGAAAAAATATCTATCCAGTGGATAACTCAATTGGTTATCATGGCAATTTTCCCTTGGAGAGTAATTTATCGAGTCAGTCGCACTATCACCTTTTGAACTACAGAGGCCCTATACCGCAACTTTTAATCAACCGTCCCACGCTACTATGATTGAAGTAGGAGGTATCTAAACGAAAAAAGTAAAACAAAAAATGTTTATGTACGACAGGAGATATACTACTATCAATTAATAAAACATTTCTTTACTTTTTTCTCCATGGATTATATTGGATCCATCGATCATTGATTGTCGTTTTGTTATATTAATTTTGAATTATTCGCTTGTTTTAAGTTTCTGAGACACGATTTATTTCCGCCCTGCCGTGGATAATTTCCACACCGCGTTAGCAGAATCAGCACCTGTATTACTTTGTACTTTTGGCTAACCAAGAGCAGGAAGAAGGCTACCAAGATGTCAATCATTCCTAGCCGGTTGTTTTAACTTTTGAATAATTCATTGCACAGATTACAGCGATACTTCACATTCCACGTTGTCACTAGTTAATATGTGAGACTAGTGCTGTTGCAGCCAAATATCAAATGCGTGCTTCCACCAGAAATTTTCTGCCGAACGTGCGTGGTTCCTTTTCTCTTCATGGTCCTTAAGAAGACTACTGGCCTCGCATGCGTTTCAGATAATCATTTTCTGCCCTTCCTGTTTCCTATTGATATTTATTAGTTTGATCAATGTAGGAAGAAAACGAAAATAACGGTTTCTGAATCCTTTATATAGCTCAGAGATTGTATAAGTTTCTTGTTTTAACTCAGTGCGGTTTGGGATGAAACACTGAAGTTTTTTCGCTTCCTAGATCCTCGAGGATAATCTCCATGGTACATGTAGGAAAGAAGAATGTTTTGATCTCAGGCGCACAGTTTTACGCAACACAGTGGCCAATTTAGTCAGTCCGGTACCTATATACAGAAAACGGCAAAAAAAGTGCATCCCCCATTCAGGTAGCAGAAAAACCTTATCCTCCATTAATTCATTATACAGGTGAAAGTTACATGAAGCAAATTGCTGCAATAATATGGCTATTACTATCACAGGAAAAAATATAGTTTTAAAATAGGTTTTGATGCCCAGCAGAGGCCAAAGCCGGATAATTAATTTTACTTTGATGAATTGAAAAGTTCAGCGTATCATTTTCCCTTTAACCGGAAACTAAACCGAAACCTTTTATCTCTTCGCTTCCTGACACAAGTTTGGTTGGCGTGCACTTTTAGTCTGCAGTAAACAGCCGTCTTGAATACTTCGATAGAGAAGAGAGACCCTGGGAACGAGGCAACAGACAGAGCCGCCATATTGGATTTCTCTATCCTGTCTTCCTCAAAGTTCATACACTGAGCTTGGGTTCGAGTCAGGGATCGATGAATCTTCCGTTTTAAGTAACTGATAAATCTCTATAATCTCAACGAAAAATTTCGCACATTTTAACTGAAGAATAATAGAGCCATTAAACTGTACTGGAGATCTATGCAATGGTAATTTATCGGATTTTCTTTTTCAGGCTGCGTGCTGATTGTAAAAAGTTTCTTAAATCTTATAAAATCAATCCAACTGAGTTTTTTTTGAAAATTTTATTACTCAGAAAAAAACTGGTTGGTTTGACTCACGTGGTTGTCAATCAGTTTTTCTTGCTAAACAGCAGGGGGTAACTTCCCAGGTTTTAGTGTAATCGTTGGGTGAATTCACCCATTCATGGTGGCAGCAGTTTGTACCTAAGCTACCATCACAGCACAATCTCCCTATCAACATTGATGTGACGACCAAAAACAATCATCTTGCACTGCATCAGACTGCTTGCTCATGTTGTATAATTATGGTTGCAAAATATACATTCTTTTAAATTAAGGGGGAATGTGTGATTGAAGTGGGGGTTATAGAAACAAGGGTGAAGTGATCCTTTCATTTATCTCGGGATAATTTAAGCAATTGCCTCTTATGGCTAGCTTCAACCAGATTCCAACCCATGACCTCTGCAATGCTGGCGTCACTGCGTGCTGTGCCAACTGAGCCAGGATGGAGTATGATGGTTTCCAATCTCGTTGAAGCCTCCTGAATTTTTCAAGTTTCTATAACAGGCTGTTTGCTTTGAAGCTTTTGCTCTCGGCTCTTCACCGCAGCTTCTGGACTGAGCCATTCTATTTGCACCACAAAGGCGGCTTATGCTATTTTTTTTTTTTAACAGTGGAGGCGACTTAAAAGGACAAAAAGACTTTCGGCCTTAACTGCTCTTGGCTAACCAAGAGCAGTAGGAAGACGACCAGGATATCAATCATTTCCGCAGATTGAGATTCATGATTTTCAACCCCAAATAGTTGTTTTAATTAATTATGCAGATTACCGAAAACCAGCTTTTATCCAATGCATAAGAATATTACAAGATTATTTTTAAATAGTTATTAAAGCTATCTTAAAATTCTCAAACTGACAATTCTTTCTGTGTTAAATACAACTTGATATCCTAAGGCTATTGGCTGCTTTCGAATTTAAAGTATCTCACAGATACTTCAATTCACAATCCGTATTGTCACTAGGCAGCGAGTGCGTACTTCCATCAGAAATGTTCTGGAACGTATTTGAAATCTGTTGCGTGGTTCCTTTTGTCCTCGTGGTCCTTAAGAAGACTAACGGCTCTTTGCATGCGTTTCAGAAGATCCTTTTCTGTCCTTCCTGTTTCCTCTTGATATTCATTAGTTCGATCAATTCTTCTTGACCGCTCAAGGTAACTTGGATTTTCCTGTAAAAAAAATGTCATCTGCTGCTAAATCCGGCTAATTAAAGAGTTAGAACTTCTATAAACATGGTAACAGAGTAGCTTAAACCATTTTTCACGGGAATTTGTAATTTAAATCGATCCATGGCACATCTCACGATAAACCGCTAAGGATGATTTACTTTGGTTCCGGATTGACAGATGTATTTTGTGAATGGTTTACTTAGTAAAATTATGAAGGGTGCAAACCAAAAAAACGGTTTAAGAAGTAGTTAATAATTTTATAATTCTAGACAGATATTTTCGGATTTAGTTGAGTGAAATGCTACCCGGCGGGAACTTTCGTTTATTAGAACGAAATCTCTTTGATTTTAAAAGCTAACTACGTCCTTATTTTGCACAAAAAAGGCCAATTAGCAAGCATTTTTGGACAGACAAATTAAGCTCGTGAATTCGAGGAACGAGTTCGATTCTTCAGTCCCATTCCCTACACGTCAACACTCTTACCTTGTAAAGTGTGCGCTTTCCGGTAGCAGGCCTACCATCAAACGATAGCTGAGAATGAATGTGTTGAAAATTTAGGCACAGCAGAATAAAACAACTCAACACAAATTTGTCCATGCTTTCTCAATAGTTAGGTCGCAAAGAGATGGTAAATCAGTTAGATACTGCTTACATTTGTTTCATTGAGATAGACCGTTGAAATCATCCTTTATATAACTCAGAAATTGTATAGGTTTCTTGCTTTAACTGTGGTTTGAGGTGAAAACAAAACATGCAAACACTGAAGTTTTCTAGTTTCCTCGAGGATAATCTCCATGATAAAAGTAGGAAAGAGGAATGTTTTGATCTCAGGCGTACAGTTTTAAGCAGCACTGTGGTCAAGTTGGTCCTTCCGTTATCCAGGAGGCAAAAAAGTGCATTCCCTATTGAGATAGCGGAAAAACCTTATCCGCCATTAATTCGTTACACAGGTGCAAGTTGTAGGTAAACAAATGCTACAATAATATGACTATCACTATTACAGGAATAAATTCAATTTCTGAACACAATCATGAAAATATGTTTGATGTCCAGCAGAGGCCAAAAAATAAATGTATTTTAATATGATGAATACAAAAGTTCGGCGTATCATTTCCTCTTTAACCGAAAATTAAACTTCCTGACACAAGTTTGGTTGCCGTACGCAGCTGTCTTGTAGTGAGGTCGAGTAAACTTTTCTGGGCTCAACAGAGCCGTCATGTTGGATTTGACACTGACAGTTGATTTCTCTCTTCAATCTTCATCTTCGTCAAAGCCCAGGGTTTCGCTAAGAAGACCCTGAACTTGCGTCCGCTAAAACGCGCTCCGAGTCAGAGGATCATGAAAAGCTCCTTTTTTTCTCTCAAGTTTCTTTTAACTCATTAAAAATCACTCCAATCTAAAGACACCGAAGATGCGCGCGGGGAAAACCATGGTTAGAAAAATATGGTAATCTGGAGAATTGTTGGTTTTTGGTTAGGTTATCGTATGGGCGACCGTCCGTCCGTCCGTTTTTTTTTTTTTTTTTTCATTTAAACGCAAAAAAACCCGAGGTCTTTACCAGAAAGTTGTATGGGATAGAACATGCGGTTATTTGACGGGAAGTTGCACGGGTAGTGTATTGCATTTAACTGTTGCGTTGTAGTAAAACAAGCAAAAGTTTTGATGACAACCAAAAAACAAGATAAGCATTTTTTTAAATTTGTCGTACGACGTGGAAAGAAGAGAAAGAGAGAGAGAGAGAAAAAAAACAATAATCAGGCGACGAGTAAGCGATGCTCACAGGGAAAAAGAGCGACTGAGAGGAGGTGAAACAGGTGAAATGTCAGTGATAAACAACAAAAGAGAGAGCAAGAAAGAGTCCGATCAAAGAGACAAAATGATGGTGAAGAAAGAGAAAGCACGAGCACAAGAAAACAGGCTGAATACGGCGAAAAGTGAGAGCAAGAAAGAGCAAGGGAAAACAGACTAATTAATATCAACGAGCAGGCAGGATTGGTGGTATGGTAAGCACACTAGTTATAAAAGTATCTGTAAACTAAAACATAACTAGTAAACTAAACCATAACTACAAATAATGATTGAGGAGCTCCACTTTTAGTCTCGGCTTTTCAACACAGCCTCTGGAACCATATTTGTTTGCACCAAGGGTTTATTGCATGTTTCTAACAGTGGAGGCAAAGTCAATCGACAAAGATAAGTTTTCCACACCCAAAAGAGCTTTTTTGAAACAGAATCTAAAAGTCCTTTTTTTCTTGACTCCTTCTTTTCTTCCCCTCTTTACTGGCATAACATTAATTGGTTCAGTGGTGGCATTAAAAACTTAAGCGCTTACTGGCATTCTCACTGCCATCCACAACTCCTGGGTGAAAATGATTGTTTAGAATAGTAATATAACAGTTTTTATCTCGTTACAAAAAGTTGTCATAGTTTCTATTTCGTTACAAAAAGTTGTCATGGAAACATTAGTTTGAGACATTTCCCAATATTCAACCACAGAAAATACACCGAGTCAATTACAATCTACAGATTTGTTTAATTAATCGCATTACTGTACCAAAAACATGTTTTTGTTATATAAAAAATAGCCCCTTCTTTGCATCAACTTAAATTCTAATTTGTAAAAATCTTACCTAATTCTCATCAGCAGATGAAAATATTTTATTTCTAAGTTTTGTTTCCATAAATTATCTACGGGACTAACAAAAGTCAAATTCTGCAGCCTGTGTTGAATGTATACAAAAATCTGGTTTTATCAACGGAGTTGATAATGTAAATTGGCCACCGTACAGAGAGTCTAAAAGCTAGCTTTTAGACTCTCTGTACGGTGGCCAATTTACGTTATCAACTCCGTTGATAAAACCAAATTTTTGTATACTACTTCCTCACCGACGCAGCATTAATGTGTTGAATGTACTTCAACTTCCAAACTAAACATTCTAGGATCTATGTTAATGAGCAGAAAGTCAAAAAGATCCTCACATTTATTTGTAATCACATCAAAAGTCTTTAATTTATTCAATAGGAATCGCAATGAATTATCTCGGGAGAACTGAGTTCTCTTGTTTGAAATACCTAATAACACGCCCAGAGAAAGGAAAAATCCAGTCCAAAACTCCCCTTTGTAACTTTTTTGTCTGGATTTTTTTGGCAAAATAGTAATATTTTATTACAGGTTGTGCCTGCCTATTTTAATGAAAGTAAACATAACGCAGCAGTTGGCTAGTGTACAAAAGCCCAAAAGTCAGTATTAATCAATCTAGCACAGTAAGCGGTGAAGACATCACGTGGTTATCTGAATCGTTGATTATTGCTTCGAGTTGCAGAGTTATTTCCACCTTGTTCTTGGAACGTTTGTTTAATCGACTAAAAATCTCAGTGTGTTGAGTTGAGTTTTCCAAAGAGGTAAGCGACAAACATTTTTATTTGGTACTTTAATTAATTTCACCCATTTTCGTTTCTAGCAAAGACAGACTCAGTTCGTCGGATGCATCGGGGAGGTTTATCAGTGTTGCGGAAAATAAGCTCTTTTGCGATTACTACACAGTATTTTTTGTCGGATGAATTTCGCATAGCTTCGCATTTACATGTACTTTGTTTAATTAATCAATGCAAGTCTTATATGTAATTCAAAATCTCACGGCCAGCCAAAATCTCACTTGTGGAAAATACCACTTAGTTCAGTACTTAGTTCAGTACTTAGGTTGGCAGGAAACTTAAAATTGACCTGGAAAAATGTTATAAAGGAAGGCAGTCAATGTTTCTCGAATATGGTTAATTACACGCGGTGAAATTATGATATGCAATAAATCCAACATCAGAATTGAAGCAAAGAGACAGATATGGAAACTGTATTCGAAATTTCAACTCACACATCGCAGATATATTGCATTTGCATCTTTGTTTCAGAAAGAGTTGAAAAAAATAAATTCAATGAGGAGGTGGACGTGTCTAATCTACTTGTAGTTTTTGTTGAGTAGTTAAGAGTCCCTTCCTTTGTTGTCTTTGTTGTTTCTACCCAACTGGGCAAAATTAAATTGTTTTTATGACGGCCGCGGAACGGAGTAGAAATTTATGTTAAATACGATGAGCTTTTTTAGTAAACCTCATGTCAAGCACGATGTTCAATATATACAGACAAAGCTGGTCATTTATGGAACAAACCACTGAATAATCAAGAGATAAAATTTAGCCGAATGTTTTAGTAAAAGTAGCTGCATAATTAGAACTTGAAGATTGTGACAACTTCGTCAGCCAGCTGTTCATACAAAGAGCAAACCAACAAGCTGTTGAATACACTTAACAGTTTCCACATAACCTCAGTACAATAATTTCTTACCTTGGCACAGGAAAAAAAATGATGAGAAAATTGGGCAACAAAACGTAAGTCAAATATTGGCCACACTATTTTATTCTCTTTCGGTGTTGGTGGGTTTTTTGACACAGAGCCAACTTCATGCTTCAGGCTTGCTCCTGTTTTTGTTGTTTGTTTGTTTTTGCGTGTCATGTGAAATCTTCCGGTGACTGAAGACATGCAACTGAAGCTGTTGTAACATCGCTGCCAATTCACCATAGCTAAACTGTATGAGGGCTACTGAGATAAGTTGTACTGATTACGAGGTGACCGTGAGGCCAATGGAAGTTCATTGTACATTTCCTTTATTGCACTTCCTTCTGTAAAAGTGTATCTACCTGAAGGTAGGCCAAACCGTATATTCTTGTCTATATATTCTACAGAGAATTCTGTGTGATACCTGCTGGAAAAGCGGCATCTTGTCTTGAACCTGTCGTCTTGTTTAGAACATACTTGGAGACCCAGACGTAGATAATAGTGGGGAAAAGGGAAAATGCACAAGTCCTGTCGTGTTCCGGCCTGTTGTTCACAATAGCCATAGAATTATTTCGGGTGAATTACCTCAGGGTCTTCCCTTTCACATAATTCGGTATGTGGAACTCGGAAAACGAGGCCCTTCAGTTGAAAAGACTCACCGGCCACTGTAAACAACAACTGAATCCACAAAAAATTATGATGTGTTTGCCTTTTTCTTTTTCTACGTTGCATGGTAAACACTACAGTCCATCTGACTTAACCTGGGCTCTACCCGCTTAATATAACCGGCAAACTTCGTCAGAGTGTTTATGGTGTGTAAAAGAAACAGTTAGACATGAATGTCAGGACTTGCTAAGCTTCAAGTAAGTTTCGAGATCAAAACAAGAATTTTCGACTAGATGATGCTACTGCGAGAGAAAATGTTTTGAAATAATAGATGGTGGTTGGTTGTCAAGAATACTTTTTCCATGGGTGAAAACCATCCATAAAGCCAGGGTTGAGCGTTTGAGCATTTGTCTTTGATTAACGCGAAAAAACATAATGTCGCCTTTATTTCCGGCAGTTATGAGTCGCTAACAACTTACAAATCTGCATGGCTTTTTGGAGAAATTGTTCAAGGATGTCGGTTGATAGGCTATAAAAAAATCAATCGTGTTGGTAAACAAACTGGAGCTGTCTCATATTGCGCTTTTGTACAACAAGAGGTCTCTAAATAATGATTAGAACACGATTATAATGTTAGTCACAATATTTTCGCTCGAAGTAGGTCAATGAGACTTGTAAGTGTTACTCGTGATTGTACGAAAACTCTTGCTGAGAGCATGATTTCCACTTTTCAGTTTTCTTAATGCAAACGACCGATTCATTAAATGAGTCATTAACGGAGTGAATACTCCGTTCACCCTCATAACGTTCTGCTAATGGAGTGATAATTGATAAGATGTGGAAAGAAGTAAGAACTCAGTTTTAGCTGCGTATTTATAATGAAAGTTCCTAATAACAGAAAAAAAGTCATCTTTGCATACATTCAAAGCATCTTCCATAATAAATTGCACCTGAGCTTCAATTTCACCCGTTTTTTTTCTTTTTTTTCAATAAAAAATTGAGATGACCAAACTTTAAGTTGTATGATTGAATGAAACTAATTCTAACTATTTTGTCCGTTGTTGATCGGTTGAGTCTCAGCGTGCAACTTAAGTCATGTTTATCGTTCCTTTTAATTAAAGTAGTCAATTTAGTTTCGTAAAAGTGCTTGTGCCCTTAATTTTTGTAGTAATAAAGAAAGAAATTATTAGTTTCTTTATCAACACATCTAAGGATTTTGAGAAGTTTGTTTTCGTGTCATCTGCGCGGCTTCGCCGGTTTGAGGGCAAAGAAGAAAAGATTAGCGTCATCACTAAAATAAAAAACTCAAACTAATAAACATTTTAAGTGATTCAGTTATGGTGCCAGGAGCGAAAATACAATAACCCACGGCAAAATGAAAATTCATCGCAAAGAAACTTCACACAGTTGACGCACGGTACTCTTGCATTTAAACGGGTAAATTTTACTTGTTTTTTTGTCCAGATCTACGGCAGCAAAATGGATACAGAATTTAACGGACTAAAAAACAAACGAGATCACTGCGTTAACGGAGCGACAGAGGCTTGGATATCAGAAAAAGAAAATGCGTCTCGAGTGATCAAGGACTTTGGCTCTTATACCACCCTTCATGGCTTCCATTTTATATTGGACTCCGGTTCCTTGATACGAAGAATTATCTGGATTACTCTGATATTGTTGGGCCTCGCTTTTCTCTTTCTCCAGTTCCGAGATAACTATCGCAAGTTCACAAGCAATGAAATCGTCATTAGCAAAGGTCTTGAACGTAACAAGAAACTCCTTTATCCTGCCATAACTATTTGTAACCAGAACATGATGAGAAAAAGCAGAATTTTAGGGACGGACGCACAAACATTTCTGGATCAGCAAGATCATCTGAAGATTCAGTTCCAAGGTGAAAGCCTTTATCATCAAGACACCGATCCGTCGTTCAACATTGAAGAAAGTGTAAAAAATAACAGCCATGATTTATCTGAGATGTTAAAGATGTGTGAATGGGGAAATCACCCCTGCTCGCCGACCAATTTTACTCCGGTACTTTCATATATGGTAAGGCTACAAAGAGGATATTACAAGGGAGCTTAAGGGGGGGGGGGGGGGGGGGGAAGGGGGTTTAGGGGGAAACCAATTTTATCTTCGCGTGCCATCTCGCGAACGAGTGCGAGAAGCTATCAGCACGAGAAGATAAAATTCGTATTCCCAAGCGGCCATGTAATGATCTGTTTATTACATAGATACTGATGAAATTTCCAGATTTTATTCATTTTCAAAATCATCAACCACTAAAACCCACATGTTGTGTAAACATGAAATTGTAAATATGGAAGTTATGAAAAACAAACCGTGATAATGTCAAATTGAATCATAAAAATGTTAATGTATAGAGAAAAAGTTATATTACAGCACAAAAGTATCTAGATACGCGATCTTACAAGAAAGGGGAAGCTCCCTTTTTATTGGCTGATCGTGTTAGTTACCATGATGACAGCTATATCTTCATACGTGAACGATAAAGATATTATCTTCATTGCGCACGGTGAAGATATGATTTTCTAGAAATAGGAAAATCCTAGTATTTCATTATTAGGCTTATTTTGCAACAGAACGGGAACATCAGTGGCGACGTCGCGCGCAGCAAAACTACCAATGAGAATTTAGAATAGAGAAGAAAAGATTGGAGTCTACTCTATTTTGAATTCTCATTGGTGTTTTTTCTGCGCGCGCCGTTGCCACTGACGTTCCCCTTCTGTTGCTAAATCAGCCTAGTATCTAATGTAATAGAGCGGTTTGCAAATGAGTGTCGTAAAACAAAAACCAACGTAATTACTTTGGCCAATCAAAAAGGACGGAGACAAACCAATCAAAACTCGAAGTAATTACACGTAGCCGACACAAGGCGCGGGAAAATGTGCACGCGCGAGCCAAGATTGGTTTTGGTTTCACTTCTGATTGGTTGAAAAAATGGCGCGAGAACTTTGAACCAATCACTAAGTGAAGTAATGCAAAACCAAAGTAATTCACTAATTACGTTCGACACTCAATTGAAAACCGCTCTAAGATAAATTATCTCTTGGAATTCTAAAACTTGATAAAACTGCCCAAATGGCCAATAGTTGAAGGTTTACTCCTGTCAGAAGCTCGCTACCCTTGTCATTTCTTTACCAGAGATGGCACAGATATCTTTCCAAACTTCGTCATAAGAGAGTACAGCCCTAAAATCAGTGATAACCGTTGCAATTTCGACTGAATAAAATTTTTGAGTGAAAATGAATCCATAACATAACACTCACGTAGACCTACAAGTTTCTGGTAGGGGAAGGCGGAGAGATATTATGCGTTTCTGTAATGAATAACAAATTAAGGAAGACTATTTAGATAAAAAAAATCCCTGTCTTTGTGCAGAGTTTCGTTGGATATGCAACTGTTCCCCATTTCTTAGCAATCCTAAAATTAGAAGCACTTAGTAAGCTTCAAAAGGATTGTTGCTCATTTTGGAACCCACTCGTCCCTTTGAATAGCTATAAACTAGGAACGCTGACACCGGAACTATTATCCTGAAGCACATTTGTGCCTTTAATTAATTAACTTAAAAATAGCAACAGGAGCAGAAACTACTTTGCAACCTTTAAAGAACATGGTTCACTATGTACTTCTTAGAATATAGAACGGTTTTCAGTTGAGTGTCGAAAGTAATTAGCGAATTACTTTGGTTTCGCATTACTTAACTCAGTGATTGGTTCAAAGTTCTCGCACCACTTTTTCAACCAATCAGAAGTGAAACCAAAACCAATCGCGGCTTGCGCGTGAACATTTTCCCGCGCTTTGTGTTGGCTACGTGTAATTACTTCGAGTTTTGATTGGTTTACTGGATTGTCTCCGTCCTTTTTGATTGGCCAAAGTAATTACTTTGGTTTTGGTTTTACGACACTCATTTGAAAACCGCTCTAAGGTAATAAATAATGGGCTCTTTCGTTTCTGTATTTCAGCGAGGTACTTGTCACACGTTTAACTCTGGTAAAGCAGGTCACCCAAAACTTTATGTGACTACGGCAGGAAAAATTAAAGCGTTGGCATTATACCTTGACGCACAGCCCGAAGAATACTATGGACCATTTAGCTATGATGCCACTGGATTTAAGATTCTTGTTCATGATCAGTCTGAGTTGTATCCCAATGTTGAGGACTTTGGAGTAGACATACCACCAGGGTTCACTACTAATATTAGAGTTCACAAAACCAAAGTAAGTTTAATGGCAGCAAAGTGCGAGCAGAGTGAAATGGAAGAGAGGGAGAGGAGTGAGAAGGAATGGAATGAAATTGAATGGCTGAAAAATAAGATAAGATAAAAAAGAACGCCGCAAAACGCAAAAAATACAGAAGAAGCTACAAATACTACAGCTGAACACTGCTAAAGTGAAGTAAACTATACTTATACTTATACTTATCAAAATAGAATGGAATACAACTGAATAGAACGGAATCAGGAGAATCGAATTAAGCTAAATTAAATAGAGCAGACTATACAACTGAATGAAGTGGAAAGGAATGAAGTCGAAGAGAAAGAAATGGAGAGGGATGCAGTGGGATAGTCGGTCTAAATGTAACATTTTACTAAACAAATGATGAGATGAAATGCGCAAAACGGTCATTTCGTTTTGTGGGTTAAGTTGGCTTGTTTGTGTCTGTAGGTGAAGAGTCTGGAAAAACCATTCAAAACTGCTTGTGGTGAGAAGAATCTGGAACCAAGCTACAAAGTGTACTCCGAATACGCATGTCTGGCAGTCTGCTACACCAGAATAGCTGTGAATGCCTGCAATTGTCGAATGCTATCAATGCCTTCCATTGGTAAATAAACATTTTTTTAATTGTGTAATCTGACATGCAAAGTGTGAGAACTTTTTTGGGGCCTGGGTAAACTGCAATGCAAAAAGTCACCGGATCTCGGGATGATCTGACCGGAAAATAAGTCACGAAGTCCTTTGAAATAAAGCAAGGCTTGGATGCTTTGCGGCTGATAGTTTTATATATCTCCAATATTTCGTCTGTCAGGGTCATGGGCGTAGCCAGG
>OX421449.1:53034228-53059228 GCA_949126865.1 Montipora capitata
GCTTGTGCTTGCGTCGCTAGTGAAAACCTGGCTTAAGTAATCACGTAATTTTTCTCGTGCAATTTGGAATAAATAAGCAATTGTAAACTTTTTAAAAGACTACAAAAAAATGCACTCGCCCTACGGGCTCGAGCGAGCAATTTCGGTCGTCTTTGAGGAAATTTACTCGTGCTTATTTATTTCAAATTGCACTCGAAATCATGTGATTACCTATACTAATGAATTAAGATGTAAACAATGACGTCAACACAACCTCGCATCTTCGTACAAAAAATACTGTTTACACATATCAGCAAAAATAAACAACTCACGGGTTAAATCAAAGGTATCCTGTGGTAAGCTCGTGGAGTAAGATACTGCGTCAGGGAGGTGATATAGCGAATTAGCATCACCCAACTAGTGGACTAATGCAAATGCTGCATTTTGATTGGCTACACTACCAGATGACTATTATTAATAGTCGGAGTAGCGAAAAGCGTGATGCTTTCTTTCGTTTTATTCCCAAATAAATATATTTTAAACTTGGATTTGCTAACTTTATTGTTGCCTTTTCTGTCCGACTAGTTGGGTGATACTAAAACAATTAGACCCTTCGCCCTCACGGGCCACGGGGCAATAGCCCATTCGGCTTTGCCTCATGGGCTATTGACCGTAGCAAGGGCTACGGGGTCTAATTGTTAATTATCAAGCCTATAGAGTGGTTACAAATGCAGTGTAATACATTATATTGAACGTCTTTCATTGGTAGCCGAATAAGAGCATTCTTAACGGCTATTTAACTAATGCATGAATGTGCCTGGCGAACTTGAGACGATCGGAAATCGATTACAAATTTTCCATTGTTTATGCCTGACAGCCTGATTCCCCAACCATCCCGATAGCTCTCCACGAGCTAAAAAGGAGGATTGATTTATTTGTTTATATCGCTCTCATTACTTAAATAAGGAGAGCAAAAAGATGCTCCTCAGGTAATTTTATCCAAAGACACTTTTTGTATTTTGAATCAAACTTAAATTGATGTGTGATGGATCACAAACTATATACTGAATATGGAACACAAGCAATATACGCATTAGTCAAAATCATTAGTACATTAAAAACGCCTGGTATGAATGAATGTTTTTTTGTAAACGTTAAATACGAAAAATAATATACAACTGGCGAATGTATGTCTGTCTAGTTGGCCAATTCAAATTATGCTGTGAAATAAACTTGTTTAGCTTCTTTCAATTCTTTGCCCATCTTAATCACAAACCCTCTCATAAAAACAAATTGAATCTCCCTATATATATAATAAAGCAAACATCATTACTATTTTGTTGTCTTTTAAGAGGAAAACTTCTCACAATAACATCCATGTCTTGGGAAATTACAAGCAAATTAAAAATAAACTGAATTATGCAGCTGTTTTGTCCTTCCCAGTCAACAAACAACCTTCTTTTATTAACCCTTTATAAATAAGTGAGCCCTGAAAATTTTATGGAAACTACAACTGAGTTAGTAAAAACATGTAAATTCAGCAAAGGTCAGCAAAGTCATGGGAAAATTCAAATACATGAAATGCTTCATCATGCATCTAATGTCACCGATTGAATAGTTATTACAGCTACGATTTCCTCCCTTGATAGAGCGGTTTTCAATTGAGTGTCGAAAGTAATTAGCGAATTGCTTTGGTTTATGATTACTTCACTCAGTGATTGGTTCAAAGTTCCCGCACCACTTTCTCAACCAATCAGAAGTGAAACCAAAACCAATCCTTGCTCGCACGTGCACATTTTCCCGTGTTTTGTGTTGGCTACGTGTAATTACTTCGAGTTTTGATTGGTTTACTGGATTGTCTCCGTCCTTTTTGATTGGCCAAAGTAATTACTTTGGTTTTGGTTTTATGACACTCGATTGAAACTTGCTCTAAGCTCAAATTTGTTTAGTAATTTTATGATCACTCTGCATTCTATTCTCCACTTAATGAAGTTATGCACACACGCACACCGCCCTCCCGTTGAAGCAGAAGCAGAAAATTATTCTTTTGCCTTTAAACCTACGACTGAGGGTCATAATACATGCAATGCTGTTGGAAAGAACCAATATCCCTCTAGACTGAAGACAATCGGACACCCCGGCTTGAAAAATCTCAAAAATTGGACTTTGGAATTTGAATTCCAGATACCAGGAATCACACTAATGATTGGAATGCCAAAAACCAGGGTCCCGTTTCTTAAAATCCCCAAAAAAGTCATTTGTGAAACTACCTAAGATCTACTTATTCTGAAAATTGACCTTTTAACATCTTTTCAAAACGAAAGAAAACAAAACAACTGCAAAGTACAATGTATCATGTCTTGAAATGTTTCACCTGAACTACACCCAAACTTTGGGAAATTTTGAGAAACACCCTACAGGATCCATTATTGTAACTGAATCCTAGTCTGATAGCTGTTAAAATGTTTTTAATGATAATTTGCTACTCTCCAAACAAAAGAATCATTATTGTGTGTATTAGGTAGAGTCCTTTTTACGTAGCTTAAAAAATTTGAACTTCTTTAACCATCAACCGCTTGGTCATGCACACATATATATATAGAGTAGCACAAAGTCTTACTTTATGTTCAAGTTAATATGTCAAATATAGATCACATGTTAGTTCATGCATGTGGTCACTACACTTGATGCAATAATGAATACTATACAAAATTATAATTTTCAGTCCCTTTGGTTTCATACCAATTTAGAGAAAAACATATCTGAAAACAATAATGAAATATTTATGTTGAGATCAAGAGGATTTTAAAATGGTTTTACAGGATCGCTTCAAAAATTAGCCACAGTTAAATGGGAGTCCAAGAAAGTTTTGTTTTGTTTTGTTTTGTTTTGTTTTATGAGACATCTGGTTTGTCTCTTTCTACTGGGCAAACCTAGAGGGAAGGAGCACGAACAGGACTCGAGGTCCTATGCGAGGTGCTCCACCCTACCCTATCCAGACCAGAAAGACCAGACCACAACACCGGGAACTACATGCCCTAGTCAAACTCTAAGGACTATTACTCAGCAAATTTTACTATATGCACTGTAGCTTTGTGTTTTACTCATTCGTGAGCTTTTCCAATGCACAATGATTTTTGCACATGTTTCTTCGTCTTCTACTAGTGACTTCCCCACGGAATCACCAGGTTATAGTGTAGCCACCATACAGACAGTGTGCCTGGCTGCATGTTGCAGGCTTACATGAATCTTTCACATCAGCAGTTTTCAAGTGGATAGGAGGGAGTGGACCTCTGAACAATTTCTGTCATTGTATCCGTTCCCATTGATTTGACTTTTGTCTCTATGTGAAGTTAAGTACTCAGGATGCAAGTTTCCACTGGACAGGTGATTCTTCACCCTTTTGCTCAACAACCAATGCTTTAACATCAACAATCTTATATTTCTCTTTATTCCGATGCTCTGATGCTTGAGTGTCAGTTGCTGTTACAGTAGCAGTTGTGTTTGGTCTCCGTTTTCGTCGTTCGTGCTCGGCTCTGCAGGGAAGATGCTTAGTGAGGCATATTCTTTGGTTGAATGTTTTACTGCAAGCATCACACTTGAATGGTTTGTCCACAGAGTGAATGTAGCTGTGTTCTTGCAAATGGTGCTTCCGTTTAAAAGCTTTACCGCAAATCTGCAAGAAACATATTCAAGTTATGGGCAATGTTATTTTACAGCTCAGTGAAATGACACACAAGCTGTGACCATGGATTACTTAAGATCTGACACTTTTTTTCGTACAAAATGCTAACTGCGGCCTGTATTTAAATTAATTAATTAAAGAACAAAGAAAATCTTACAATCACGGATTTCCTGAGATCAACTAATGCCCAACCACCTTGCTTGTAGATGGCCAACTTGTGTTCTACACACCAATAAGGATGTTTAACTTGGTACAAAGCATGCACAGTGTATGGTGAAATCTACGGTTACCAATAATATTATGTTACCCCTGTTAAATATACTCGTAGTATAATTATTATTATTATCATTTTCATTGACATCGCTGTCGCATGGCATAGAGTCAGCTCCTTCACTCAAAGAATAATTTCACTGATATTCCACTACACAAGCATGCCATGGTCAATATTATACTGACACATTGACAAATAATGCAATGGATTTCCAGTGGAATCATACCACAGAGTTTTACTCTAATATAACCTGGCATAAGTAAGGTCTGTCAGTTGACTTGGATCCAGTACTTTTGCTTGAAACTTGGTCAGATTTACATGGGTTGGAATTTTGTGCCACATTTTGGGTATGCTGTCTTGTTACATGCTGTTTAAGGCCGCTATTTTTTCTGAATGACGACTCGCACTGCAAACATTTGAAGGGCTTTTCATCTGAAATAGAAGCAAAGTGAAATGTAAGCAAACTATAGACCGAATGCATAAATGGCGGCCAAAAAAATATTCTTTTGTTTTATTGTGCTAATTAGACTCACTAGCCTCGCTCTCAAGCAACATTTCTTTTGTATTTTGGTACATACAAACGAGGCTAGTGAATCTAATTAGCACATAAACAAAAGAATATTTTTTTGGCTGCCATTTATGTATTCGGTCTATACCAAGATGTATTTCAGCTGGCACTGCAAATATGAAATCACCTTTTGCATGGTCAACTTTGATGAATATAGCGCAATGGAATGATGCATTTTGAATAACCAAATTGCAAATTTCAGATGCACTACTAAAGTATGGGTATAGATATAGGTATTAGGTAGGCTCATCACTGGTCAATTTAGCAGCCTTAGGGACTGGATTGCTTGATGAAATTAAGCCTGAAAGCATTTATAGTTCATGGATCATCTTGAAGCTAAGTGCCAGATGTCATCTTGTGCAACTTGGAATTGATAATTTTTGATCAAGGAAACCAAAGATAACCCTCAAGTCCAGATGATATTGGCTAAAATTCAGCCCACATATTAACAGAGAGGTGGGAAGCACGGTTAATGAGCACCAAGCCAGCCTGAGTCCTATATTGTACTGAAAGGGTATTCCCAGATAGTCACTCAACCAGGTATTAAACTTGTCCAACAAGACTGGAACAGGTGCTTTCCTTTGGCAAAGCCATAAAACAGCAACAACATGACTTGTATATGAGTGAGAGTGATTTATAGACTGACACTTAACTTACCTGTAACTTTTTCCTCATTTTGTGAATTTTTAGTTTTTTCTGTTTTGACAGTTATTTTGTCATCTGAAAATAAATTTGGGCAAATAAGAATCATGATAACAACAACAGATAATTAAAATGGCACATTGTCCATCCAACTCAGATTTAGCTACATATTAAAGACAAACAGTAATATATTATTTATTATCAAATCATCAACCATTGTGAGGTTGTTAGTGAATCAATGTCGTAAATTAATTATAATTATAATAGGCCTCTCAGAAGTAATCTGAAATGTACTGAAAACGGAGCAGGCCTGCCCTTATACAGTGGTTTATTTTTTTTCTAGTTGTAAAGGAGGCATTTAAAATTAATTTAAATGGGCACAATCCTTCAGACAACAAAGCACCCCCACCCCTGGTTCCCTTCAAAACAAACGACACAAAAAAACCAATGGCCCCCCTGTACTTTGCAAAGTCAACGTAGGAAAATGGTATTCAGTAAAAGAAGTCAGACGCTTAACTTACCTAATCCATGAACAGCTTTCATATGATTTATTAGTTCTTCCTTCTCCACAAACATAACTGCACACAAATAACATCGCCGAAGACCCACTAAATTACCGACTTGGATCACCGGTGCCTTGTTGACATATTCTTCAACACTTTGAGAAGCTTGCTCCTTTCTTTGCTTACTTTTTGGAGTTACAGTCTTGGTGTTCTCATCTTGTGAAGATTTCCTGTTTGATGATGTAGGGATTTTTCCCCCACATACTTTTATTTGATCTGGATTGACCCAGTCTTGGTCAATGTAACTTGCCTTTCTACACTTGAAACTTTTTATCCGTTCACTAATCCTTTCACGAGGCAGTTCTGATAAAATTTCAACAGTATGACCATTTTTCTTAACAGATTCAATCCCATCACATTTCATTTTTAAGTTGATGTTTTCTTCATCTGTCCGTTTATTTGCAGTAGTGTAGTGCACCTCCTTATAAGAACCATTTAAACTACTACATCCAGGATCAATTCCATCCTGATTCTTCCTGAAAGACAGCAAAAACAACAGGACTGGTCAAACTTTTAAGACTTCTTCGATGCTCTACCCTTTCTACAAAATGAGGCATGAACACCTCATACTGTATTCCTCTGCCCCATCGCTGCAATCCACCACAGAGGATTTTATATTATCAATACATTACAACCCATGACAAAATAGGAAGGACATGGCCAGTAATTGTGTTGAATAAAGACAAGAATGAGCTTGCTTTACGATTAATGTGGTGCAATGTGAACAATAATAATAATTAGTCACCGTATAGCTGTACTTACAGTGCATGGCAAATCTGGCATTAGCAGGATAAAACTGTTCTCTAATTAAACTACCCTTAAAAACATTCAAAAGAACTATCAAGACTAAAAGGTATACAAAGTGCATGTTAGTGACAATGTTAATTAGCAAACTATTATGAAATAGGCATTGCATGTACAGTAATGATGAAAAGTGGAAAAAGTGAACAAGGCAAGATCTACAACATGAAAATGGCCTAGCATATGTTGAGCAACAAGTGCATGAAGCAATGCAGTTTAAATACAACTGATATGGACACACAAATGGTTCTGAGAGAACTGAAGTTCTGGTAATTCCCAACACAAACTTATTATTTATGAGTGACACAATTTCTCACCTCTTGGTTCCAGGTACAATTTGAAAATTTGTCAATTCTTTATCACCCTAAAAAAAGATACAAAATTTAGCCAACTGAATGTTAGAATGCTCACCAAAAACAAGTTAGATACACTGTTACTACAAAGGGAGTTCAGAGCAATAATTGAAAGGCTGCATAAACAATCATAAAATTATAATACAAATTATACAATACATGCTTAATTGACCGCTCCCCATCGGCACTTTTCAGGGCCAATGAAACAGAATAACAACGATTAAGAATCCCAACTGGCCGGAGGCAAACCAGTTGGTTATTTACAAGTGCAGCTGTGAAGTTGAACCAGGGACCAAATTCAACGAGTGGTCAGAGTGAGTCTTGAACTTGGGATCTCCGGATTTCAAGGCAAGCGCCCTAACCACTGAGCCACACTGCCTCCTAAATCATAAACACCTTCTACTTTTATATTATGGTGTTTTTGGCAAATCATTGCCAACTTTTGACGCTAAAAGTTGCTCTCATCACAATGTCAACCTAAATATGATGCAGCGACAATAAAGCAATCCAACATTAAATTTTGCCTGCATAATCACTTTAACTTAGTTACTCACAGTCACTGCTTCAAGGTTTTCCAGATAATTAATATCACAGTGTTCAGAAAGCTTCTGGATGATATTCTGGAGCTTAACCCTGAAAATTGACAAATGAATAGAACATGTCTGACTGGGCTTTCATTGGGTCTAAAATGAATGAAAACTTGTTAAGGATGTCATAGGTTTGAATCCTGCTGAAGACCCTGATGTCTTGGTTCTCCTTTTTACCTCTTGCCAAGCAACTAGCTCAATGTTCAGTGTCAATTTATTTTGCTCAAATTGGCCTTAATTTAGGCAAACAACTGGCTGTTTAACCAAAGAACATTCTAAGCACAATTAACCCATTGACTCCTGAACTGCTCCCCCTTCCTACTCCCTCCCCCCCCCACTGACGAGTAACATCGTCTGACCTTAGACAGAAAAACCTTTTATGTCTCACTCCCAGGGGTCAATGGGTTACGGCTTTCACTTGTTTTGTTGGCTTCCAGGAAGTAATCAGCAGAAATCCAGAAGCAAAACAAAATGGACATAGATGATTTATTTCTCAAAAAAGAAAAAAACAAAAAAAAACAAAACCAAGTAAAAAAAACATGCCCTTTTATCACTAGATTAGAAGCCAAGAAAACAAATTCAATAAAAAGCACGCAAGTTCACTAAAAATTAAAGATATCATTTCATATACAATCTGGGCTCAATATACTAAAACATTTAATTGGAACCAAAGCATTTTGTTTCTCATCATGGTAAATAATAAAAGATTTTGCAACATCTTATCTTTGAGACATGATATTTTTTAAGCATTAAGATCATAGAAGGAGGGATATTAAAAAGAAATATATAAATATATGCAAATGGCAGGTTGTCCCCAGTCTTAACGTATTCATAGGCCACATTTATAATTTTATTATCTTCATCCTAAGCTTGCATTATGAACCCTTTGGATCCATTCAGTTCAGGAATTATATTATTTGTTGGTGCAAGACTACCTACAGTTAACATTATTAACCTTTTCACACCTACAGCGCCCTGAATTGAGGATGAAAGCGTCTGGTACAAGACAGAGCAAAAGAGGACCTAGATGTTGTTAATACATTTAACTCTTGTCTAATTAGTTAAGTCATAAATTTCTGAGAGCCTACAGAAGACGAGCCCAAATTCGATGCTTGAGCTTCAATTTTGAGGGAAAAAGACACCCATTAAAATCACACGGACCAAAAACCCACTCTCTTCTAAAGCCATACATGATCATTGTACTTGTATTTCAACCTTAAAAATAAATTCCGAGGAGCGATATTATTTTTGCCTACATGTTTTTGGAGTTAAATTTCTAGATCACTGAGTATATCCGTTAGTTTACAAATTACCTCGCTTGGTCAAGAAACACACATGTGGTCCTTATCAGTAAGAAAAAAATTCGCAGTAAACATATGCACCCAGCCCCCGTCTCAACCTACGACTCCACCCCCGAAAAAAAAATACACAAAACCTTGTGATATAAACAGCTTTGAATGAGTCCAATGTGTGATTGAGCCTACCACAAGAAATCGCTACATTCGCATCACTTTTACAGGCAAGATGGCAATCTATTCTGGAGTACAATACACGGATGAAATGAGAAGTTTACGAAAACCGCGACGACGTGGTTCCAATCCAACCCACTGATATTTTAACCATCTTTTCGCATCTTGCTTCACCAAGCGCAAATAAAACGAATTCAATTCCTGTACTTTAATTACCGACATAAGCTTACCCTCGATGATCAACTGAATTTTGAGCAATATCTTCCATTACCATTGGAAACAAACAATTCTATAGAGCCCAGAAAAAACAGATCTTTGGTGGGAAGAAGAACGCGTTTGCTTATCAGATTACGATCCCAGAGTTCGTATCGAGCAGTTTTTGGCTCAACTTTTGCAGAACGCCGAACACCAAACGCTAAACGTTATAAAATCGGTATTTGCTGGTAATAACTGTACATATACGCTGCATTAAGTAAAAGCCAACCATACTAGAAAGCGGCGCTAAGACCTAATTACTGCAAAAATGGCGATAGTCTAATTGGCGCGTGTCGGGGGTAAATTGTCTCGTGTCGCGGGTCCGTTATAAGTTGTCCTGAAGATTTTGGAAACCCAAAATCCTGAATTCACAAATTCAGAAATACAGAAATAGAGAAAGTATCCTAAACATCCATAAAAGCTAACCTTAAGCATAATTAGGCCTAAACAAAAGTTTTTAGGCCCAAGGTTTATGAATATAAATATGTACCCGCGACAATTTTCCCACGACACGCGCCAATTAGACTCGCAGACATTGAAAGCTAACCATTCGGCGTTGGGCAGGGGTACTAGTATTTTGCAAAACGCCGAATGGTTTGCTTTTGATTATGGTGGTGGTGTAATTAGCGGAATTAGGTCTAAGCGCCGATTTGTAAAATGGTTAGCTCTTGGTTATAAATGTTGCGTATGCCGTCAAATACCGATTTTAAACGTTCGGAGTTCGACGTTCAGCAAAATTCCCCTGCCGTTCTAGCCAAGCAGTAGCTCATGCCCTGTACTATTTAGCAACTTCTTTTCCCTCGTACGATTCTTGATATGAATCAGTGATGAATCAGATACACCATGCTAAGATGTAGTAATTGATATGTGTGTATACTATAAAGTCACGCTGTTGATTGCATCATGCCAGGGTTCTACCTACCGAGGCGAGACAACTCGCCTCCCCGAGTTGTCTCGCCCAAACAAATCATTTAAACAAATGAGTAGAAAAATATCTCGCCGAGGGTAACTCGGGGGGAGGGTTGTCTCGGGTACCCGAGACCATATAAACAGGCCCCTAGTCGTTAATGGAGATGGCGTGAAAAGATCACGTGATTTCATGTGGAATTTGGAGGGCGGATAGTATGAGCTAAAAGTCATACCGCTTCTCATCGCCGACACAGCATCAAAAATGAAATTCGATCTGTTGGATGTTTAGGCAGCAATGATGACGGATAGTGTAACGGCGGAGAGAGCCTCATTGAACAAAAAGGTCCAATAAAAGGAAGAATAATTGCTGTGTTCGCACACTGTGCACTTAAATGCACCGACTGCGATCATGTTGGGAAACAGTTACCATTTAGAGCAGTTTATGTTTGTCTTTCTCTGTGATCGATAAACCCTATGTGGCCGGTTCTTATTACCTCTTGTCACTGTCAAATTTTTAAAATGATCATTTAAGTCATGTTTAATTTTCCACATAAAATGACCTAGGACTTCTTTCTTTATGCTTATTGCGTTTAATTCCTGTGGAGAAAATTCCAGGGTAGGCTGTTATCATAGGAGTAGATAATAAACGGAGGAAAGGCATCCGCCCTTGCAAAATGTGGCCAGTCAGACTAAATTATTCTTCTCGGTCTTCCTTTATAATAGTATTTAGATTCACCAAAAAGTCAGTGAAGTTTCAATAAACACATAATGCGCGCTGTGGTTGAGAACATTCATTTTTACTTTCGCTGAAATTGTGTAAGACAAAGAATCATCTTCACTAAAATTTATTGTCTGCTTGATGCCTAATATTCATCTCCTCCATCATCTTCCTCTTCTCCTGCTTCCTGTGAATCCACACCAACTTCTTCATAATCTTTCTCCAGCGCAGCCAAATCTTCACGCGCCTCAGAGAATTCTCCTTCTTCCATACCCTCGCCCACGTACCAATGAACAAAAGCGCGCTTGGCGTACATCAGATCAAACTTGTGATCCAGACGGGCCCATGCTTCCGCGATTGCTGTGGTGTTGCTCAACATACAGACAGCACGCTGAACTTTGGCCAGGTCACCTCCAGGGACAACTGTCGGGGGCTGATAATTAATACCAACCTGAAAACATACACAAGTTTTTGTTCATGTAAAATTTGATAAAATTAATTTTAGTGCTACACCAGCTTCAAATGCTTACGAAACTGGGGAGCTGAGGCGAAAGCAAGGGGGAGGGGTTCAGTTCCATAGTTCTCTTAGACATGATCGATCCGATATTATTTTTTTCTTCTGGTACTCCGATTTTCCCGTATCCTCGAAACCCACCACCACCAACAACAAGTTTATTTGTACCACACGTAAATAGGGATACACGAAATAAGTAATAAACTTAAGAAAGGTACAATACCCCCTAGAAAATAACTAACAAGCTAATCTAGCTAGGAGGCAAGATAAATAATTTTACGTCTAAAGAAAAAAAGTCGATCGATTCAAGGAGGCACAAATATAATGATAAAAGATAGGCAAACAAAGAAAACGACAAAAAAAAAAGAAGAAGAAGAAGAAGATGTAACCCTTCCATTTTCTTGAAGTTGATAATCTTTGATTGGCAGTGTTCTAAATCAGTGGTCTTGTGGTAATTTCCTTTATGCCAGAAGTCTCTCTCTCTTTTTGCCTTGACCAATCAGTTTACTGTATTATCTAAATTTTGAATACGGGTCCCGCCAAATTATGGCCAATCAGTTTGGGTCTGATAACAACAACGCCTCTGATTGGTTTGTAACCAAGTGGCCGCAGGAGGGATTGCTGGTGCTTAATGCAAAATCATGGATCTTACAAGGGACAAAAGACTGCCACGTTTTTATAAGTGGAAAGTCTAGCATAAGCCGTCCTAAATATAGTCAGTACCGAAAACTTATAATACGCATTCTATCGCAGATCGAGACTTCTGGTTATGGGCTATTATCATTACTTTTTCTGACCTTGAATCCAGTCGGGCACCAGTCAACAAACTGAATGGTTCTCTTGGTCTTGATTGTTGCTATGGCTGCGTTTACGTCCTTCGGTACCACGTCACCTCGGAACAGCAGACAGCAAGCCATGTATTTGCCATGACGTGGATCGCATTTCACCATCTGATTGGCTGGCTCAAAACACATGTTTGTGATTTCAGCAACAGTCAGCTGCTCGTGATAGGCTTTCTCAGCGGAGATCACGGGCGCATAAGTGGCCAGTGGAAAGTGAATACGTGGGTATGGTACCAAGTTGGTCTGTTGGAAAATGTGATCACATGACATTATTAAAAGCTTGGTTCCAGTAGAATGTCTCTACTTGTCGCGTTTCTAAATTCATCATCATTCATTAAGTCTTCTTGTTTTATTTTTTACTTAACCAGCGGGACAGACGCCAAATTCATCCGCAAGGAAACTCACATTATATATAAACCCTAACCCGCATGTTCACTCTTTCTTTTTTCCCCTTCCTGTGACTACTTTCTAAGCGAAGAGCTACGGGTCTTTTTTGATCCATCTAAAAAAGCATTTCGCGTTTTTAGAGCTATACGATTCTGCTTACAAACCTGAAACTCAGTTAAATCCACATTGAGGGCGCCGTCAAAGCGGAGAGAAGCGGTGATGGAGGACACAATCTGTCCAATCAGACGGTTCAGATTGGTGTACGTTGGCCTTTCAATATCCAAGTTACGACGACAGATGTCATAGATGGCTTCATTGTCCACCATAAAAGCGCAGTCAGAGTGTTCCAGGGTGGTGTGGGTCGTCAGAATGGAGTTGTAAGGCTCAACTACCGCTGTTGACACTTGTGGTGCGGGGTAAATGGAAAATTCTAACTTAGATTTCTTGCCATAGTCTACAGACAGTCTCTCCATAAGAAGGGATGTGAAACCAGAGCCAGTACCTCCCCCAAAGGAATGGAAGATGAGGAAACCTTGCAAGCCTGTACATTGGTCAGCCTGTGTATGAGAATTTCAATTAAAGTAAGAGACATATCACAGTCACTTATTTGGAGAAGAGACTTCAGATCATTTATTTGATTTAAGTTTTGATCCATAAAAGTACCCCGACATCTGCAATTTAAAAGAAATAAATTTCATATCACGAGTTGCCAAAACAGTCAAATAGCCAGAAATCTTGAAGGGGGAGGGGGGGGGGGGCGGGGGGAAATGACCAAAGTGCCTTACCATTTCTCCATTTTAAAACGTTGCTCTCGACCGATCAAAGGTTCTGATTTGTCATTTAAAAGGCCTCCAAAGGAGACTATACTCGACTTCAAGTCGTTGGCTTCGTCTTGAAGCCGGCTTGCCTTAGACTCGGCATCGCGTCGGAAAACGACTTTTTAAAATCCTGACTTTTCCAAATTTCGAAACTTTACATGCCATGAACTAAAGTATTTCACTTACGAGCTTCCTTAGCTTGTCGAGGACTAGATCAATCATTTCCTTTCCAACCGTGTAATGCCCGCGAGCGTAGTTGTTAGCGGCATCTTCTTTGCCGGTTATCAGTTGCTCCGGATGGAACAGTTGTCTGTAGGTGCCAGTGCGGACTTCGTCTGTAAAATGGAATAAAAAAAATATTGGTAGTGGAAATTTCTATTCTTTTTACACGATCAAAAACAGTGTTCTTGAGATGAAAAGTGGAGATTAATTTACGGCATGTCATCTGTCTTTCGCAGCAAATGTGCCGGATACATGAACTGATCTATTATTTATGACTTTGGGGAATAATGTCGGGGAAACGCCAAGCAAAATGTATATTTTACTTGGTTTTATTTCGAAAGAAAGTGCTCATTTATATTTTTACCTACAACAGTTGGCTCCAAATCCACAAACACTGCTCGAGGAACATGTTTCCCTGCCCCGGTTTCGCTGAAAAAGGTATTAAAGGAATCATCTCCTCCACCGATTGTCTTGTCGCTCGGCATCTGACCATCTGGTTGAATTCCATGTTCCAAGCAATACAACTCCCAACAAGCATTTCCAATCTGAACACCAGCTTGACCAACGTGGACAGAGATGCATTCACGCTTCACAACAGAATTTTCAAAGAATGATTATTTAAAGAGCAAAGGCAGCCTATGTTAATTCACAGAAAAAATGAACGTGTTTGCGACCAAAAAACGATGAAAGATCAAACAAATTTTAAGACATCAAAAAAAATAATGATAGTAACGCAAAAATGAAAATACCATTATGAGTTTTTTTTAAAGTTTCCAAGTTTTTTCGACAGAAAGCGGATTAAGGAAGAATAAGAGGGGTATCCTTGCTTCAAATAGCAGTGACGGCCTTCGAAGTAGGGTGTGGAATGAATATGATTTGTGAAACTCGATTATTATGTTTTTAAATGCCGCAGGTGTTCTGATCGCGTTAAATTTGCATAATATTGAAAAGATTAAAGACATAATCAACTTGAGATCCATGTATTGGCTTGAGGAGGGTTATCTCATTGGCTTAGAGTAAAGCTTTTTGGTTGGCAAATACTCTGCGTGTGGTTGATTAAAATGCATTCGTTTGGTGTCCTTTAAATTAAAGTTTTACTCAGTTTTCCTTTCATTTCATAACAGCAACCATTTGGAGCAGAACCCAATGTTGTGGGTATTAAATTGCATCACATATTCCATCCCCTGCTAAGAAAGCCGAAGTGTCTACGTACTTTTGTAGTACTTTCGCGTGATAGGTTTTGTTCGCGAACACAAGCAGAAAACGGAACGTGAAAAGACGGTAAAACTCTACAAGAATTAAACAGATGCAAAGGTTTCTTTATAATGATTTCTAAGGCGTGTTGGATTCTCAGCCAAACATTTTAGCATCAATTTGAATTTATATATCAACCACTCAAGCGCATTTGCTGTCAAATTTTTTTCCTTACTTAAAATGAATGCCTCCATGTAGTTTGAAGAAACGGATTACCATTTTAGTTGAAGGTCGGATTATAAGACAGCTATATAGGTTACGAGAAAACGGAAAGGTAGATGATCGGCACACGATTTCTAGCTGTGAAACCATGGGAAAGGAAATCGCAGGCCATGTCTATGCATATTACTACAGATTCTTTTGTCTTTGGCTAATCAAGGGCACAATAGTAGTTGAGTTTAGAAGCCACCAACTTGAGCTCTTTTTGATCAAAAGATGATCGTTATTATTAACTTAAGTTATTCCTTGGCCTGAAATCATATCCTTCAACCCGACATTTCATCTCACACCCTCCCTAAAGAAAAGAACGCCTGATCGCAGGTTAGTTAGTTCTCAGCTAGCAAGCCGGAAACAGCTGCCTCGTCACCATGGCAATTATCTTAACGTACCGAAGCAGGAGTTGCTTTTAATACGGTATGGCAACAAGAACGCACGGCAAAGATACACCTAGACTTGCACACAAGTTGACTGTTGCCAAGGCGATACTGATCGCGAATTATTTAAGAAGTCTAACATACACCGTAAAATATGACGGAGAGAATCACTTATTTGAGGCAGGGAGAAAAATTGTCGAACCCCAGACCACATGCTACAGACCTTTCTGCACGCCCCACCCTAATTTCTCGTTGAAAGCCACATATATTTTACAAAGAGGCGTTTTGCTTAAAATATGGTACTTTCAGATGCGATTTTTTAAAAAAATACTTGCCTGCGCAACATAATAACTACAGGAATTGCGCGCAAGCACAAACGAAATGCGCAAAACACAAGATAAAAAAACAACAACAAAGATAAAACATGGAATCAGTAGCGCTACCTCTGGACGTGTTGCCAGAGCGTTGTACCATGATGATGTGATTTCGACTCGCAGATCGCTTATACTCGCTGCACTGTCAGATATCTGTCCCCGACAGGCAGTGAGGGAGATAAAGTAGGTCCCTAGATCATATGTGACAGATCCCTTTCATCCGGCGTAAGCGCAGTTCCTTCGTGAGCGAGTGTCATCGGACTGCCCTCGATACCTCAAGGCATACGTCATCCATGAGCTAAAAAGGAGAACTCATGCAAACATAATAAATATACAGTTCATTGAATGGAACTTTGCAACCCAAGAGTTTAATTACGTCATATTTACAGGATAAAAAGGTTGAAAGCTATAAAGAAAATACCTTAAATCACTACATGATAATTAAGTACTAACATTAAAATGGATCTTAAAGTGATAAATTACCAAGAAAGCATAATGCAAAGTGTGATAAATTTACGTCATGAAACCTTAAGTGCGTTTATAACTATTTCAAAATCTGTCTGAGATTTGAGAAGTCTCTTTATACAAGATATAAATCCTTATGCTTCTGTCTGAATATACGTCTCCAGTAGGAAGTGACTGACATTTTGAATTTTGAATACGTTAGGCGGTCCATCGACATAAGCGACCTTCAGATTTGAGTATGAGGACCACTACGAGTACGAGGTCACAGTTCTGAGCACGCACATTTTGAAAAGTCTTGTTCTTTCAACGTACTGCGCGTGCCCGATACAGCCTGAGAAAACTCGTACTCCTAATGCACTTATCAATTGAAACCCCGACTCTCCTTCCTCCTTCCCTACACTCCCGCGCTCCTTTTGACCCTTTCCCTTCCCCTCTAAGGCCTGCCACGCAGGCTATCGGAGCACGTTTCCTCACGGTAATTTTTTCGTGTGATCACTGGTATTTTGATGGATTGCACGGCCGTGCTCTGTAGTTTTATAGTTTCGATATCTGGCTTTGAAAGTTAAGTTTCCTCATTTAGAATTATCCTTGGGATTTTGCCTTGAGCTTCCGTGGTTTGTTGACTGGAAAATGTTATTGTTATTCAAAACTGTTAATATTGCCAATTACGCGGTCCCTGTTAATAAGTCAGTCAGGGAATAACAAAGGTCTCCCTTCCTGGGTGGGGGTTTTAATAGTCAATATGCCCCAGTAGGGTGGGGGTTTGTTAAGATTTGTAATGATGTCAAGTAAAAGTTAAATCCCCACCTTGGCCTGGGGTGGGGGTTCCCTCCTCCCTACGCTTCCGCGCTCCTTTTGACCCTTTCCCTCTCCTTCTATGGGCTGCCACGCAGGGTACGGCTTCGATAAATATGCAAAGCAAATCCTGAGAAATCTCCCACCCCCACGGGCGAACCATGCCTGCAAATACCATAAAAATCCCCTATATATAATTGATAAGTGCATAATCTGAAGGTCGCCTTCGCTGGTGTCATTGTTTACATTTTGTCTCAATAACATACGAGTTTGCGGATAGAAGGCATCATGTAGACCTCTCAAGTCTCACGGTTTTTAGGGCAATCTCACGGTCTCACGATAAGGCACAAAATCTCAAGGTAAAGAGATTCACTTCTTCCTTGTAAAATTTATTTTCTGGCGCCAATTCTGTAGAGATCCACAGTTCTAAGGCGTATTTGTCAAATTTATTTGTCATATCATATTTGATCGACTTGTTGACAAGACACGGACCTCACAACCATATTTAGAAGACAATGCCAAATAAGGTTATTGTTACCAGTTTGTCGCAAGATACGTTTCGTCCACTTTGTCAAAATTGCGCAAAACGATGAATATTCAACGGACGAATCTTTCAAATAACGTAATTTTTCTGTTGCTAGGGTCACATAATATTTTACACTGATAAACTTCAACGACAACTTTATTTTGATAAACTGGTTTTGATTCTTTTTGACGCCGTCGATAAATCTCCAGGGCCCAGTTCCTCAAAAGCCGATTAACGCTAATCTAAGATTAAAAATTAACCAAGCGGTATATTTCTCTACTCCCAAATGCTGTTCAACGCAGATTTACGGCAGAACTTTACATGAGAAGACGTCAATCTTGAAAAACAAAAATAAGCAAAAGAAACTTTCACCAAAAAGTTGAAAACGTGAAACAAACGTTTACGCTAATCCTGGATTAAGTTAATCGGCTTTCGAGGAACCGGGCCCAGAGGTTTTTGGTCTTTTGGGGTTGAGTGGTCTGCATCATGCTATTCAAAACGTTGACTTCAAAAGGTAAAAGAACGTGTTAAGCTTAGGCTGCGTTCGATTGATCATATTCCGGAATAGGAATACATGGAATAGAAGTTAGAAATCCTTCGTTCTTCAGGAGATTCACAATAAAATTGTCAAACACCTGCTAAAATGTTATTTTAAACATATCTTTATTATCCTTGATACCTCAAAACGCCAGACAAACCGTTTTAAGTCATCACTCCAAGTATTCTTATTCCGGAATAGGGTCAATGGAACGCGCCCTTAGTCAAATGTTCAATTTTAAGCCTTTCGGCTTTGATAACGAGCCAGTTATTAGCCATCAAAAAACTGATAAATTCTTGGGTGGCAAAAAGCGAGATTATCCGGTAAACTGCGCTCAAAGCCTCAGAGATAGCTCATTATTTAATGGACTTTTCAATATTAATATTCAGTAATGATTTTTTGGCTGAGATTATGCTACTGTGGGGCAAGATTGGCGAGAAAGAGGAATGGTTACTAAGCAAGATGGCGGAGGCCAGAACTTTCTATGGTCGTTCATTACCTGCAAATCTTATTGATTATCGATCGTCCGAGTCCAAAACACGCCTTTGTCGTTCCTTGCAAGAAGGCAATGCTGTGCCCTACTTATCTCTGTCTTCGTGTTTCAATACTCAAGCCGAACCAGCTTATTGTGGTCTTAGCACTTTATCAATCATTTTGAACTCACTGCGCATCGATCCACAACGCATTTGGAAAACCATTTGGCGATGGTACTCAGAGGATCTTTTAGAATGTTGCCTTAATTTGGAGGAGGTTAAAGTATCTGGTGTGACTCTTGAAGAATTTGTTTGTCTAGCAGAGTGTAATGGAGCCATTGCAAGTCTTGTGAGACCATGTGAATCGGAAAAAGGATTTCAAGAGTTTGTTTATACTTTGAAGCGAGTTTGTACGGGTGGACAAGAGAAAAAAGACAAAGCCGAGGAAATCGGCGAGGAAGATTCTGATGAAGAGAACCCCGAAGAATTCTTGGCGGTCTCGTTTTCAAGACCAACTCTTGGTCAGACTGGAGATGGGCATTTTAGTCCTATTGCAGCATTCGACCAAGAAACAAACTCAGCGCTGATGTTTGATACTGCAAGGTTTAAGTACCCACCATATTGGGTTCCTATTGACCTGCTTTTCCAATCAATGTTGCCAGTTGATAAATTTACAGGGAAGAGTCGTGGTTACATTGTCTTAAAAGCCAGACATTCATATCAAGGTCGCAAAGTCTGTTGTATTTGGAAAGAGGTTATTTACAATGAGGCTCAAAAAGAAGGCTTGCCTGAGCCATCTCCTGCTTATAAAAACAAGCAGTGTTGTGCATGTAATAGTCGTAGTCAGTCAACAGATTGTGAGAAGTAAGAGGAACAGATGCTCTTTTCTCCTCATACAGAAATGCATTCAAACATGCACTACACTTGCAGCAGACACTTAGTGGGCACAGACGACAAAATAAGCCATTCTATGACTTGCCCATTTTTGTGAAGGAGTATTGTTGTGGAACCATGAAGTGTAAAATTGATTTCTTTCGTTCATGATTTTAATACACCATAAAATATTGTATACAAACACAATATACTGCAAACAAGGACACATAAGTAAACAAGAATAAATTTAAAAGGACTTAATTCATATGTGTGTGGTAACCAAACTAGCAAAGGCTTTTCTCTTGGCCATTGCCACAGTAAAATAAATGGCAGTACAACATTTAGGTTACTACAAGTAAATTAAACCTACTTGGGGATAGGAACAAGCTAATTTCTAATAGTAAGAATCAAAATAGATCTATGGCTCATCTTTGGTATCAGCAGAAATCAAGTTTGAATTTTGAGGGGAGAGGATTTAATTTTGTAGTCTTTCCTAAAGTATTCTAAGACATAGCTTTGAATTATTTTAAGTAAACAGATTCCCAAATCTTTGATGCAATAAATTGAAATGCAGACTTTCCAAAATTGGTGGGTACTTGTCATCTATAAACAGAATTAAGACTACAAGAAAATAATAATAATAATAATAATAATAATAATAATAATAATAATAATAATATTATTATTATTATTATTATTATTATTATTATTATTATTATTATTATTATTATTATTGTTATTATTATTATGTATGCTGGATGCTGGAGTCAGGACACTAAGAAGACACATGTAAACCGGAGGTCCCGTCTCATAGCCCTTGCCGGAAATCAACAGTAATAGTATGAGACATTAAAGAACCCACTCACTTCTCAAAAAGAGTTGGGGACATTGTCCCCAGTGTTGTGGTCTGACCTTATCTGGTTGGGGGCATCTTTCACTTCCTAAATAAATTGTAAACGGTGTAACAAGCAGTCTGACCAAAATCCCCCACAAAAAGCTATGTAAATTAGTCCTGAAAAGCCCCCAGGGGAAGACTATTAAATTCACTTTGCTTCACTTCTTTGCAAAATTCAGTCACACCTTTTTTAAGGAGACAGTTTTTGAGTGGATGTGAAGGTTATTAACCATTGTCTGCCGAACCGCCACCCGCTGATGAATAAAATCACATGGTGTAAAATCTATTAAATCTCATTCCCAGGGGTAAATGGGTGAAGGAACAATAGAGAAGTTTAAGTTCATAGTTAACAACAGACTCTACATAAGTGTTGAATACTGTCACTAGTGAAAAATAAATTACAGTAATATCAGCAAAGGTCTGAACTGAAGTTTGCCAGTACAGTTTGGTAGATCATTTAGATAAAGTGGGCCTAAAGTTGAACCTTGTAGTATTCCACATGTACTGTTTTTATACTCTGAACTATTTTAACTTAATGTGTGCGATTATGGAAGTAACTTTCAAACCAACTATGTGACAGTCTGTGAATGTCACAATTTTTTATCCTAAGTAAAGTTTAGAAGGTAGAACACAATTATTAACTACATCAAAGACCTCTGACAAAGCAAGGAATATACCACAAGTAAGTTGTACATGTACTTGTGGATACCACAAGCATCCACTGGGTTGGAATATGTACTCCAGAACTGACAACAAAATTAGTCCAATCCTTAATAATTATTTTGCATTTTTAGCAAAGACTAAAGTTGTCCTCTCACTTTTCATGGAACTTAAGCACACATGTAAATAACCACTATTTATGCTTAAGCATCAGCTGATCCCAGTCCGGGAAGTATTCCTCTTTAATGTTGTAACAATGTTCTTCCAAATTCTTCAACTCAGAGCGAATCAGCTTAGCTTGAGGACTCCCTGGGACATTCCAAATAAGGACCGAAACTAATGCAAATAAGGCTGCATCTAATAGACAAGGCTTGCTACCCATAACAAATTTTTTCTTTCCCAGTAAGTCAGACACAGCTTTCAAGTCTCTCTCTGCAATTTTATAGATATCTTCACTGGCGTGACGCCCTATTCCATGTGCCCATAGACAACTTTGCATGTATCTTGATGCCCACCAAGAAAGGGCATATTGAAGAGGAAAAGGAACTGCACTCAGCAATGGTGACATTACTCTTGTATCTGCAATGTCTGCTACAAAGCTGTGGTAGATCAATGTCCTGTAGAATGAAAACATTGGATCTTTATACTTTAAAGAGATAAAATTATGGAGGGGAATAATGATGCTGGCAATCATATAACATTAATATAATATTAATTTATTGCAACACTTTTATATTCGATAAATCATCCTGATTAATTTTTGGAAAATCAAGTTTAAATAATGGTCCATTGGACCCATCTTTTTGCCCTTTCTGCCACTCCCCAAATTCCTTCCTCCCTGGATATGGGAGAATGTTAGGGAGTATACGCTGCCTAACATTGTAAATTTGGACCCACATAATGTGAATGCATTTTTTTAACCCATTCACATCTAAAGCGGCCCTCAGTGACAAGTAAAATTGTCTGACGTTGGACAGGGTCAAATCTGTTGATCTCATTCTCAGGAAGGAATGGATTAAAGATAAGTACTTTGCAAATTATTGCCCTTGGTATGCAAAACAATCCCTAATAGATAGCTTGGACCAAGCTGTCAGACAAATGCCCGACTGTTCAAATGCTGGATGAAAGATTAAAAGGAGCTTGTGAGAGACCTCCTGTTTGAGACATCCAACTTAGCGGCGATAATATAAAACATGCAAAAGACAAAAAAGCACAACCAACTCTTGGCGGAGAGAGCCCTGGGAACGAGGGCCCCTTCTAAACACAACTAAACAGCATACCAGTATGTATTTTCTTCCAGTGTCACCAGCATGGTGTGCGAGATCGCTTTCTCCACAGCAGACAAGTGATCATCAGGGTCAACACTGAACTCTTCGTTGAGAAAACGGACAATGAAATTAGAATCCGCAATAGATTTTTGATTAAATTCTATCCATGGGACTTTCCCTTTACTAGACATTCTAAAGCCATAATCGCTTTCGTACGGAATCCTGCACATTCGCAAGTACGTTTCCAGCTTGAGAGATGGAGGAGAGACATTCAAGACTCGATTGTTTGGAGGCATTTGATGTAAGAGCACAACTCCATCGCGAGCCGTCTTCTGCGGTTTAGCCCGAAGTCTTAAGAAAAACAAAATACTTTGTACCAAGGTAAGTAAAGCTCCAAAAAGTAACACAGATATTACGAAAAGAAGGGAATAAAATAAATAGCCTTCTTCGACAAGTGGCACTGCAGCCATCGCAGAACCCAAAAATATTTGTACGAATATTCAAAGTGAGGTTCATGCATGACGTAGCCAACGGGAGCTACCGATTTTAGTGGGGATCCCTCGCGAGCGACATGGACCGTCTAAGGCCCTGTTTACAAGCACATAGGGTAACCCCTGCTGCTAGGGTTACCCTAGAAGGAGGGTCAAAGATAGCCCGGGTTTGCAAACAAAATTTCCCAGGTAGGGTTACCCTAACACCCAGGACAACTTTGTGTGCTTGGTAACCGCCAGTATCGCAAACACAATGGAAACCGTTAAAAAAACGCCCCGGGTAGGCGAGTTGTCCCTAGCAGAGCGTTTACAAGGTAGCTAGGGTTACCCTAGCGCCAGGGTAACCCTAGCTGCCTTGTAAACACGTCGATGAAAAAAAGAATAAATGTATGAGTGCTAGGGTAACCCTCTTGATAGGGTAACCCTAGCACTAGGGTTACCCTACCACTCCCTCCTTGTAAACAGCGCCTAAGAATCAGGCAGGCTACCCATCCCCCAACCACAACTGTTGGGTCTTTTTTCAGGTACCGGAAAGCATTGTGTTTTTGGTCAACTTGGGATTAGACTTTATTTGGAGTTGTTTTGTTTTCTCTCTTTTGTTTCTTTTTGAAAGCTGTTAGAACGGGTCCCAGGGATTTTTTGCTAGGGGGTTGGTAGGACCTGGGAACGAGTTTTCAAGTGAAACAAAGCAGTTTTTTGATGAAGGTCCTTTTTACGGTGGCCCACAAGGGACATGCTGCAAATGAAAGAGTTGCCGCAAATAAAATAAAGTTGCTGCAAATTCAAAATAGTTGCCGCAAATTTACAAAACTAGTTTCCTGTTTTTCTTGTGCAAGAGTGTCCTTGTTGCAATTTGCTCCAGGGTGCTCTCTGTGCGTTTTGTCTCCGTTAAGTCCTTTTTGCTGAGCATCTGTTTAGTAAGCTATCATATTGTGCTGTGTAAAATTACTTTATTGCAAGAAAGGAAGTTAAAGTTTATTGTACGCTGTAAATTAAAGCTGTTATAATTTATTAAGCAAGTTTAAAGCTTATCTAAGAGAGCAATTTAAAACTATCTTGTGTTTTAAAATCGCCCTAGTTTCCAAGGCACAACGTACGGCTAGTTTGACACGCGTTTATAAGACGTTTCAGTGATACATTGTTTGCAAAAAAATTGTATTTCGGACTTGTGTTATTTCAAATACCAGAACATAAGAAAAATTCATTAAGGTTGATAACGTAGAATCATATCAACTGACAGGTCAGGAAATAACCAGCATTTAAGTCTGATACGCTTGAAATATTCCAAACCTGGGCAATTCGAGCAATCTCTTTACTCTTATTAAGGCACTGTTAGGGGAAGATACGTTGAATACCTGTCATTATAAATCGTTTAATTAAAAAGGTAACAATTCGAGGTGGTAACGTATTTGTAATCCAAACATCGCCTTGGGAAAATAATTTAGCTTGTCCAGCACCGAACTTTAATGCGCTGTGCTTTATAGCGATGACCGCGGAAAAACTGCAGACGGAAAGAGTTAATTAATACAATAATTAAGTAAAGTAAATGGCAAAAAGATCTTCCAATCAAGTCCGTTGATTGACAGCTTTTAGACACCACAATTGACACCGTTTTATCCTATTGCTTTAGTGGCTCACCCAAATTGGAAGTAGATTTAACTTTAAAATATAACCAAAAGAAACCAAAGGTAATACTAAAACAGTCTAGTCCAGTCCAGTCCAGAATCCAATCTGTTTTCCAACTGGCCGTTATCATGGGTCAGTAAACGTTTTCAACGGGTTGACGACACGCGACAGACTAATTATCATAATCGCTAGATTACTCTCGTTGTTACCATTACACAAGACAAATATTGAAGCGCCATTTGATTAACACTTTGTTCACGAGTTTGTCCGGCATAAAAGGATTTAAAGTTTCGAATCTGATTTTCCGAACTTCCTTGAAAGTAGAAGTAGCATTCCAGTGGATATGGAATGCAACACAGGTACGGTTTTGGGATCAACAAACCGGCGTTTATCCACTCGGCAAAAACTGCCAAAGCGCGTATCTTTTAAAGACGAAACATTGATCATAAATATTCCATCTCGCGAGGATAGCCCTTCGATTTGGCGAGAAAGTCGTGCATTAAACAAAGAGACCGTGGAGGATACCTCCGGCGAGAATTTGTCGGACTCAGCTGCGCCGAAATGGTTTGGAACTTTGTCCTCGGCT
>OX421449.1:53064228-53071728 GCA_949126865.1 Montipora capitata
TTGCCTGGACAAAACAAATATTGCGCAATTGTTCGATTAGTAGAAATGGAGGCGAACCTAATAATGATGATGATGATGATAATACTGATGTTAAAGCTTTCTTTATGGTGATAAAAAATGAAACTATCCACAAGACTTAATTTATTAACTACTAGTATCGACCAGTGATCAACAATGAGCAGAACTAAGATATCGAAAGATACATACGGTATAAACATTACCATACAAAAACAGGTGTAAAATGTAAGAGAAATAAAAACAGCATGGTTAAAAAAAAATTGCAGAACATATATTTTACAGTGCAGTGGTGCTGCTTGTTATCTACTCCTAAAAGTGCTGATGCTCTTTGATTGGGTTATTGTGACGACGCTTCAACATTCATTCAGTAGCTCACCTGATGAATTCCTTTTAGTCCAACATACTCTTTTACAGAGTCAGGCATGCGCAGTGCAGCTGGTGACACGTAACGAAGCGTGACATCATAGAGGCAGAGAAGTTTAGCAAGCGAGTGAACAGTGCGGCCATTCTTCAAATCCCCGACCATAGTAACCTTCAAATGAACAAAAATAATTATGACATTCTCGGGAAGGAGAGAAAAAGACATGCCACGAAGCGTCGATTGTCAGATCACAGACAAATCTTACCGTCAGACGATTTACGGTTCCAATCTCTTCGCGGATGGTAAATACGTCCAAAAGAGCCTGAGTAGGATGTTCTCCGACTCCGTCGCCAGCGTTTATGACTGGTTTGCGGCAGTGCTCTGCAACTTCCTTAAGTTTAGAAAAGAAAAGCAAAAGCAAGCAAATGAGGTATGAAGTTAATAATTCACTTGATCACTGTTCATGTTTGGCGCGTTTTTTTTTTAAGAATCGAAGAGAATAAACTGGAATACAAAAAGTACAAAACATCAAAACATGGAAGCCGTGACGTCACAGATCGTCTACTGGCCAATAAACTGGCAGTCATTTTTTTTTTTAATTTAGCTTCGTCTTTGACCCCGGCAAGATAGAAGATAAAGTAACGAGTGGACAAGGAGAGCGACTTACTTGAACCGCGCCGGGCTGCGGATGACGAATAACGACCACATCACAATACGAAGACATAACCTGGACAGAATCTGTAAAATAAAACGACAGTACGGGACTCAAGGAACTACAGCGCGCAGCTATTAAAAATTACAGTTAAAACACGTGTTACTCATTTCCCCTCCGGTTCTCGAAACGTCAATCACAACACTCCGTTTCACGACTACTATTACCTGGGCGATCAATCGCTATCAAGGTATGTTTCACTAGTTTCGTTAGAGAAGTAACAGTTCTTCAGTTCCGTCTGTTTTAAATTTTCTCAGTTAACGTTTCGTTTCCGAGCCTGTACAGTAACAGAAGCTCATTTACCCCAACAGCGGTATGTAATCGAGCTACAGCGCCACACCAAAAAATACGAATGAATTTGAGGAAGCTACCACCGTATATTTTAAAATACCTGCCAAGCTTTCTCCCTTCTTTGCCGAGGATTCATTCTCCTTCATGAAGATAACTGAGCCCCCAAGTCTCTGCATCGCTGCAGCAAACGAGGAAGACGTCCTTGTGCTGACTTCATAGAATAGAGAAGCCATTACTTTGCCCTGGAAAAAAAGAACATAGTTTTTGTCCGCCGAACGAGAAATTTTATTTACTTTCTTTTAGCGACACGTCAAAGGTCAAAATGACAAGGGAGTTGCACCCCGAAAATGTTTGTGTTAAAACGTATGGCTCCAATGCTTTTGAGTGTTTCTTTCAATGCACAGTACAGTTAGCCAAACAGGTAGCCATATTGCCAACAACCGAGATAGTGAGTGAGGAAAATGGATTTTTTTTCTTTCGTCAAACTGCCCAGCGATATATTCACTCTTTAATTAAAAGTGGAATTAAAAACAGTGTTTGACGCAAAATGGTGAATTGACAAATATTACTCACTAGCTTAATAGTGAGAAAAATGAACATGTTGTCTTATTCTTTTTTACTTTTTCCACCTTGCCCAGCGCATCAAAAGTCAAATGTGGATGGTTGAAAAGCAAAGAACGTTTTATATCCAATTGTTTGCATTCCCATGTGCACAAGAAGCGTAAAACTAACCGGTGATAAAGACCCACAGGTTCTGGTTCTTTAGTTCAATTTAATTACCTTTAAAAAATCCAGACCTCCCTCTCTTTGAACGATGAGCCGCATGTAATGGGCTGCGTTGAACAGGTAATGAAGCTGTGTGGATTCAAAGAACAAAGAAACTCGGTCTCAATGAGTATTAGAGGCTACGGAATTACAGGTGGTTTCGGTTTCGTTGCCAAGACCGCTTACTAAAGCGCAAACAGCGCGAGGAACAATTCGCCAAAATAGTAAGCAATTAGTGAATTTGGTTCAGCTTGTTACGACGGTCAATGGAGATTTTACTAAATCAAATAATTAAGCGATAAGAGTAATTTTCTGTAAGTTTACCCTAGTCTTAGTGGAGACATTTTTCCTTAGACTCCTTTGCTCTTAATTAAGCCTTTACGACCCACCTACGACACGACTTAAGTATCGACCGGGAAAGTCAACGACCCACCTGATCTCTGTTGAATTTGCTAGCACTCAATATGTGTTGACCTAAAAACACGTGGTGTGGCACACGGGGAAATGTCATCGGTATATGTGAATGTGGGCCACCTGGCGACGTTGCCTGGGGAGGTAGAGGTGGGGTATGAAGAGATTGAGGTACAGACTCTGGAGTCCCCTCTGAAAAATATCAAAACAAAAAAAAACCCAATGATTGATGAAAGCTACCAAAGAATTACTGGACAAACAACCGAAGGAAATAGTGAACCAAGCATTGATTCATCACATACGCTACTTTTACATTTAATTTCAATATCCAATTTTACGACAATAGACCAATTTCGATGTATTAAAATTCAGTCCTAAACAAAAGGCATCATTTAGTAGCTCTGCGGAATAAATATGAGGATTTCTATGAGCTTATTCCCCCAGAGCATCGAGATGATACCTTTTGTTTAGGACTGAATTTTAATCGAAATTGGGCTATTAAACTTGCGACCTATTTCACTGGCGAATCACAACAGGCAGAAACAATGAAACGAGCCAATCACAAACCAAAACAAGTACGCGCAACCGGCGCTCAGGGCGGGAAGTCGCGTGAAAACGAGGCTGGGTGCAACTTTTGGATTTGAATTGACCTCTTCTGATTGGCTAATGAAACGGTTCGAATTTTGACCAAATTAAATGTAGTACCACGCATTACCACGCATAGCTATTCAATTTGAAAGCAAGTGCAAAATTACGACACATCCCCCGTGTAAAGATGCTAAAAAGTTTAGTTTGTGTTATGGACCACGGTTGTGTAGTTCATATTTGAGCCCGCCCGAGGGCTGCTAGGAGTTATTGAATTAAAGCTATCTATCTTTCTATCTCTCGTAGTATGCTCAACGTTAACAATGGTTTGATTTCTTTCAGTGTTTTACTTCAGCTGTGAGGTCTTTCACCGTAAATGAGCCAAACGTACATGAACATGAATTTACCTCCAGTTGAAAGAGCCAGAGGCTCTGATCCATAATGTGTGTCGACAAACCGAAGGACGGATGGAGGAAAACCCCAGCGGCTATCTGCCTTCCTCGGACTCCCTGGCGGCACAAGAGGCTGCGGCTGATACACTTGTGAGGGCGGCGCCGGGACGGAGCCAATAACTCGAACGTCTTGACCAGAACCAGGCACTGCAAGCACCTTAAACGGATACAAGACTTGTCATTTAGAAACTTAGAAGTATAAAGGCCAAGGTATTTTAAACAAACACTGCGGCAGCGTCCAGCAAAACCCTGCTTCTGAAATTAATATAAAATTTGCGCAACCGTTGAGTGTTTCGCGATTACTCCATGTTCGTGTTGGACGATATGGGCGAAATATCCGATGATTTAGTTTGTTTCGAACAGTGGAGGTATGATCACGTTGTCCTTGTGGGGCCAGAAAGCTCCGCCGGCCAACACGAATAAGGTCCGTTCACACTTGGTGCCCGTGCCCGAGTAACGGGGACTAAGTCTGAACGGGACCCAACTCTCCCATTCGGAATATTCTTGGGTTTCACTCACGTGATCAGCAGCGATGTTTTTCAACGAAAACAAAAGAAAAAGTTTACATAACAACAGAGTTCAATTCCAGGAGGATTGGATCAGGACTCCAATATGGCGGCCGTGACGTCATGTGAAAACCAAGAACTGAAATCGCGAGAACTATAAACGCCTGTCGAAAAGAAAATCAGAATTGTAGTCATGGGTCGGCATACCTTGCCATCAATGACAACAGTTTCTCCTCTCATCACGACTCTCCTGACACATCCATTAACCTTCATGCCAGCAAATGGGGTCCACTGGGCTTTGGAGTATGTCATAGCGGCGGGTATAGTCCACTCTTCTCCAATTTCAACTTCTACGTAAGTATCCTTTTGCTCTGGAAGACTGAAGATTTTGCGTGGATTTGTGCACAAGCGTTGGATGATGTCCTAAGATACACAACGTGGCAAAGAAGTTTGTAATACTTTTAATGGTGCGAGAGTATGCAGCCATTTCAACAGTAGATAGCTGACGGTAAAAAGACTGACTGGCTATATAGTCACTAAATAGTAAATATAGTGCTTAGTTGCCTGGCCTTTAAATGAAAGTGAGGATAGAGTTGACCTTGGTATGATACAGACCTCCCAACCCCTTCTTTTCTTATGTTAACGATGTCGCCATGCTAATTAGTCGGAAATTAAATACGAAAAGCAGTGAGTTTAATATCAAAACAAGGTCAAATCCAGCCTCACTTTCATTCATATACCAGGTATCAAAGCACAGAACTGTAAAATGGTCCATTGGCACAAATTGAAAGGAACGAATAACGGCTTTAAACAGGATACTTATGCTCACAGTGATGAAGGTACTGTTACTCATTGCAATTTTTCGTTGAAGTAAGCTTTCTTTTTTTCGTTGAAGTAAGATAACTCCCGAATGAAGCAAAACTAGCGGAATCAATATATTCATTCAATAAATGTATCAAAACGTAATTGGGTCATGTCATGCCACATGTGTTGATCTTGTACTTGGTTTACAATATGTACTTAGTGTATTATAGTTGAATTTTTGTAGTTTTAGACTTACCATATCATTAATCATGTACTTAGTTTACAATAGTTGAATTTTTATAATTTTAGACCTACGATATTATTAATCTTGTATTACTAGTTCTAGTTTTTTTTGTTTTATGTCTATACAAACACGCCCTCCATGGAAACCAGCTGAGTGTTGTTGGGGCTAGCGTGTTTCTTTGATTTAAATAAAGTATACCTACCTACCTACCTACCTACCTACCTACCTACCTACGTAACGCTACTTCGAGACATGTTGCACCAAGGATTACCCAAGTGTTGCATTTGGCAATGGGCTCATTCTTTTATAGAAAACATCAAGGCTCCCATAGAATTTTACATCATCAGGGCGTGGGAAAAGGAGAGGAAACTTTGCAGCTCGGTAAAAAGGGCCATTCCCATGCATGATGACATACTAAAGATGCTTGATTGCGTTTTTTTTTTAAAGTTGGGGATGTTAAGTTAAGAATATCTTACATCAATAGTCAATCTTCCTTGATGCACTGCTGTCAACAAAAGCGGAAGCATCGTTTCTAATCCTGGAAAACCAGGCGGAGGTTTTTCCGAGTCTTTCTCCTCAAGGGTATGCGGTGCTACAAAAAGAAGAGATATGCATTAAACGAATACAGTTACATTCAACCTAAACAACTGAAACTTTTAATTAACCTCCAGAGGCAGCAATAGTTGTAATGTAAATGTAAATGTGCGCTTAGTTGACCGCTCCCTACAAGGGCTTTTCAGGATCAACCGGCTCAACGGGATCGGACCGATGCATGTGAAGGCGCCCACGGCTGCCGCCATGCAATCCATGCGTGATCTCGGATGATGTAATTGACTGGGAGTCGATTTTGAGGAGGGAGGAAAACCGTAGTACCCGGAGAAAAAACCCTCGGAGTCAGATTGAGATCGACTGAAACTCAGCCCACATACGACCCGAGGCCAAAGTTGAACCTGGGTCACAGAGGTGGGAGGCACGATTGATGACCACTAAACCACCCTGACTCCCCAAGTAAGTCCGAAAGCATGCATCGCACATAATTCCTGGAATAAGGGGAATAGCCGAGACTTTTTGTTTTTATCCTAGGTAAGTACCACGGATCGCATTCTATGTTGTTCTCAGCTTACCATGATCGGTGGCGAAGCAATCGATGACGTCAATGTTATCCCAGAGCGCCTTCTGATCCTCGGCGGTGACAAGCGGTGGTTTGACCCCAGCTCTTTTCGGGCCGATCTTGTCCGAGTCATCCTCGGTTAAGAACAAATGATGAGGAGACACTTCACAAGTCACTTGAATACCTTTTTCTTTTGCAGCGCGAATGACGAGCACCTGTGAATATGTTCAAACCTTATCAGTCGAAAATGAAGGATGGTGAAATGATTTGAAGAAGAAATAAAAAGAAATCAGAAACCACGTGACAACTAGGATGCCAAAGAAGATGAGGAGCGTTTTAAGTGCCACTAGGATCAAATAGTTACCTTCTTTTTTTCTCAATTTTGAAAATGTCTTTGCATTGCACCCGACTGGCTTTAAATTCAATCCAAAGGTGTTAACTTTGCGCACAGTACTCCAGTAGTGCATGCAAAATCAGTAGTGTCGTGTACAAACACAATGCGCTCTTTGGCGATTGCGGGTTTGACGTAATTTTTTCCTCGACCCAGCTCTGCCTAGATTTTAAAGTTAGTAATGGCGTACCGTTAAAAACAAATTGACTTGAAGTTAACAATCTTCTGTACGAAAAGGCAGCTTTAAATTTCGCCGGCCGTGTGATAAGCACACACTTTCGAGATATGACAGAAGAAAAAAGGGAAAGTACCTTCTTTTCTGATCAAAGAAACGCTTCAAGCTTGAAGGCGGGGAATATCCAGTGGGGTATTTACTCAACATGGTGAACTTATATTTATCGACGACCAAAGTGAAATCCAATTTGCGGTCAGGGCGAGACGTGAAGTCAAATTAATTCAATTCGAAATCCTACTCACACGAAATTGAGACTCTGTGCCAAGTCTAATCACATGACAAATTGTCAGATGTGTGGGTCTCTTACCTCTTCTTTACGCGCCACATGAGCGATATGCACCGGTCTGTCGGCTAACTCTGCTAGTAACAAGATAGCTGCAGTAGTGCGACCTTCAGCGTGACATACAAGTGGCAAATGTTTCGGCCAGTGCTCAAGATGCTGAAAACAGAACACAAAACTCCTCATATGGCTGAATAAGCAATGTCGGCCAGTTGCCAGTTTTCTTGTAACCCCGAGGATACACCCAACAAAATTGACGGTTGCTTACGAACAAGCGAAAAGAAAATTCGACAGCACGTAAAATCTGGAGTAGTGCAGGGGTGTGTAGTCATCG
>OX421449.1:53076728-53089228 GCA_949126865.1 Montipora capitata
CGGGATTTGAACCCGGAGCAGCCGCATGCAAACCCAACGCCCTAACAACTCGACCACGCTGCCTCCTAGTAGAAGCAATCTACAACACTACAAACTTTGCAAAGGGGTTCGCCTATGCGTGCGTTTCGTAGGACACTTGCAAATTATCAGGCTTATTTGAACTGCCATGAATCTCTCAGTCCCAAAAATAGGATGTCCCTAGCCACGACACCTAAGTAGAACCACGCCCTTTCTTCTCCTTTAACCTTTTCAAGAAAAAGGGGATCTTTTCACGCCAAAATAAGGTTTACGAATTTAGGAGAACCGAACACTACATTCACATGACTTCCTCGAAAGCGAGAAACACAACTGTTCTGGATGATTTCAATTCGGGCAAATCCTTGTGTTTCTGAAGAAAAATGATGTTTCTAAACGGGGAGCAAAGCTGGCGTAGTGGTGAGACACTCACTGGGAACTCGCTTCCCATCAACAAAGTGGCCCGCGTTCAGTTCCCAGACTTGGCGTCATATGTGGGTTGAGTTTGTTGGTTCTCTACTCTGATTCGAGAGGTTTTTCTCCGGATACTCCAGTTTTCCCCTCTCCTCAAAACCAACATTTGATATGATTTGGGTTAATTCGTTGATTTCATTTTACAGTGTCCCCAATTAGTGCTCCAGCGCCAGAACACTAGACACTTAAATAAAATTCCTTCCTTTTTTACACTGCCCGGATCATGTCGTAAGCCCTATCTCACAACTCAAATAGTAAGATACATAGTAAGTGTTCTGTGCCACGTTTCCTTGAATTAAGGGTGGAACCCATGACTTATTAAGAAACATCATTGCAAAAGACGTTCATTTTCCCCGGTAATAATTGTTCATTCATGTTAATATTTCCCATTAACTGACTGTGACGTGCGGCTGTGAGTGTAATGATGAAAGACGCTTACCTTGACACCAACTTTGCCACAACCAGAATTATCCAGGATGGGTTCCACTGGCACACCGCAAATCAATCTTGTTGCGATGGCAACAAAATCATGATCGAGAGTCTTGGACACAAACGGAAATGAACGAGAAACACGGAGATTGCACTCGATTACTTTAAGTTCGTTGTCCTGTAGAAAATGAGCACAAAGACAAATTGCATACTCCTTGCAACCTTTAGCACAAATGAGACCAAACCCTCCAAATTACAATGAAAATTATGAAAACGGGTATCAAAACAGTTTTCCAGGTTCTAAATGCACATACAGTACTTACTTGTGTTCATCGAAAATTTTTGTTTTATGCCTCATAAATAAATCATATTTACTAAACAGCGTCACAGGTCCAGGCAAAAATATACCGCAGTACTCCAGGATTAACATTAGATGAGTTCACAAGAATGTCCCAACACAATCTAAACCCAGCTTTTTCTCCTTAGTCACCAAATGAAAGAGTAAACACTTTAAATAAGTTTTCTTCTTTGTGTTTTGGCCAAATGTAATAAGCACTGCCTCTAAAAAAGAATGTTTTACAATATAAAATATCGTGACTCTTCCAAAAATCACAAACGCTTGAAATTCCAGAGACAACTAAGTTTGCCAAGCTTTTTGAACTCAATTTTGAAGTAAAAGCTTTTTGAAGGCAAATTTATATTCTAATGAGACAAAACGTTAACAAAAATGTCGGAAAAGATTGCCTATAACATTTCAAGAGCAACAGCAGAACAGATATTGGAATTTCACAAGTTTCCTGCTTTGAAATGAATACTAGAACTGGAAAAACCCGGTAGAAATTAAAAACGAAACCAACTTTAAAGCAGTGGGTAGTTCATTCCGCAAAATTTAATAAAAAATCGCTAAACCTACTTTAGCAATCAACTGCATGTTAAACGGTCCAGTCACCATCAAGGCTTGCCCAACATCAAAGCAGATCTTGCGTATTTTCTTGAGAGTTTCATCATTCAAATCTTGTGGTGGAAGAACCATTGCAGCATCACCTGAATGCACTCCAGCATTTTCCACATGTTCTGACACTGCCATGATCACAACCTCACCATCACAAGCTACTGCATCAACGTCTATCTCCTAAAAAGCCCGGAATTGGAGTGGTTAGGAATTCATCCAATTCAATGCAATAAATTTCGATCAGTCAATTATAAAACTTGTTGTTTTACCTTAGCATTCTGTATGAATTTTGAAATAACCACAGGGTGTTCACTGGATACTGACTTGGCATTCCCCAAATATGTGACCAGGTCATGATCCGAGTGTGCAACATTCATGGCCGCACCACTCAGCACGTAGGAAGGTCGAACAAGACATGGATACCCAACTGTTGCACAAAACTTTTTTGCGTCCTGCAAGACAATAAAATAATAATTCCAGTGACAGGATGGTGAAGGATGAGGAGGAAGTGTAGCCCAGTGATTAGGGCGCTTGCCTTGAGATCCGGGGATCCTGGGTTCAAGACACATTCTGACCTCTCGTTGAATTTGTTACTGGTGGTCCCTGGTTCAACCTCTCGGCTGCACTTGTAAATAGTCAACTGGTTTTCCTCCGGCCAGTTGGGATTCTTAACAGTTGTTGTTGTATGTTCTGTCGTGATTGCGTTTCATCGGCCCTAAAAAAACCCCTAACAGTAAGGAGAGTGGTCAATTAAATGCCCACCTTTAACCCACAGGCTTATTGACCGTTTGTTTTTGTTATAGAATTTCGCATTGCTTATCGTAGCGATCTAATTGGATGAATCTCAGCTTCGGGAGGAATTGAAAATTGTCCCGTGGAACGCAATGCCTGTCGGTTGAAGGTGGGCCTTTAAGTATGTATGTATGTATGTATGGATCATACTGAAGATAAACGCTGTGCAATGAACAAATTCCAAGAATGCAAAAAATATATTATTTCATGAAAGTGCTGAGGCTTTTTGCCTTGTGTCAGGGCTGGGCAACGAAGCCATTAACTGCCATTTCTTGTTTTAAAGAGGTAAAGTCACTTAATTTAATTTTAGTTCCTTCAGCTAAGTAACGAGGTTGGTATCAGTGGAAGCTGACATTACGCCCTTTACCCCCTCGCTCTGTCAGTGCTCCATTTTAAGGAGATTTAAAGCTATAGCTACACAGATCAGAGGAAAGTCGAAACAGATGCCTTTGAAGTCACTGAGGATCGAACTGGGGCCTCTTCCTCCAAAAGCCGTTCACTAACTAACTGAGCTATGCCTTCTCCTTTTTGCCCTGAAATTTCCAATTTAAATTCTCACCAGAGCCACACCCTTTCAAGTTGACTGTGTGCCTGGTCAAGGGCAGTTTTGATGTCAATTCTGGGATTTCTCAACAAGCTATACTTTCAAATTTATTTCAATCATTTATCAGTTTGCTGAGCTATCCAAAATCCAGAAAAATCGCGTACATTGAATGGCAATTTAAGTAAGCTTCTGTTCCTGGAAGTAATTTACTCTAGAGAATGCTTGCCAATGCTAAAAGGTTCTTAATAAAGTAATACAATACACTGTAATAATTCAGAGATGTATCCAGAGTGCGTCATTGCTTCCTGCAGGGGCCCGTTTCTCGAAAGTCCTGAAAAGCCATTTGTGAAACTGCCAACCCCTTGTTTTGGAAAGCTGATCTTTTAACATGTTTTCAAGGTAACAAAAAGAAAAATGAATGTTCAAGTTTGACGAATTAAATCGAGAATTGCGACACCCGAAAATCGGAAATTAAGATTCAGTTCTATTTTTTTTTTTTTTTTTTTGCTGTGGAGGTCTAGATCATTTATCAACTGGAGCCAACAGTTCCTACAGCGCACGGATTCCTCGAGATGTTTTCAGATGTGATAGATGGAGCTTTGACAGTCCATACATTTTGATTGATCAATCAACGGGCATAACAGTTTAAAAGAAATTGATCATTTTATTAAGTAATAACATATTCGAGGGGAGGGGTAAGACTTTATTTTCGTACAATTTGAAAATCTGAAAGGGTACTGCAGTAGCAATTAAGAGGCAATAGATCGTCTGAATATTAATTCTTGAATACTCCCCCCTGGATGGGATGCTAGTCCATCGCAGGGTTACCCTGAGCTTTGAATTCGCCGGTACCCATTTATACACCTGGGTGGAGAGAGGCACCGTGGGAGTAAAGTGTCTTGCCCAAGAACACAACACAACGTCCCCAGCCAGGACCCGAACCTGGACCACTCAATCCGGAGTCGAGCGCACTAACCATGAGGCCACCGCTCCTCCCACCATCTCTGCTGTATGGTACATATTAATCCTGAGTATTGTAAACCTGTGAAATACTTGACAACCCACCTCCAGAGTTGTCAGAACTTTCCACTGTGGCTGTAAAATTCCGATGTTGTCCAACATTCTTGAAAACTTAAATCTATTCTCTGCATTGTCAATCATCTCTGGCGAGGTACCCAGGATGCGAACCTAATGTCAGGATTGAGAAAAATACATAACGAATGTACAGAAAAGAACTGTTAAAGGCAATTTTACTGATACGACAATGTAGTTGATGGGTCATAATTGTGCAGTTCAGTTGCCAAGGCTAGCATGCAAGCACTAAGGATTTAATGTACTCTAGCATAGAACTTTACGGCTTTGTTGTCACTTGCAGGTTAGTATGATCCACATCACTGGCGCTTTTCTCAGCGCTGGGGAGATAAGCAAGGTTCCTTTGTCACACAATCACCAGAGGTTGCACAGGCTAACCTAACGCAAGGCAGTGCCACCGCAGTAACGCCAACTTGAGTTAATGTTTTCTTATATCTAGTAGCTAGCACATTTAAGATAAAACATAATGAGTTCATATACACTAATGGTGAAAATCAGCATTGCTTTTTTAATCTAGCAAACTGTTCATGAAAAGAAGTCTCTGTATGAGGATTTGTCAGACAGCTAATTAAATTCCAGCTTCAATTTGCTTTTTTCACCAATCCCATAATACAGTTCATTTTGGGGTATATTTCCATTAAAACAATGGATATTCAGTTCACTGAAGCATAATACAGTCCCAAGAAAAAATAATTTGTATTGTCTTTATGTAAATACCCCCCAAAATGTATTGCATTATGGGATGGTGAAAATAGTCAGTGGGATTTCATTTTGATCCTATGAACTCTGCAATACCAGTGCAGTTACGTGAAATGATGGAAAGGTGTAATGCAGTGCAGCGCTTTACCAATATTGAGCTATTATTACCCAACCACAGGCAGGTCATGATGCGAGTATGAAAAAAAATGTAAATGATACAGATGTGAAGAGCTATGCATGAAAGACACATTTCTTAAAGCAACATTTTATAACTGCAGTGATTTAAATCTTAACCTTCTTCTATCACATCTTTAATGCAAACAATATCATTTTATTTTGATTCCTTTGCCTAGCCCTACATTCCATCTTCACAGAGTTTCTCCAAAACCACTGGCACATATGCACAACTAAGTATACATGTATTTACAAAGCACAAAAAAGTCTTGCATGACACCTTCTTTCTGCAATTCAAATAATTAATATGTCTTTCAGATATACCTAGTTCTTCTTATAGAAAATGAAATGTTGAAATTCAGTAACAGTACATCACTGACCTGCTGTCTGTGCAACTGCATGGCTATGTTGTTTGGTAATTGTCCTCCCATGCTAAGAATAATACCTTCTGGATTCTCCTTCTCGTAAATATCCATTACAACCTACAAAAAATTAATATAAATTTTTATTTCAAGTTGATGAAAACGATACAATTATTTTCATGATGATGGCAAGGTCAGAATTCTTCACAAGTAACTCAAGTGAACGTTAAATAGGGTTAAATTCAATTTAACTTAGTTAACGACCAGAAGCAAGTTGCATAGTTTGTCTGGCGTGGCGTTAGCGTTAGGGTTTATCAGTATTTTGGGGGTGTGCCTGCAGCGTTTTTTAGCGTGTGTGTGTGTTATTTGCATGCAGGGCTTTTCCGGGGCGTCTTCTGGCAGTTCTAGCAGTCAGCGGTTCTTTTGCATATTATGCGTGCGCCTGCGCATGTCCTCGTAGTTTTGCTTGGCTCAGCATTCGGTGTGTTGGCGCTCGGGTGCTTTCAAGTATTTCTTTTCGAGTTTTTGCGCTGTTTTTTATTGTTGCATAGAGGTCCTGTTGGTCGGACATTTTTTTCCCTTAGACGTGTAGTGTTTTTTGTATCTTCTCCCGGTCTCCTGGGCACATGCTGTTGCTTGTTTTTTCATGATCTACGCAAGTCACTCATGGTTCTTCCACGCTCAACTAACAACAGCTTGGCGGCTGGTTTCGTCTCAACCGCTTGTACTTCTTCCCCTTCATCGTCTGTGGTGGTTACGGCAGGAACATCCTCCTTGCTTTCTGATGAGATAGCATTGGCCGTGGCGACAGCCCTCAGAAATTCACTGCCCACTATTATTGCGGCAATTCGGGACAACTCTACTCCTGTATCAAGTGCTCCACCGGCTGTTTTGAGTGTTAGCTCCAGCGCTGCAATGGTTGTGGCTGGGTCTTATGCGGCGTCATCAGGTACGTTGAGGTTACCGTCATTTGTTTCTACATTCCCTCCTGTGCCTGCCATTTCTGGCTCCAACTCAGCCTGCCTCGTGGATTCATTATCTTCTCCGGTTATGTCGGCTCATGCTAGCATTTCATCAGGCTTGGAGAGTTCGTTTGTGCCTCCATCTCTGGAAAAAGCGTTTGTTGTGGGCCCGGGACATGCGCCAATCCTTGCCAAATTGGTCTCTAAAATTACCAGTGGTCAGTTTGTTGCCCTGGCGGACTTATTGTCAGCTGTTGATAATCCAAACGGCTCATCATTCTCCAAATTGGGCGTGGTTGGAATACGATCTGGCCTTTCGTAGGGATGCGGCAGCAACTGGTGCAACGGACTGGGCCAAGATGAACTTGGACTTGTATAATTTTCATCTGCGGCCTCCAGCACGCTCTCCCAATCAGCAGTTGGTCGGCTCTTCATCTACAACCGCGTCTACTAGTCGAGGCTACAGTTCTCCTACCCCTTACTGCACCTTGTGGAATAATGGGCTTTGCCGTTGGCCATTTGGGGAATGCCGCTTCCACCATGTCTGCAGCTCATGTGATGGGGATCACCCCAAGGTTAGCTGCCCCTTTCGCAACCCCAGTCTTGTCGCCCCCTCCCCTGCCAAAGGGGGGCATTTTTGAGCGGGAATATTTCCCTCTTGCTTCTTGTGTATATAGTGTAAATAGTATTGTTCTCATTTGCTTGACCTATAGCGTGGCATGCCGTGCTCAGTGGCTTTGTTGTGTCTAGGCTTAGCCGGTACACCCAGTGGTCCTGTTCCAGTTCCTTCTTTTTCTCCATTAGCCCCTGACATTTAGTCTCCCCATTGCAGTTGTCCCAGTTTCAAGCAGAGTTTCGTGACTACCCTGATCAGGCAGCAGCTTCCTACATTCTTACTGGTCTTAGGGAGGGATTCCACATTGGTTTTGAGGCGTCATCATTTTCCTTGCGTTCAGCTTCCGCTAACATGTAGTCTGCCCTTGTTCACCCGTCAGTCATAGATGCCTACCTCCAGACAAAGTTCTCGTACAGGAGGGGGGCAGGCCCGTTTACTACCTTTCCTTTCCCAGATTTGCACATCAGCCGTTTTTGGGGTTATCCTGAAGAACAATCAACCTGGTCAATGGCGTTTGATTCTTGATCTCTCATCTCCTGAGGGTCACAGCGTCAACGACGGCATCCCCAAGCCTTTAATTTCAGTTCAGTATGTCACTGTTGATTCTTTTATCGATTGCATTATGGCTCGGGGCCGGGAAACTTGTATGGCCAAGTTCGATGTGGCGAGCGCCTACCGCAATGTGGCCATCCAACCGCAGGATCGTTCCCTCTTGGGCATGAAGTGGCGTGATATTACGTGGACATGGCTCTTCCCTTTGGACTACGCTCAGCTCCGTATATCTTTACCTCCATTGCAGACATGGTCTAATGGATACTGACTCATAACTATGGGGTTGATTTCCTTCATCATTACTTGGATGATTTTATGACATTGGGTCCGCCAGCCTCTCCGGTCTGTCACTACAACTTGCAGGCGTGCATCTGGCTGTGCTCCATCCTCGGCCTCCCCCTTCACCCACTTAAGCTGGAGGGCCCCACTACACGCCTATCCATCCTTGTCATTGAGTCCAGCAATGACACTACAGGCCCGGCTGCCGGTGGAGAAGAGAGATAGGATCATTGCTCTGTTAGATACATGGTCAGCTAAGCATTTCTGCAAACGTTGTGAGTTGGTGCCCCATATTGGTCATCTCCACCATGTCTGTAAGATTGCCCCCCAGGGGAGGACATTTCTCTGCCGGATGATTAACTTGTTATGTACATTAAGGCATGAAGACCTGACTTGGTGCCGGGAATTGTTTCAGAGCTGGGATGGTCTTAGTTTCTTGTTGATGCCAGCTTGGACCCCTCTCCCTGACTTCCAAGTCTCATCAGATGCCGCAGGCTCCCTGGGCTTTGGAGCGATTTTCAACAGCCAATGGTTTTTTAGGGCATGGTCGGCTTCTCAACAACCTCTATCTATTGCTTATAAGGAACTGTTTCTGATTGTTGTGGCAGCACATTTGTGGGGTTCTCAGTGGTCTTCGCGGCGGGTCGAGTTCCTATGTGATAACGAGTCAGTAGCGGCTGTATTGTCGTCAGGTACCTCCAGAGATGCAGACTTAATGGTTTTGTTGCATTACTTGGCATTGTTGGCAGTGCACCATTCATTTTCTTTTACAGCGTCATCAGTTCGTGGAAAAGCTAACCTTGTAGCGGATTATCTCTCTCGTTTCCAGTTGCAGCGTTTTCGGCACCTGGCCCCACAAGCCACGGAAACTCCCACGCCAATTCCTCCAGCTCTCCTGACAGCGCTGCAAGTTACCTGACAGCGAGATGCTAGTTTTTGCTCACTCAGGGCCTCGCTCCATCTACACATCGGGTTTACATGTACTTATCCTCCCAGTGTCGCTATGCCAAGTTCTGACGTCAGGAGGGCCTTTTGAGTCCAGAGGGGGCCCTTGTGCCAGCTGACAGTCACTTATGCATTTTGCATCACTGTTGGTCAATAATCTTCACCACTCATCCATCAAGGTATACCTCAGTGCAGCGCGGTCCCTTCACATTGACAATGGTTTACCTGATCCCCTGGTCAACTGTCTACAGCTGCAGCATTTATTGAGGGGTATAAAGCGTGTACAGGGTTTGTCCCCCCCGACTCGCCTCCCGATTACGATTGATCTCCTTCAGATGATTCAGCGTTCCATAGACTTGAAGTTACATGACTATGTCATGCTCTGGGCGGCGTGTTGCCTGGATTTTTTTGGTTTCTTGCGTGCAGGCGAGTTCACCACTAATTCTTCATTTGACCCCAGTACCCATCTAACGGTTAGTGACGTACAAGCGGATGCGTTGGTGGATCCTACTTGTTTTAGAACCCACATTAAGTCCTCTAAGACTGAACCCTTTCGCGTTGGCTGTGTCATCTACGTAGGCCGTGGTAACAGTATTATTTGCCCAGTGGTGGCCCTTGGTAACTTCTTGGCTCTGTGGGGCCCGTCTCCAGGGCCGCTGTTTTGCTTTGCGGACAGTCGTCCCTTAACTTGGCAGCGGCTGTCATCCATGGTGCAGTCTATTTTACACTCAGCGGGATATCATGGTTCTTTCTCGGGTCACAGCTTCCGGATTGGTGCGGCCACTACAGCTGTGGCTCGGGGAGTTCCGGATCACCTCATCAAGACTTTAGGCCGGTGGTCAAGTGATGCTTAGCAAAGGTATGTCCGCACACCTATTGGCATTCTGACCCAGGTGTCTAGTCAGTTGGTTTAGCAGGTAGTGCATTGACGTCGCTTTTAGCTGGAGTTGGGTGCCTCAGGTTTGGTCCCTTGGGGGGCTGTGGCTGAGTGGCCACGAGCCCCCATTGATCCGGGTTGTCCAGCCCGGAGGTCCTTTCGGCATGGCGGGCAGGGCTTCGTGGCAGGGTTGCGGGTAGGGCAGGCTTGTGGGGTGTTCCACCGACCTGGGTTTGGGTTGTTGGTACCAGTCCCCAGATCCTTGGGCACCCAACCTCCATTTGTGACACAGGCATTAACTGTACATTTTATTAGGAGAGAGAACAATCTTTGTAAGTATATTTGAAAAAAATGACTCACCTCAAATGAGATTTCATCAAAGTACAATCTCTCACACTCATCGTAATCAGTGCTGACAGTTTCTGGGTTATAATTCACCATGATTGTCTTCTTTTTTAACTAGGAATTGGAAAGAAATTTAAAAGTCGTTACTTTAACTATGTAATTCACTTCTTCACAGATATCTAGCTATTTTCCGTCTTCCCTTCTTCTTGAGGAAACTCTTAACTAATACACCTGCTGAAGATTAGCATGAAGTCTTTTGTTTCAAAGTGCAGTTAACAGTAATTGGGAGTTAAAGCAACAGTCACATGGAAAAGTGATCTTTCCCTCCTGAGAGAGAGACTTCTAGATTTTACTCTGTGTAATGCCAGAAGATTTTACTTAACAACGGGAGCCACTTCAGGGTTGAATGGGTTGACAAATCAGTCAATTAACCATCAGGATGCATCAGATTTTTACACAAAAACTTCACTAAATGTACAGTACCTTTCTTAATTCTCTGATGCATCCTACTGAGCACCAATCAAACTCAACACTGCTACCAATTCTATAAACACCAGAACCAATCACAATGCAGGCTCCACCTTCAAAGTCAACATCATGTTCATGTGCATTGTATGTGAGGTACAAATAGTTGGTAAACGCTGGGTATTCTGCTGCAACCGTGTCAATCTGCTTTACAAATGGTACCAAGCCATAGTGTTGTCGCACTTTTCTCACTGCAATTTCAGTACTAGCAATAAAATAGAGAAAGGGAAGAAATGTTAGACCTGCAAAATTTCTGAGAAAATTAAAATTTTCATGGATACTTAAAAGGTGGTTTGAATGTAAGAAGCAAGCATAACAATGATGCTCAAAGAACATTAGATTATACAAACAGTAACTTCATTCTGCAAACTATTAATTTTACACTAAAAATAGCTGATGAAAAAATACATGGATCCGAGGAAAAGTGAGTAACAAATTTTTTTAAAATCAATTTAGATAGAGGTCAAAGTACAATGTGGTTCAAAGGCTTGTAAGTTGACCACTATTAACTTGAGGTTAGAGAGATTCTTTTTTCTTAAATTACATGTAATCAAAATGCCACTTCATTTGCGACATTGGAGTGAGGACTGTGTGAGCCAGCGAGCCATGCAAGTCATGCTAGCCATAGCTGCGATCCATGGCTGCGAGTCATGCAAGCTAACATGGCGAAGCATGCGAGTCACACTGTTATTGAAAGCTAACCGTTTTAAAATGGGTGCTTAGACTTAAAGGGGCTAGGTCACGCAATTTTAGGCAATATCAGCACTGATCGAATGGTCATATAATTAACTAAAATATCAAAATAACTGTTCAAAACTATAGAAGAACTCTAACAAAACACAGGGAAGCCAAGAAGGGACATGGATGGACAAAACTGGAGATGATTGAAATGGATTGAATTTGGGTAAATTTGAAAAACATCGGCCCACCTTTTTTCAAATTTGTATCAGTCTATATCAAAATGTCATTTACACAGCTGGAAAATCATTCTCAGTTGTTATGTGGCCGTGATTTTGCAAATGAAAGACTCTTGCTCTGCCAATTTGACGTTTAGAGCTCATAATTAACAAGATTAAACAAAATTACCTAAAATAGCGTGACCTAGCCCCTTTAATAACTGTTTATCAGCACTATTTGAAATGTGTGCTTGGACTTAAATGCAAAAATATTTGCTTGGCTTGCATGACTCACTGGCTTGCAGATAGTCCAGCCCCCAAAATTGCTTGAATGTGTACATGTATGTTAATTGGAGTACCGTATTTACCTGTGTATAATACGCGCCTGTGTATAATACGCACCCCAATTTTGGACTGCATTTTGAAAAAAAAAAGTTAGAGCAAAAAGCAGAGAAATTGTTCATGCAAAACTAGTGTGAAAAAAGGCCATTTCCTGGATAAGAAAATTTGTTCCGCTACATACAACAGTAAAGTAAATAAGCCTATGTAAAGTGTTTAAAAACTGAAACCTTTATACAAACTTTAACTCGTAGTCACAATCGAACAGCACTTCTCTCGCACAAGATTCGTCATCAACAAGTTCATCTTGTTGTCCGTCCACAAGATCATCTTGTGTGTTATCAAGGTTTTTTTACTACTCCATATTTGACAAAATACGACTCAATCATCTCTTCAGGCAGAACTGAGGTCGCTCAAAAGTGAAGGCTATGTTGTTCAGTTGTTCATTTAAACAGAAAGGTTAATTTATTAGTGGATCTTGGTCAAGCCTTTTACTTTTCAATCAAAAACCAATGCGTCTTTGTTTTTATGCTAATGAGGGATGCGTGTCTAAAACAAATTATGGATTCCGTGTATAATACACATCTCAATTTTCGGAGCTGTTTAAGCGGAAAAAAAGTGCATATTATAC
>OX421449.1:53094228-53111728 GCA_949126865.1 Montipora capitata
TGAAAATTTTGCACAAATCTACATCCAGATCTAAATACCCACCGTGATGCAATTGTCATATCCATCTCTGACAACCTCATATTCAATTTCTTTCCATCCTTTCAGTGACTTGTCCAGGTTAACTTGTTTGGTGTGTGCAAATGTTGCGGTGACAAGAGAAATTAGCTCTTCTTTGTTTTCAGCAAATCCTGATCCAAGGCCACCCAAGGCAAATGCTGCTCGCACCAAAACTGGATAACCAAGTCTCTCAGCGGCAGCAATGGCCTGCCAAATTTCACAGAGAAAATGAAGATAGCACCACGTAGACCAACTATCAAATCAATAATTAAGTTAAATCCAAACACAAATTATCCTTGTCACTAGTTAAAGTGTAACACTTTAATTAGTGACAAGCCAGAAAATTTAAGGAATGTTCTAATCAAGGAAACTATTGCCTGCCTTTTTCCTTGAAGATAACTATTGCAAAATCAACAAGTGGCCAATGATGTGCACAACATGCAGGTCAAGTTGTATTAATTCCGGAAATACATGTAAGACATGAGCCTGAAAATGTACATGGTACCAAATTTTAAGGTGGGAGGCGCGGTGGCCTCATGGTTAGTGCGCTCGACTCCGGATCAAGTGTTTTGGGTGAGGGCCCTGGGCGGGGACATTGTGTTGTGTTTTTAGGTAAGACACTTTACTCTCATGGTGCCTCTCTCCACCCAGGTGTATAAATGGGTACTGGCGAATTTAATGCTTGGAGTAGCCCTGCATTGGACTAGCATCCCCATCCAGGGGGGAGTAGAAATACTCCTAGGCGCTTCATGCTACAGAAACCGGGATAAGCTCCGGCCTAATGGGCTACTTGGCTCATAAGCAGACTTTACCTACCAAATTTTAAGAAGCAGTAATTTACGCTTTCTGGATAAACTACACAGGGTTTTCTTACTTTATTATGACTGAACAATTTTACAATGAGTACTCTGTAAGTCAACTGATTAACTGTTGCAAAGGGCTCGTCATTGCAACGAGTGTGCATGGTCATATTAGTACCAGTCTGCTGCGCTGCCCTTTGTCAGCGGACACCATGCCAATTTTTTGCATGGTCGTTTCTCAACAAAGAATAAAAATCGGTTGTGTTTATGGAGTTTTCTAGTGCACCTGCTTACAGTTACCTGCATTTTTCCAAATTTATGGACCTGAGAGAGTGTTAATTTGATACTTTTATTGCTGCGTGATAAGTATAGGGGTTTACTTTAATAAAATATTAGGAATTATTATATTTTACTAGTACATATTATAATTATTACATACTTTTAATTATTTCTATATTATTATTGTAATTAGATTTACTATTTTATTTTATTTTTAAGACATGTAAAGAACTTTTGATCTTTCATTTTAAAAAGTGCTATAGAAATATTAAATATTTATTTTTATTTATTTATTTATTTATTTATTTATTTATTTATTTATTCACTTGACAGGTGTATAACACAAACCTGTTCCACAGAGTAAACAGCTTCACTCGGTGCCACTCGTTCATCAATTTCTGCAAGTTTCTCAGCAAACAACTTCCTATCCTCTGTACAAACTATAGAGCTGACTGGAGTCCCCAGAGTGAGAACACCATATTTCTCCAGTACGCCACTTTCTTGTAGCTCAATACCACAATTGAGTGCTGTTTGGCCTCCAAATGACAACAAAATCCCATCAGGATGTTCACTCTGAATGACCTTATCAACACATAAACAGCGAAAATGGAGTGAATTTACAATCCATACACCTCCATTTTTGTACACGTTGATAGACTTCTTAATGGTACAAATTTATACTTTACAGGATGGCTAAAGAACATAGTGATTCCAAGATAACGTTTGCAATAAACAATAACAAGTTGCTTAGGATTTCTCTTCTCTGGCTGCCACCCTTCAATAATTATTACATCCCTAGACGGAAATAAGGTCAAACAATAATTCTTGGCTTTTTGCATAACTTCTCTTGCCATGTTTTGGAGCCAAAATATTTTTGAAAAGCAAGGAGAAAGGAAAAAAGACAGGAATTTTCCATGATTACTTTCTACCATAGCTTGAACTCAGCTTATCTTTCTTTTGATCTGTTTCACAAGGTACATGCACATGTAGATAAAAACATTTACGTTTACACATATATAGGACACTCGTCCATTATACATACAGGTATACGCATCTCAGGTGCCACTCTAAGGACCAGAATAGGTATAGCTGAATATAATGATTACCTGGGTCACATAATCAACTGTAATCGGTAAAAAATAAACTTTGTCAGCCAGGCCCTTTGATGTTTGTACAGTTGCAATATTGGGATTCACCAAAACTGTCTGTATTCCTTCCTCTTTTAAAGCTTTGACAGCCTGAAAAAATGCAATGTTAAGCCTGTGCTTGCACGTTTTCTTTAAGTTAGCTTCATGGCAACCTCATGGTAACAAACAAGGGGGATTCTTATTGGTAATCTCATGTGACTCTTGGCTGGCTTCCATTTCCTTCCTTCTTCACTCCATGCTTGGAGACATAAGGTTTTTTTTTTTTTGGATGAAAGGCAGCCATATAATGAAAACTCAAATCACAGTGACAGGGAAACAACACAACCAAGTGCAACCATTCAAGAAAATGTATTTTTGATCCACGTAAATAACATAATACAAACACAAATGAAATTATAATCCAGGGGTTTCATTAGAAGCCAGTAACCAGCAGTATACCATCACCCGCTTCTCCGAATTATTTGCCTCTGGTCGCCAGCTCCTCTTCCTTGATTTTCACTCAAACCCTTGTAAAACACAAGAGTGACCACTGCTTACATTGATTAGCCCAGGCATCTACTTCAAGTTATTGAAACCCCAGGCCTGTAAATTGACTTTTTTTTAGGAATGAACGAAAAAATAATACATGGCTTAAACGACTAACATGAATTACCATTTAATACTAGTCTTGTATTACATTCTCCAGCTGATGTGAAACATAAACTGTAAATATAATTATGTTACAGATTATCTCATCTCTGAATGCCTGGATAAAAACTATGCCTGCATGCCTGGATGGTAGGGACTTGTACATGTGTTACAACAATAATACTTATATTACTTAAAACATCACCATTCTGGGTCTAGAGGCTGGCAAGTCAGTCTCCAGAAAGACATGTAGCCCCTGAACATCCCAGGCATCAAACCTCTGTTTAGGTATTAAGATGCATGTTACTGATCCAGAGCAGAAACTTAGAAATTTGGAACCTAAATACACCAAATACGAAAAAAATATAATATACACATGATTGTACATGTACATCATTTTGTTGAAGATGTTTGTTTTTCTGAGTTCTTATAGATTCCTAGAAAATGTTATTAGAGGAAGCATTGACTTGAATTTCAATTTTACCTGAGAGCCAGAGTAATCAAATTCTCCTGCTTGTCCTATAGACAAACCCCCAGACCCTAAAATCATGACTTTTTTAGGTTTTTTATCACTTGGGGGTACCAAAGGTTCAAACTTGAGCAACTGCTGAATCTGATCTTTGACCGACATCACCAGTCCAATGTTCTCTTTGTATTGTCGCACTGTCAATAAAAACACGTCAAATAACATTTCTAAGTCCTGAGGACCTGCCATGTGCTCGGGATGAAACTGGACACTGAAGAACGGTTTTTTGGTATGTATAATGCCCTCATTTGTTTGATCATTTGCATTCGTAAACAACACTGACCAATCAGATGGAAGAGTATCAGTGTCTACAGCAAAACCATGATTCTGTGTTGTGATGAAACAGCGATTTGTTCCATGATGTATGCATGGAATGTTGTGGCCTCTATTTCCATATCTGCAAAGGAAAACAAAGATCAAAAGACTCAGCACTGTGATGCTTTCCAGTCAGTCCTGCTTCAACAGTAATTCATAAAACTATTACATGAAATATTCAAGCCTGTTGCTGACTTATTAACTGAGTGGATTCTCCAATGAAGACCACTCAGCCCAGTTAATATGATGTTTATTATAATGCAAATGTAAATACTTTGTTTATAGTGGAAGTACACTTAGATATCAAGCTAGTTCACAGGCACCCCACTTTTAATAATTTGAAAGAAACACAACTAATGTACAAAGCGTGGTAAAGTTGAATCCAGGACAACAGTAAACAAATTCAAACCAGAGGCGAGAACGGATTTGAACCCAGGGCAGCCGCACGCAAACCTAACACGGTATTACAGTGTACCACTGGACCATGCTGCCTACCAAAAAAAATAGCTTACAGCAAAACAAGAAATCAAATGGACAAAAATAAACTTCTAAATTTTCTTTCCATCTGTGCTCATAGCTTTCTTGACTGGGCTTATAGTTGCCAACATTTGCTCAATATTCACTTCCTTCACCTCCTTCCTGGCTAGGGTCTATTGGTTCTTCCAGTCAGTAATGTACCATCAGGAACAAGCCAATTTTACTTTTTTATGTTTGTAACCTTTTCAGGACATATGAACAAAAGAAACTGTGGTGCTGCGTCAGTGGGGAAGTAGTACACGAAAATTTTTGGTTTTATCAACAGAGTTGATAATGTAAATTATCAAATCTGTTGATAAAACCAAACATTTTTGAGGACATATGATTGTTACTGAGAGATTGGTATAAATGCCAGTCAAGGTTGGATAATCTAGACCATGCTCAATATTGATTTTTTGCCAATGACATTCTTGAACTTGGCTATTTCCAGTCCTTTTTATATTATAATAAGTCTGAATCCACCATAGGCTGGTGTATTAATTTTTTTTCTCTTCTTTAGGGTTAAATACCATCTACATGAACCTTGTAGTTAATGACACGAAACAAACTTGCTCAGTTGTTTAGCATGGTATTAGAGGTGTGTGTAATGGTATATTGTGTGTGTTAGTGGACCTTATCAGAATTTTTAATAATTACATGTACATTTTTTACCTGGTATGTAGTACCTGTCAGGGGATGCCAGACGTTATGCGCACATGCTCATAGTTTTACATGTACTTTGCGTGCTGTAAAGTCATGCAATTACCCGCTCACAGATGCCCATTTTATTTATTTACTTGCTTATGTTATTTATCCATTTATTTTTCTTTATTCCATTGTGCCATTGATTTGATGTGATGGGTTCTTGGTTTGTGACTGCTTCTGGCAGGCAGGACCTACACAAGTTTTGCTAAAAGCATTCCCGCAGCCCAGCGGCCCGCAGCCCATGGCCCGCGACGGCCCAGCGGCCCGGAGGCCCACACAGTTTTGTTGTCCAGCGGTAAATCCACTTGCATGCACAGATTTGCATCGGGTTTGGGCGCGCAAATGAAAGACGGTGAGTTTGAATTCGTTTACCATTTTAATAATCATTTCAATCCTTTTCGATCCTTTCTTTCGTTGCATGTTGCTAAGTGAAAAACGTTGTCATTCTCTGTTGTTTTCATCTGTTTACAACAACAAACAGAAACAAGGATTCAAATGATTAAAATGGTAAATGAATTCAAACTCATTGTCGTCCATTTTGCATGCCCAAAACCGATGCAGATCTGTGCATGCGCGTAGATTTACCGCTGGACAAAAAACTGTGTAAAATCAGGACTGGGCTACCAGGCCTCCGGGCCGCAGGCCGCTGGGCCACGGCGGGGCGTGGGTGGCGGGCCGCGGGCCTGCTTTTAGCAAAACCCGGACCTACAACTGGTTTGCTGGTAGGGTATGCATATTAGGCATATGTTATTAATACCTTTCAGACATAGCTACGTGACCATCCTGCCTTCATTAGCAACAAAGCATTTAAGTGTGCTTGCATCGATCTGTTTAAGTGTTCTTTGTCAAAAAGTTAAAAAGATTCTCTTTAAGTTCCACAGGCTTACTTCATTTTAAAGCTAGTGCATCCTACAGCCAGAGCTAAGAGTTGATGACCAAAGCAAATGCCAAAGAGTGGTTTGGGGCTAGCACGTTCAGTAAACTTCCTGATATTCGTTGTTGTCTCAGTTGTGAATGTTGGATCTCCTGGCCCATTGCTCAGGAAAACACCATCACACTCTGAAAGAGGTAATTTTAAAACAAAAACTTTGTTATGAAAAAATATATACAGTTCTCAGAGGGGTTACGAGGCACTTTTCTTTCGATGTGGTCACATGAAAACAAAGAATTTCTTTAAGTGAAACATGCCGAAACGAAGGACGGAAGCAAAACAAGATGATGCAAATTTTCCTAAAACCAACTGCATTAAAGCACGACTACAAGAAACTGTTCCATCTGCATGCTCAGAACAGACAATAGCTTGAATAAGATCCAAGTGTTCTTTTTTGCATTTTGTCAAAATTAAAATATTGTCTCGTAAGTTATTATTTGAGAGCTGTTAATTTCAGACATGCTACAACAATTTCAGGACAAAACCAAATTAAATTAAACAGGTTAGGATTTTTTTCCCCTTCTAAGCTCTCTATTGCATGCGGTATCCATAGTTTTCTTTATTGTTGCTTTGTTGTGCACTGAACAGACAAAAAGACTAATCCTTTGAATGATTTTTATGTGGTTCAATGAAATTTAGACAAGTTTGGGGTGCGGAGATGGCGCAGTGGTGAGAGCACTCGCCTCCCACCAATGTGGCCCGGGTTCGATTCCCAGACTCGGCGTCATATGTGGGCTGAGTTTGTTGGTTCTCTACTCTGCACCGAGAGGTTTTCTCCGGGTACTCCGGTTTCCCCTCTCCTCAAAAACTAAAATTTGAATTTATTTGTGTTAATTGTTAATTTCAATTTACAGTGTCCCCAATTAGTGCTTCAGCGCTAGAACGACTAGACACTTAAATAAAGTTCCTTTCCTTTAAAGTTTAAATTGAGGAATGCTGATGGTCAGCCATTTTCTTGTGCTGCATGGGCACCCTGAGACACTGCAGGGTCACATGGTGCTCAACGTTGTAAATTATCTCAGATCTCATCGTTGTTTTGTTCGCTGTATTCCTAAGCAAGTACATGACTTCCACAGATCATTCAGTGTGACTGGTGCCAGGATGTGGACCAAGGTTGTGTTGCCATGCATGTTGCTTCCTTACTGTGGGTGGTCAGTGCAAACACCTCCAAGATCATCAGTGCCGATGAGTTTTAACCCTTTGTCTCCCAAACCAGCCTGAACCGGCCATACTTAGTATTTTACTCTGTCTAACGCCAGAGTATTTTACTCGTCAATGGGCAGCCCCTGGGAGTCAATGGGTTAATAGACATGAACTGTGTCTTTGACTATCAATATTAATTTTAACACTGACCTCCTTTATCAACATCCTGATTAAAATCATAATCCCAAGGAACAACTTTAACAGCAGCCCCTCTGTCTATAAGGCATCTGATTTGATTATACTTGATGCCGCAATCAACAGCAATGATTTTAAACTCCCCATCAGGATTGAAGACTCTAGACACCTGCAACAAAAATTTTGCATCAAATCATACTCATAATCATAATTATTTAACGTGACAAGGCAAGACAATACTGAAACACATTATGTCATAAATGACACGAACCACATCTGAACATTAATGACCATCAATAAATTATGTTTAGACTAAAAAGCATGACTGGCCTCATTTTACAGGAAAAATTCTCTCCAATTTTACACATGCTAGCAAGGCTAGTGATAAAGCTATTAATCAAAACAATAATACATTTTGGGACATTTGTTGCTCTCTGTCTATAAGCACTAAAAGAGACATGCAATGGCCTTATAGCACCTTAATAATTTATGATATCCATTATATACATACCACACCAATCCTAACTTGATGTAGTATACTGTATATGCATGACAAGGGCGAATACAGAATCCAGTGGCCATATGTCATACACCATACTTGTATTATGAAAATACGAAATTACATGACATGGTTGATGAACAACACAATGACATCAAGTGTCATTCACGTACCCTAAAATGCATGACAAATCAAATAGAAAATATGACATGACAAAACATGGCATTACAAAAAACATGATTACACAGGGCTGGCAAATTGGTCACAACATGACTTGCACATTACACAATAAGTTACAACACAATATACAGTGATGAAATGGTATATGAAATGAATCATATATGAACTGCGGATATGAAATCAAGTGAAGCTATGATCTTCGCAGTTATGAGCGCAATTCTTGCAATTGCGTAGAGAAGCCTGAAAAATTCAGGACTTCAACGGGGTTTGAACCCGTGACCTCGCGATTCCGGTGCGACGCTCTAACCAACTGAGCTATGAAGCCATTGACGTTGGGAGCCACAAATGACCAGCTCCCAACGTCAATGGCTTCATAGCTCAGTTGGTTAGAGCGTCGCACCGGAATCGCGAGGTCACGGGTTCAAACCCCGTTGAAGTCCTGAATTTTTCAGGCTTCTCTACGCAATTGCAAGAATTGCGTTCATAACTGCGAAGATCATAGCTTCACTTGACAATATACAGTTCTACATTAACAATTCATGCCAAACCAAAAGGCAGCTGTCTCACTGCCATATAGTCACACTGTATATAATGGTTACTTCATATCCTTTAATTTTGTGTGTTCTGTTACTGTTCAAAATATTACATGTACTTAAGTACGAAAAGATTTTCTCCATCAGACCATGAATTAAGTGGTCATGTCAAATCCAAACTTATTTTATTATTGATAACGACAACATAAAAACAGAGCAAGAAAATAACAAACCTTTAATGAAACCTCAGCAACAAGGTTTCTTTTGTTTGGATCTTCAAATAGCACTGATTCAGGTTCCACTCCTTCAATTACAATCTTTCCAAGCATTGAGCCTTTTTCTCTTATTTTCTTTGTTAGTGCTCTTGTGTCTATCCCTGAGACATTCATGTTTGAAAATTAATTTCAGAATACATGAATTACACAACTTTGTGTTCCCTCAAAATTAATAAGAAGTTTAAAGCTACGAATCACTTTCAGAAATGCCTTAAATTCGGGAAATCAGAACTTTTCACTCATTTTGATTTTAAATAGAAGCTAAAATAATGTACTGTTACATTAAAAATTTTCCCTCCCAAGGACAAGAGTTGAAGATTTTACTCAGCTATCTATAAAACACCAGACAACTTTACTCATCAATGGGGGACAGTACTTCAAAGGTGAATTGAAGGGTCAACAATGTCTCAATCCCTTTAAGCTCTTTGCAACTGGGCAACCAAAACCACTTTTAATGAAGTGCCTCAACACCAGCAGTGTTCAAAGGGTGATTACAAGGTTTGGTAACTTGGATACTGGTTCTAATAAGTGACATCCCTTGGTAGAAAATAAATAGTGAATCAACATGCACACAAAGAAAGCACCTGGTTTTTATTGCATGATAAGTCTATGTAAAATACATGTGTCACTCTTGGGAGGGAAAGAGTTAAAAATAAAAAAATACAAAATTTCTGTATGCATTGTCTCATATATTTTTCCTTCTGTACGTCTACATGTTTTATAATGACACTAAACGTAATTTTGGCAAGGTTAATCTCAAGCCAATGCAGCATGATAACTTGAAATTATTTACAAACATGGTACATGTAAAAATATCATAATATCATAAAAACAGCAAAAAATACACTACATGTAAAATTTTCTATTTACTGGTTTATATATTTGCCGTGTGGGAGTGCGATACAGAGAACCATTTATTAATGCCTCTCTTGAAGATGCCCAGAGATTCTGTAGTGCGAAGTTCCTCTGGAAGATCATTCCATAGAGAAGCTCCACTGTAACTGAAGTTACATTTCAAGGAGTCAGTTCTTGGTTTTGGTAAATACAATTTTTTTCTAGTGTACTGAAGATCATGGGACAAAGCCAATGCCCAGCCTTTTCGCACCAAATGGACATGCTTTTATTTTGGGGCGTTCCAGAATGCAGCAGCTAGGGCTTACCACAAATTCCTGGTATTCCTTCCTCTTCAAGCCACTGCGAGAGAGACTTTTTAGCATTCCAATGACTGTACTCCTCGACGTAATCTCCTACTATCAATGCAGATGCCCAAATTTTGTCAGACTCAAGTTCCATAGTTAATCCATGAGCATCTTTCTTCCCATCAGGAACCCCATAATTCCCAATCAGAGGATATGTAAGGGTCAGAATTTGAGATCTGTAAGATGGATCTGTGAGGGACTCAGGGTATCCAACCATCCCTGTTTGGAAAACTAAAAGATCGGAAAATTTCCATCATAAAGACAATCGTAATTTTATACATGCAAATTTACATTCACACATACATTATACACCTGTAAATCATATAACCTTCTAAGTACAATAGTATTTTTAGTGACACTACATGAAAATTACTTGTGGAATTCTTGCAACTCATTAGTAAAGAGTTCTTGTTTACAGGTAAGTGATCAAATTACCTTTGAAGATCACTAGAAAATCACCTCAAAACAATTGTATGTTATGAATTTTATTTAGTGTAAAGGGAGAAAAACAGAGTGGAGAACCAATAATAATATAATATTACTATTAATGACCCAACACATTAATCACTTCTGGGTCCCATTAGTGGAAAGCAAATACTCTCACCATTACACAGATCCTGCTTTTCAAACAGGCAGAAGTTAAGGCAGCTCATATTACTGTAATTTATCGTATAAATATGTGCAATAGGATAAAGATGAACAGAATATTTCAAGAGTTCTTACTTGTTTATCACATCTTTGGGATTTCACTCATCACTTTGTTTGCTTTATTGAAACTTAATTATGTTGCCACATTGTTGAAGAACCAGAGGCAAGATTTCCGCACAGGTCCCTACTTCATTATGCATACACTCCTTTGTTTCAAGAAAACAATGGCGATAACAATAGACGTCCTTTGGGACTGTGGCGCTTTGTTCTTTCCTTTTAGAGGTTTTTTTCTAAGTCTATATGGACTTAAAAGACGTCGGTCGAACTTCTGTCTGAAATACGGAAAATCGAACAGTTTTTCCTGCAATTTCGGCACTTTTCCTGCAATTTTACCCATTTTTCAGTTTTAGAATAAGCGCAAGAAGTGGAGTTTCAAGCAATCGTTGTAATAAGGTTCAGATTCGCAAACATAACAAACAAACCAAATAAAAGTACTGTCATAAGAAATTTAATGGCTACCTGCTCTTTTTATCGTGAAATTGTTCTTCCTGTCTGCTTAAAAATTCGCCGAGACACTGCAAAGTGTATACTTTCTTCCTTTCCTGTATTTAGGATCACGAACGGTGCATTTAGAGGGATTTTGCGATTTATCGCTCTTTGTAGAGATCGGCAATGTGCTCAATGATACTTCCAAGTAAATAGCTTTGGTAGAGATCCATGGATGTTCCCGTACGAGGCATACTTCGTTTCACTCTCCATCATGTCTTTTCAATGCCCTGCTATGGGCTCGTTTGTCTGGGTCGACGAAGTTTAGGCGATGGTTAACTGCGGTGAGATGATGTTAGCCCTTGTCTTGTAGGCAGTTGTAAACTTTCCGGCCACAGGTAGCTAGGGCTAATATTTTTTCAAGGAAAGTTTACGGTCAGAAAATTAACATGTGTTCTGGCGGATTGAAGGCTATCTATTGCAGTTTTTTCTTGAGCATCGCGAAAGAGATCCATCTCCCGATGCGGCACTTTGTCTTTGCCAACTGACTGCGTTTTCACACAGATTTTGGACACGGAAGACGAAAGTAAATTGTTTTCTTTGCACCACTCTATGCACAACTCTGGAAAGGCTATAAAGCAGGGACAATTTCCAAATGATCAAATCTGCAATTGCTGCGACCCTTTTACTTCGGTAGCCATCTTGATTTTTACGAAGAAACAAGTGTGCTTCAAAAGAAGGGAAATATGAAACGATTTTAATTGCAATGAACTCGTGCATGAAAGTTTCCCATGAAAGATGCACCAATCAGACTTTAAGCGTGGTATACTCTTCCACGCAGTGAACTTATAAGTGTGCCGCACGCACGGGGCATGAAGGAAAAGCAGGTCACAGTTCACAGCAATACTTGAAAACGTAAAACTATCACAGGGACTAACCTTAAGCCTAAACAGTGCCTTTAGTCGTAATTAGGGTTACGGTTAGCATTATTACGGGGATGGGTTGTTTTAAGAGTAGTAAAACAGGGATCTCTTAACGGTAACCTACAAGTGTAAGTTCGATTGTAGATGCTCGGCGCGACACGTGTATATAATTACGTATCATTGTTATGTAAATATTCAGCCAAAATTCAAAATAAATATCATTTTCAAGGTGTGAATTAGCAACTTGACACGTTAGCTCAGTGGTAAAGAACAGGGACAAGTAATCCAGAGGTTTACAGTGGGTTGGAGTTCAAGGCAAGCTGCGAGTGACATATCGTGGGATAAAATGGCAGAAAAAGCCGAGCGGGATCTGGAAATAAAAACAAGACGAAGGGATAGAAAGGGGAAAGCTGGGACAAAAACGAGTAACGGTGTGGGCGATGAAGGGAAAGAAGAGAGAGAGAGGGAGGGAGAGAAAAAATCCGTTTTTATTCATCCCGTGAGTACAAATTACTCATGTATATATTCGGTTCTCTCGGGTATACGTATTGTTCTACAAAACAATAGCGCGAATGAATAATTAATTTATTCTGCATGCATAATGAAGTAGGGACCTGTACGGAAATCATTCCGAACCAGATGTTTGTACATGAATAAAATAAATAATTATTCTAAAGGCAGGACTGTCAACTCTCCTGGATAATCCGGGGGACTCCAGATTTTGGACCGAATCTCCCAATCTCAAATTACAATCTGAAATCTCCCGATTAATTACCAAAGGTCTAGTGTGAATCTACTTTCACAACAATAACCTTTCAAATGCTGTTTTTTTTTTATAGTTATTTTAACATCAGTAATGTTTATTTTCCTCATAAAGCTTTATAAACTCTGGTAAACCGTTCTTGCAAGTGTTGCTATTGACAGATTGTAATTTGAGCAATAATGTGATTGGTCCAAAATAAACCAATCAAATGTGATGCCAATTACATCTTTTTCATGTGTTTTATTTTACTTTTGCCTTGGTTGTGTGATAGTGTACTTCGTTTGGTACAAAAAAAGCAATATGACGTTATGACATCCTATATCATCCCATCCCTATCATTTCTCAATATTTGAAGAGTTTAGGGGTTGACAGTCCTGTAAAGGCTACACTTCCGGTACGAAACAGGGTTACAGCTTCCGGTTTGAAAATCAAATGGCTTCCGCTAAATTTTCATACGGGAATTCCTTACATAATTATATGTACCGCCACGTGCGATTATGATCTCGTCGAATTTTTCCTTTACCACCAAAAAGATTTACGCTAAGTCGAACAAACTATGGCTTTTCAAGTTTGAACGTCAGTTCTCTTCACTTTTCTTTATACTGTGAATTTCTCAACAGACCAATATCCCAGCTGATCACGATGAGAAGGACGTGACATCTCAGATAACATGGACGTCATGTACATTTCAAAATTGCTTGATATTTCGGCTTAAAGACGGCCAGCACCCCAGTTAAACATGGCAAATGAGAGACACTCTTCCTGTCCACAAACTGTCGACTTTTAATTGGTCTTGATAAAAAGACCCAGACCCTCCAAAAGGTGAGAACAAGAGAGCAACGTTAAATTCGTCCCTTGAATTATGAAAAAAATAATCAATTTAAACTCACCCACTTCCCCAGCAACGCATTTAGCGGATCCGAAAAGCTTTCCTCCATACACAGTTCCATCGCCTAGGATTAAACTCGCTTTTTTTGTTTGATTTGGCGTCATTTTTCGTCCCTTACCAAGCTGTTGGCGAGGCCTGACGTCCGTCATAAGCCACACTGAACGAATAAGAAATTGGCGCGGGATTTAATTACTAGATCTCAGACTCCGTTATACCGCACGTTGCGCGGCCAGCCACGGATGTCGGAGTTTCCTTCCTACCGGTTACTTTCTAAATACAAATCATAACTCATTCATCTTCTTTTCTTGTTATTGTCTTTTGTTAAGCATGTATGTACGTGTATTCCTTTTCGCAAACATATTTATAAAAATATGAACATACTTTACATCAGGAACCCATGACCCCGAGTCTACAATTCCATTTTGTTTGTGTCACGGCGTTTTCACAGACCTATTTATTTTTAGATTGAATTTCCCGCGAATGAGACTCCCTCAGGAGCCCGTTGACCAATTACAAGAAACTAACCTGACGTCATAGGGTCACAGGAACAAGAACTACCATTGTTTTTTTTTGGAAAAGGAAGTTGTTTTGTTTACATCAAAAAATGTTTAGAAAACCCTAAAAAACCCACAAGACTTACAAAAAAACATTACGTTTTCTCTCTAGCTTATTAAAGTTTTGTTTTGACATACGATAAATGTTAACAAGAAAAGGAAAAACACGTTTGCTCGCGAGAGTGACGAGAGGCTAATGTTGCGTGACAAGAAGACAATCTTTGAAGAGCCTGAGGCCTGTTCCAAAACTCAAATGAATTAAGCACGGCAGTAGCACGCCGTTTGAAACCATCAAGCGCGGCACGGCTGACCTAGGTTCGGCACGACTACTTAGCACGGCAGGACTTGCCCGGTGCCGCACTGCAGTAGCACGACTTGGTTTTAAACGGCGTGCTATTGTTGCCCCGAACTCAATTCATAAATTAATTTAATGTAGCATTATTTGCATACTATTACCCTGGATGGATGGTTTCTTTTGTCTTTTGAATTTGGCACGACTGTATTAGGTTCGACGTTTGAAACCGCTGCCGTGCCATCGTCGTGCCACTGCCAAGCCAAATTGATTTGAGTTCGGCACGGCAGTAGCGCAGTAGCACGACGTTTGGAACAAACCTCAGTGTTTTAAATCGAGAGCCATTTACGGGAAAAGATCTCGTCAGTATGTGTACATGTATATACCCACCACGAGTCCCCAACTACGCAAAACACGCTAAATTATTTAATTTCTCAATATTCAGTCATCCATATTCATTTACCTTCATCTTTTATCTATTTACTTCAATTCATAAAAATTTATCATCATTAATATACATTCAGTCCTGGTCACTCTTACTACCAAAGTCAAACACTAATCTCTATGCAATAAGCGCATTCAAAATTTCCTTATACTACTTTATAAAAGTATGTTTAAAAAAGAAAGGGTTTTCCTGCTTATATGAAAAATACGTTTTCTCTCCCGTCCTCTTCTTAGGCATGATCTTCGCGGAAATTACATTCGGTCCCTCAATAAACCTAAAACAACTAGTGATGGTCTTAGTTATTTTTTCCTACGTATCAGCTAAGTTGCCGAATGCAGTACCTGATTTTATCCGTACCACTTAGTTTACTGTTTCAAAAGAGAATCCAGGGCCGCATTTGGTATAGCGGCTTTTCTCTTTAATTAATATATCTTTAAATATCATGTATTTTGTATGTATCTGTATGTGCTATGTATTTTAGCTGTGAATGTAACGTCTCGAAGATATTAGCTCTTTGTAGTTATTCTGAAATTCGAGATGAAATAAAGTTTATGCCAATCTCGTTCCCAGAGTCTCCGTTCCCCTTGACCAGCGGGTCGGGTTACGAGAGACTCTGGGATAAAGCGTTTCCGATAACAGGATTCTTGTTATTCCGGTTGAACTGCGCAGGCGTTTACGTGTAGTTCAAGATGGCGTCTGACTCCTCGTCTGAGTTGAGTACTTTTCACAAAGCTATCGAGTTTTCCTTAAAGAAACTGGGTAAGCCGAAACTAGAATTGAAGAGAGAACAGTATGATGCCATAACGGCAATATGTTTTGAAAGAAAGGACGCGCTAGCAGTTTTGCCAACTGGATTTGGTAAATCGCTGATTTATCAAATATTGCCGGGAATTTTTGACTACGTTCGAAGCGGCTGTGAGCCTGAACGTCATCATTCTGTTGTGCTTGTTGTGTCACCCTTAAGCGCACTAATGAGAGACCAGTTAAAAAAGTTAGAAGCGTTCCTTAATGTCTTCATTCTTCAAAGTGCCCCCGAGGATGAAGGAGAACAAAAAGTGACCATTCCCAAAAATGTCAACAAGTGTAGTTTGGTTTTTGCTCATCCAGAGGTCTTTGTTGATGACAAAAACGTGGCAAGAATGCTTAAAAGAAAGGAGTTCAACATGAAACTGCAAGCAATAGTTGTGGACGAGGCTCATTTGGTGCAGCAATGGTAATTTAATTATTGTTTTCAATGTCATTACATCTATCCCCTGTCATAACTGCATGAATTAAGTTACTTTTAAGTACACTGTGTAAATGGATTTTACCACATTATCCTACAAGTTCCATTATATTTTCAACGAGATGCTTCCGTGAAGCATACACTGGGTTGCCTGTGGTACGTGCTACAGAAAATCAGAAGGCACTGAATTGTGTGGTATTGAAATACAGCATTCCAGTCTCTGAAGAATAACAAATAAAAGAGAAGCGAGAAACATTGGCTTCTGGGCTGACATGTTGATAATTTTCAAGTTCCCTCACAACTTCTTTGCACCACAAGTGTGCTCTCTGAGCATCTGACAGCTTTGTAATACTAAACTTCACTGAAGTCAAGCCCTGTTGAGCGGGGTTAGTGTTAGGATGGGAGACCAAAACAATAAACCCCTCGCAAAAAGCAGAAGCATCTGACCGAAAATACTATTAACGCTAACAAATGCGAACTCAGCAAGGTACAGATTTTGTTAGCTTGCTTTATGCAAAACAAATATTGATGAAAAAGCAAATAACTATTGATACACAGTTTCAGGGGGGCCAGTAGAAAGAGCAGAAGGAAGTTTCCGGGACGGTCGATCGAGAATGAAATTTTTACGACATGAAAACAACATTAATCTTGAACCGTGAATATAGAATATAAAAAGTTACGATCAGCGACAAACATTTTGGGAGATTTTTGCTACGTTCAAGTAAATTGCAAAAGTGACATGGCCGGAATTCAGCGGGCGCCGTGATTAAGTTACCGCGGCATGTTTACTCGCCAAACATTGAAGCATCTGTGTTAAATGATGGCAAGATACCGGGTTTTTGTAAGTTTCTTTTTCTGGCAAGTGTTATAAAGTTTGACAATGAAATGAGCGAAGTCAAAACAAAGATCCCAATCGCCCAACTCTTGTTTATGCAAAGTCAAAATTTACTCTCCAAGACGCGTACGACGTTATTTATCACCAGGTAATTCCATCAATTTGGAAATAGCAGCTACTTTATTATTCATCTGCGTCACAAGTTTTCACTGATTTTGGGGCTCATTTTGTTGAAACTCAAGCACGCTTCCAACAGGCCTGTGAACCCTTCCTGCTTACAGAGCAATACTAAAAAACTTCTCCCATATGACATTTCAACCTTAAGCTCGAAAATTCAATAGACAACATGATATTATAATTCACAAAGGCAGAAAATACCACAGAATCCTTTTCGTCTCGACAGGCGATAGATTGTTGTCGAAGTCCAGTACTCGTCGCTTTTGAGATTCCTGACTAGTTTATCCAACTGACTTTCCATTATTGAACTCCATAAGGGTATATTTTGTTTAAGG